>CM059576.1:58338386-58938386 GCA_030386875.1 Morinoia aosen
TGCCTATATTACCTTACCTTGGCTGTTGCCTATATTACCTTACCCTGGCGGTTGCCTAAATTACCTTACCTTACCTTGGCGGTTGCCTAAATTACCTTACCTTACCTTGGCGGTTGCCTAAATTACCTTAACTTACCTTGGCGGTTGCCTAAATTACCTTACCTTACCTTGGCGGTTGCTTAAATTACCTTACCTTACATTGGCGGTTGCCTAAATTACCTTACCTTACCTTGGCGGTTGCCTAAATTACCTTACCTTACCTTGGCTGTTTCCTAAATTTCCTTCCCTAAGATTTGCTCATATAGCAAGAGAGTGCAAACTCTCTCCGAGCAATTCTTCCTTCTTTCTTCTTGTTTCTTCTGAAACCTTTAAAACTTGTCTCATCCCGAGTCTACGTCTGAAAGTCGCCGCACACTGGACAAAATTAGGTTCAGGTACGGGGAATTTTGTCTGTAATCTAATCTAATCTAAGTATAACCTGATAAAATCCTTCTTTATATTCCTTTATTTTCTGGCTGTATGCTTCCCAATGCCTTCATATTTCTCTACAGTATAACACTCTCTGCAATGGCTCCCTGGGACCAGTTATTGCTATTTCTTTCGATTTCACTCAGTCCTTAACTCTGAGGTAAATACTTCCATATTAAATTCCTTTAAAATTTGAGAGATATTAATATTAAGCTCAATTTTCACTTACTTTCCCTTATTGCCTCTAATTTAATTTATCTTTCTAGGTTAGCGTTTGTCGGCCTTAGCGGGGTTCGCATGCCGCTGCGTTGTTCTGCATGGCCCGACGTTCAGCCGTTAAATTTCAACCTTCAAGATCTTAACATCTGTTCTTCGCTGAAGTTAACGGAAGTGCTGGCTATAAAGTCTATTTTCCATTAAACAATTTGTAAAGCTAGTCTTTGCTGTGCCGGGAGGTACTCTCAACGGCCTTAATTAACTGTCAATAATTTGTCACCAAACTGTAGGGTTTTATGCCTGCTCTTGTTACTGCGTTGAGCTTGGGCTCCCGTTGGAGCTTTGCGCCTCGTTTTGCGCTTGTTCCGAGCTTGATCCAATAAATCTATTGGTATTATTACTTTTTGTTTGACCCTCCAGGCAGAGTTGTGTGAAGAAAATCTCCAAATGCTATTAAAATACAAACCAACAAAATTTTTATGACTAAAACGTACATCCATATTTTGCACATAACTGCAATCAAAACATGAAACTTATGATCAAATATTCTTTAATTGCAGTTGTCGTGAATATAATGGACATGAATAAACTTTCTTCTTATATATGACAATTTAGATGATGAATTTTTATTACAATGTTGAGAAAACTCATTAGGAGTAGAGAAAATAGTCATTTTAGCACAAATGTCTTTCTTTGTTGCTGTTTTCTTCAAGGTTTTAGCTGTCACTTTGTAAATGCCTACTTTAATTGAATTTACACGCACTTCAAACAAAGCACTTGATTCAGTGAACACTTTTAGTTCAATTTTATCACAATCACACGAATCGAGGAAACCTATTTCACCAGTTTTGAGCATCACTCCGTTGTCTCTGCTGCCTAACTCACCACATTTAAACATTGTTTCTTCAATTTTAAATGATTTGCTGCAGTGTGTTGAGATGTTTTTCTGAAATTATCATTGTCTCGACATCCATGTTGAGACAGTTGTTCTAGTGGCCTGTTGTGTCCCTTTATTTGTCTTTTCAACATCCTTAGATGGTTTTCAAGGGAAGCAGGAAACATTGTCTAGAGGTCAAAATTTTAAATAATTCTCAGTTAAATGTGTTGCACAATGGACATTATAAGATACAAATTCTTTACCATACAGCTTGGCTGATGACTTCACAAAATTGAGAAGCAATGATTCCACTGAGGCCATATTTTTTTCTTGGTTGGGAGTTAACAGAAGCCTCATGGCCACACTCAGATTCAGGAAGTTGATGTACTTTTCATGAGGTAAAATATCTTCCAGAAATACTGTGCCAATGTATTATAAGGAAGTCCTCCATTCAGTAGCTTTGAAATGGGCTACTGAATGAAGACCCCCAGCAAGTCTGCGGTTAAAATCAGAGGGCAAATGATTAGAAGCAATTTGAAGCCTGGTCTGTAACAGTTGTTTGGCTTCAGAACTCAAGTGTGATTTTACACTATTTTTTTGCTGGAGAGCCATCGGTTAAATTGGTGCCAGCTTCATGACACCAATGCATATGCTATGCATGTAGTCAAGAGAAAATTGGGTAACCATTCCAATACCAAGAGATTCCAAAATTGATGGGCTTCCTTCTCGATGGTGATTATTATATATCTTCTTTGCTTTGAAATCCATTATTAGTACGAAGTGGAGCTGAGCAATTGAGAAGGGTAACATGACCCCCGTAATATTTCCCCTTTTCTTTGCAACGTTCACAAGCATTGTAAGCATTGTGATTGACAACTTTCTTCAAATCTGCTCTCACAGGTGCATCACACACTATGGCTTTTATTGTTACAGAGACAACTTTATCCTGAATTTGTAACCCGTCATTTAATAACGATGAAAGCTCAATTGGAATCTGTTTGAAAAATTGATTAACATCGGACATTTTGTTAGAAAGCCCTTTCTCAGAGACATAAGTTCCAGCACAGAAAATTTTAGGTGGCAGTGAACAAACTTGAACAAGAATAGGAAATGCATGATATTTCCTCGTGTCTTGGAAGAGTGGTATGCCATCACAGTTGATATTCATGGAAATATCACTGTCACTGTAATTGATATGTTGGGGGTATTGTTGCACTTGTGTTTTCCAACAAGTTATGTGAGCGGATCTTCCACAATGCATTTCTTCATAAGTTATGTCATTGCTTTTTCTGATCAGGATACTTGCTGAAACTATGATGCCAGGAAAAAATGAGTTCATGTGCTTCAGTAAACCAGTAACGGCATATTTTGAAATGCTTAGAAAATCTTCCACCCAGTTTGAAATGGCAGATTCAATTTTAGTTTCAGTTGACAGTTCTAGACTCCCTGCAGGGTCCATGGGCTCATGCTCAATGATTCCGTCACTGCTTAACTCATGCTGATTCTCCATGGAACTTTCATCAGAACTTTCCCTGCTAAAACTCTCTGGTAATTTTGTGTGACAGGATGATGCTGATGCAGATTCATTCAAATAACCGTTCTCATTGTTAGAGCTGCCATCAGAAGTAGATACAATTTCTTCAGGAGGCCTAGCCTCATTATTGTTTGTTTTTTCAGTTTTTTGCTGTATTACTATTTCATATTCTGCAGTGAAACGTCGAATTTTTTGTCTGGCAGACAGATGTGAAAATGGTTTTCTGTGCTTCATTTTAATGATCTTTGTACACAAAAATCTGTAATTACAAATTAATGGTATAAAAGTGCTGAATGTTATAGAAGTATTTATAAACTACAACTAGGTCTCACAGTAAAAATATCCCACTCTTAGCATATTCATAGAAAAAGGGTTAAAGTTTGGTGTCTACTGATATTCGATTGCCAAATTTTATTACTTCTTTTTTTCCCTCAAAAAGGAAAAAATTACTTCCTATTTTATTATTTTGGCCAAACACTAAAGCACTTCGGGAATATGAGTTTGCAAACTATTTCTATCATTCAGGAAATTCATAATTCTTCAGACGGATGTTCATCAGGAACTTGAAAACGAGGAACACAGCATGTCGTGAAATCATTTTAATTTCACTTCTTTCTTTACACACCTAACCTATAAAAGTGAAGAAACTAAAAAACTAGTAGTCCTATTTTTCTTAAACGTTTCGGAGTCCAGCTCCATCACCAGTAAGTCATATCTGAAATTTACAATGAGAATGGTTAAAAATGCAATGTTATTTAAAAAAAAAATTTCTACTCTACAAGTAAATGAACTAAATATAAATTTGCAAAGGGAATGAACTGGTGGCATTATTAAGAACCGGTTTGTCTTTAGCTATGTACAATGATTCTAAAATTCTCAAATCCAAATCATTAGAAGCAGAACATAAAATTTCGAAATCATCTTCAGACACACGGGCACTGCACTGCTCCGCATGAGGCGGACAGAAGAATGACCGGGCTGCGTAAGTCGATTCCCCGTTCTAAAGCTCACACCACGATGCTGGGCAATCCTCACGTAAATTGGTAATGTCGTCATTCCGACATAGCCCGATGTACATTGTACACAACTAAATTTGTACACAACGGACGCCCGCATTCGCTTAGGTATAACATCTTTATAACGAAAAAAAGAACCAATTTTATGAGAATTAACAAATATAAGGCGAAGATGTGCTGCCGAAAAATAGCGTTTGAAAAGCATCTCCAGTTCTCGTGACATTTCATCAGAAAAGCAACCCAAGTAAGGAAAAACGCAATTAAGACGTTGTAGTGGATCAGAGGTGGAAATAGAATCTAAATATTTCTTGTCTAAAAATCTTCTGACATGACTGTTGACAATAGCCGAGCGATAACCATTATTTGAGAGAAAATACTGCAGCTTAGTAAATTCGACATGCAGGTCATTAAAATTTTAACAGATATTGTATGCGCGGTGTAATAAGGTTTTAATTGCATTAATTTTGAATTTGTAACTACAGAAGCTAAAAAAACTCAAGCCCAGACCAGTAAATGTTTCTTTACGATGAACTGATGACTTGAAACTATTATCCATTTTAGTGATCTTAGAATCCAAAAAAGGCAAATTATTACATCTCTCCACTTCACTGGTAAATTTAATAGTGGGATGTTTAGAATTCAAGTAGTCAAGAAATAAAGGAACATGGCTAGGGTCACGGAACAAAAGAAAAGTGTCATCTACATACCGTCGATAAAAGTGAGGTTTAAAATGCTAAGGGCAATCTCTGAGCCATATCTCCTCCAAATTGGAAAAATAAGACCTAATCTTTGTTATAAATGTTCCAAGGATTCTCACACCCCCCAGGAGGGTGTGAGGCGACCAAAAATCATGAATATTCGATTTCATGAAAATGGAGAAATTCATATCGTACTTTTGTTAAAAATGTTTCAAGGGATCTAAAACTGTATTTTTTTTCGTTCTAATGTAATAACTCAATGAGTTATATGCTTTCGAAATATCAATAAAAAAAACAATATGTCTAACTTTTCAAAAAACTATGACGTGAATCGGAAAAATGAATTTAAGAAATTGTGCTTCTTTTTAAAAATTACATGTATTAGTCAAATTTCATAAGAATCAGACTACAAAAAAAGTTCATAATATTAATATGAAAGAAATCTATTTTTTTTGTAGATGACATATCACAGTGTGAATATAAAGTAAAGCATGGAGAGTATCGATTATACCGGCATGAATGAATAGTGTCCCGCCGTCCGACATTACGGCGAAACTTCCAGAATTAACTGGCCCAAAAGACATAGCCTTTCCAACTGGCCTTAAGGAGGTCAGAGGATGCTGCAAGTAAAACGCTGTTTTATGACAAAGGAAACAAAAAATAGGAGGTTCACCTGAAGATCTTTCGAAGAATATGTTCAGGCGAACATCTCCTCAATTAAGCCGGCTGTCCAGAACTGTATGTCCCGGAAGCAGGGGTCGGTAGAGGTCAGAGCACGCACAGGCACACGCGCTCGCGACCAAGTCGTTTCGGCATCTGAGATGGTCAGCCAGTCGCGGCTTGCATCTCATCTTGCTCGAACCCGTCGATAGGGGTTTGGATTCGATCAAGAACAAGATGAACAAATTTATTTATGTTCAAGATGTTAGACGCCAGGAAAAGTGAAGCACTCCCACCATTGCCATCTCTGTCATAAATTATTAGCGTTTTACTATTTAGGCTTGTGTTAATGTGACAAAGCCTTTGGCCTTTATTATGCAAGATATGGAGTGACTTGCAGGACTTTAGTAATGAGCAATGGCTGGATTTGAGATACAATCCCGGCAAAGAAAAGAAACGGAGTTTTCTAAAGAAACTTCCGTTACACAAAACATTTACATATTAAAGTTGCCTTCCAGCGAAAGCATGGTAAGGACATTCATACATTTTATGCGCATTTAAACGTTAATATCAAATAATTAAGAAAGGAACTAGATGTGACCTTTCTTGATCAAGTATGCCAGCTTACTACGTTGCCGACTCGCTGCCTGCCTTTTGGGCCGGGCAGCTGACGCAGCTTCGGGTTCCTCGGACTGGGCCGAGGAGTCCGATTCAGAAGAGAAAGAAGAAGAAGAAGAAGAAGAATGCTGACCTCTAGGGCGCTCAAAAGAAACAGAGCTACCCGCACGAGAAAAGGAACTCTCGGGAGGCTCGAGACGAGGATGGAACTCCTCACTCGAACTCCCGTCTGCACTTTCCCACCCTTCCTCTGAAGAAGTAGTAGAAATAGCCAACTCCAGAGGGTATAGCAGAGAAATCTTAACGGCAGTTTCAGAGTTGTCAGCTTTAACAATCCTAACAACACGGACCTTGCCATCGCGTCCAGGCAGCAGAGCGATGATGCGAACTAGGGTCCAAAATGGTCTGGGTCGTACAGGATGTCTAAGTAGGACAACCTGACCCACAGATAAATACTTATTATTGAGAGGGAGAGATCTAAGCGGATAAGGACCGCGCAAAGAAAGTAAGTATTGGGAGTACCAGAGCTCCCGGAACTTGGCAACCATCAAATCGCGCCGCTCTAAGGCTGAGAGCAAATGCTCCCGGCGCTCACCGTCTTCGGTTTCCAAGTCCAGAATCTCATCAGAGAGGATTAAGAATTAGAGGTAGGGTACAGTTGAAGGAATTGAATAGGCATAATAGGCAAGATAGTGTCCCCCGTCTCTGTGTAAGAAAGAGGACGCCGATTGAGATTAAGGGTAATATCGGAAATGGCAGTAAGGAAGATAGAATATGGATAGGTACTGCGACCAAAAAGTTTATACAAGCAATCCTTAATGGATTTGAACAAACGCTCCCAGATCGCTCCAAATTGAGGACTGTAGATCGGGATAATTTTAAATTTAACGTTAAAGGTGCGAAAACGATCTTCATACAAAGAAGAAGTTAAAACTTCCGACAGAAGATCAGGAGCCGCTAAGAAAGTTCTAGCGTTATCGGAATACACGGTATTAGGGACGCCCTTTTCGTTGGTGAAACGCATGAAGGCGAAGCAAAATTCTTCCAACGTCATGGAAGGAAGAAGCTCGATATGAATGGCTCTGGTTTGGAAACAAGTGAATAATAAAAGATATACCTTTTGTTTATGACCAAAAGGATCTAATACCCAGAAATGGGCAGAGAAGTCCATTCCTGTTGTGGCGGAAGGCCTCACAAAGTTTACTCGAGTGTCAGGTAAAGCAGGAGGATCAGGATAGGAGAAGGCTTTTGCGTTTACCTTTTTGCAAACTATGCACTTAGATAACACGCTACGAACAACACGCTTACAGCGCGGTATCAAATAACCTTCCAGTTTAAGCTTCTGTACGGTGGTGTCAATACCTTGATGGTTTAAGCATTTATGCGTATGCAAAATTAACAGATTAGTCAAATGAGAAGTGCTAGCCAACAGAATAGGATTTCTAGTATTGTAATCCAACTCTTCAGCGGCAACAATACGGCTACTAGATCTAACTAAACCGTGAGAGTCTAGAAAAAGATTAAAGGATCGAACTAGCAGAGGCGGACGAGGACTTTTGTTAGTTAAGGCCTCGATCTCGTCTGCGAAATGCGCTTTTTGCATAGAAGAAATAAGATATAAAAAGGCTCGTAGTTTAGCCTCACCCCCATCTGCACGCCTAAAGATAGCGACAGCTCTAAATACTTTCTCCATCATAGTTTGGGATAGGAGGAAAATCGTTCAAGCTCCACAATCGAAGCTTGACGTGGGGGATTAATATTAACTGCGATACATGCATCTGAAACAAATTGGTGCGGAATGCAACCCAAGTGTCCCTTGGGCCATTTATCCTTACTTTCTCTTATCCAAGAAGGACCTTCTAACCATAACATTTTACTTTGTAAAAACTTAGAAGCTTTAACACCACGTGTCAGCATGTCTGCCACGTTAAACATAGTGGGAACATACTCATAGCTGAAGGAAGCCAAAGTTTTACATTCTAATGTTTTACGCATGTCTTCTACGTCTTTTAGTCTATTGCTTACAAATACATTTTTTCGGGGAGGTTTACCGCTCAACAACCAAGCTAAGGTGACTTGGGAGTCCGTTAACATAATTACGCTCGAGACCTTATAAGGGAAATTAACGTCACACATCAGAGATACAAGACATTGATAGGCAAGAAATACTGCCAAAAGTTCAAGAGAAGAGAGAGTTCTTTGGCGAGGAGGCGAAACCTTAACTTTAGAGAACAGGAGCGTACTGCGTTCCTCTTGGACACCGTAAATACAAGTGCCAAAGGCGCTAGCACTAGCGTCACAAAACACTACAAGTTTAACATTTTTGGTTTCGTCCAAATTCATTCTAGGGAACTCGAAATTACTCAACTCAGAAAACTCCTGACAATAATCACGCCAGTCCTTACGTAACTCGTCTGGGACATCTTGATCCCATCCTAGTCTCAAAGGCGTCAACTTGCGTAAAATGAGCTTACCACGTACCGAAAAAGGAAGCAAAACCCCTAATGGGTCGTACAGTGACGCAACTTCAGACAGTATGCTCCTGCGCGTTTTACAGGAAGAATCCAAACTTTTTACGGATAGAGAAAGAAGATCAGAGGAAGAATTATAATTCTACCCTAGCACTCTGGAGTGCACTTCGGCACTACAAAGAGAAGGGTCAATTTGCGAAAGAAGTTCAGAGTTATTGGATTGCCATTTACGCAACGGAAACCCACTCTCCTCGAAGGCTCGGTTAGCTCGTTGAAAAGTGCTAAGCGCAAGCTCAGGACTATTAGTGGTAAAGACTAAGTTATCGACGTACAGCTTATTGGCCATAACGTCTCTAATTACCAAGTCAGTTAAAGTGTCAGCATGAAGTTTAAGAAGATAGTTAAGAATATAGGGAGATGCAACAAACCCGAACAACAGAGTCGTGTATCGGAAGTACTGAAATTTGCCGTCCTTGTAAAGGACAAAGCTAAATTGATTGCGGTCAAATTCACAGGCTAATTTTACCTGAAGGAAAGCTTTAAAAATGTCAGAGAGTATGACTATGGAGTTAGCACGAAAATACACCAAGAGACCCAACAAATTGTTCATAAGATTTGGACCTACATACGAGGCTTCGTTCAGACTTGGTAACTTTCCTATCTTCAGAGAGCAGTTAAAGACAGGACGAATTTTAGAGGTTTCGACATGCTCACGCACGACAGGTCGGTGAGGAATCCATTTGTGCACTCGCACGTCCAAGGATTTGAGAGGCAAAGGTTCTATTATTCCTAATTCAAGTTGCTCAAGGAAAACATCATTATACTCCTTCTCAATCCCCCTACGAGCATTATCAACTGCAACTTTACGTGCAAGAAACTTCGCTAGCCCGAAACTATGGGGAACTTTAGCTAATAAATTTCGATTCCATGGCAACCGGACTGCATACCTGCCTTCCGCATAAGTGACACTACTTTTGAAATCCTCTAATTCTTTGTCATACTCTTCCTCTTTCGAGGGTACCCCTATAAACTCCAAGTCTAATAGTCTATCAAGACCTGCCTGTACATCACATTGCTCGGTAACGTCCAACACGGAAGAACACACTTTGGGAGTATCAAAAAATGTCTTCAGAGTACTTCGGTAACGGGTTTGGTTTAATTTACATTTAGACTTTTTTCTTTTAGATTTCGGTTTAGTTACAAGAGCAGAAGAAGAAGAAATTTTACTCAAAATTATATTAGCAGCCTTGGCAACAGAAGTTGACGAGCAACTGTCTATCGTCTCAGCTTCAGAAGCAACAACATGAGATAGAGAGGATTTATAGCACTTGAAGTCGCCGAAAGGTAGAAACCCATTTGAAACACGCATGACCTTATAGTTGTCAACGATTTGTAACTCAAGGACCCTAAATGCTTGCAGAGCATCGACACCCAAAATGCCGTTAACTTGAATACTATCCTCAACTATTTCCGGAGAGGAAGAGGACAGAGGAAACTTAGTTTTAAATAGAGCAAGTTTAGCTTGCAGACCCTTGATCCCCATCTGCAGGTTCAAGTTCTGCACGGCGAAGACATCAAGCTCGTACTTCTCACTGTCTGGAAGCACGAGTTCAATGTTAATTTGCTTACCCCTTAACGGGACAGAAGCTCCTACAGTGTTAACAGTAAGTTCCTGCAAATCAACTGTAGAACCATCAGGAATTACAGTAGCTAAGTCGATAAGGGACTTCTGGCTACCCGTATCGACTAAGAAATTAATTCTCTTAACTACCCCGCCATACTTAGTAGAAAGAGCTACAAGAGGGCACATCCGAAGACGTGCCTTTAACCGTCATGAGGAGGCGGTAGCTAGGGTAGAGAATGCTACAAATTTGGGACACATAGGGCTAACGTGATTGTTAGCTTTGCATAAAGAGCAAGAAAATGGAAGACCCTTAACTTTTGCAGGGCACTCGGAAATTAAATGTTTGCCGCTTAGACAAATTGTACACAATTGTAACTCACCAACTCGTTTCACGCGCTTTACGTGAGTGTCAAATTTCTTGCAAGAAAAGGACGAGTGGCCAGTTAAATTACAGAAACGACAAACCTTAACACTGGGCAACTTATCGAGCACAGGAGAAGGTCTAATTTTGTCCCTAACTTCAGCTCGGGTAATTCCCCCCCCCCCCTCTCATTTCGGACGGGAAGAGATGGTTCAGGTTTATTGTTATTTTTTGTTTCAAGAAGAGAAAGCACTTGATGTGCATTCTCAAACATTTCTAATGTAAAGAAGCTCGCTTTAAAATAGCGAAGGATTTCTAGAAGGAAGAAATCAGGAAGTTTAGTTTTAATAATAGAAGAAAACAGTAGGTTGCCAGACTTCTCGCTACAGAAGTCTAACCCCAACTTAGATAGCTCGAGTAGACGAAACTTAACCTTAGAGAGGAAATTCCCTATTTCGGCTAAGCTCTGAACACCAGGACAGCTGATTAACTCATCAAGAGCCATAGAAATTAGTTTGTCAGCATTTAAAAAATCTTGCTTGAGTAAAGCCCAAGCAGATCGAAAACTAGACTCTTCACTAGGAAGACCCTCGACAAGACTGAGAGCCCTTCCTTGAAGCTGATTTTTCAAAAAGATAAATTTTTGCCCCTCACTCATACTAGGATAAGCTTGCAGGGCATTCAGAAAGGACTCTTGAAAATGAAGAAAAGCAATGGGACAGCCCTCATTGTCGCTAAACTTCTTTAACGTCAACTGAGGGGCTCTAAAGATATTCAAGGGAACATCAGAAATTGAAACCTTAGTAGGCACAGAAGTAGGAACGGTATCACTTAAGTTTGACACCTGGGAAGTTGAAATGGAATTTTTAAGTTCAGCTAAAAGCTCTATCACCTGTACCTCATACTCAGCTCGCCTATTCAGCTCCTCATCAGACACCTCATCAACATCAGAAGGTATAGTAGAGGACAGTTGTCTATAGGCCTGTAAAAGGCCACTCAACTGAGGAACGGCTTCCACCCGGAAAGCTAGGTCACAGCCAGGAGACAGAACTTTTTTTACGAATAGCAGTTATACTGCATTTTAAGCCCCGCATTTTTATGCCTAGGGCTGCAGCGTTATTAATTTCACTCATTATGATAAAAAATGCAATTATTAGGCTTATCAGGAAAACTGTTATCTAAAATATAGGTCTACACTTATCAAGTGGACAAATTACATCCCTTTAGAAATATAGAAAAATACTAATGACAGAAAAATTACAAAAAATTCAATCACCCCACCAGGCACTTTTAATTCACAACATTTTCTTTTTTACGTTTACATTTTACACAAAATTCAGAATTTGCCTTAAATATTTCAGGCTTTACACACACTTACACAATTTTATATGAGTGAACCTAAAAAGGGTTCAGACAAGGTGAAAAAGGCTAGAACCTTTAAACGTAAGGCTAGCAACGAATACCCTGCCTAAAAATACAACACAGGTATCACTCAACACAACTTAAAACTAGTGAGATCCGGCAACCGACCCCGGCTATCCGGACAGCACAGCGACATCACGATTAAATTAAATATATATAGTTTGCAGTTTATAATGAAGAAAGTTTTTTAAAAAAGGAAACGAAAATATGCAAGAAAAAGAAAAAAAATAGATACCAGGATTTCTTCCTGTCGAACGAACTTCAGCCAAGCTCTACCGTCAAAAGGCTGGCACGGTAAAAGACCGGCTGGCTTGACGTTTTAGTCAAAAATGCTTTCAGCAGCGTTAAGAGAATTTAAAATTTTAAATGAAACAGAGATATTAACTTCGTAAGAAGATGATAAAAATATTCTTCGAAAAAAGAACTATGTCCCGCCGTCCGACATTACGGCGAAACTTCCAGAATTCACTGGCCCAAAAGACATAGCCTTTCCAACTGGCCTTAAGGAGGTCAGAGGATGCTGCAAGTAAAACGCTGTTTTATGACAAAGGAAACAAAAAATAGGAGGCTCACCTGAAGATCTTTCGAAGAATATGTTCAGGCGAACATCTCCTCAATCAAGCCGGCTGTCCAGAACTGTATGTCCCGGAAGCAGGGGTCGGTAGAGGTCAGAGCACGCACAGGCACACGCGCTCGCGACCAAGTCGTTTCGGCATCTGAGATGGTCAGCCAGTCGCGGCTTGCATCTCATCTTGCTCGAACCCGTCGATAGGGGTTTGGATTTGATCAAAAACAAGATGAACAAATTTATTTATGTTCAAGATGTTAGACGCCAGGAAAAGTGAAGCACTCCCACCATTGCCCGCTCTGTCATAAATTATTAGCGTTTTACTATTTAGGCTTGTGTTAATGTGACAAAGCCTTTGGCCTTTATTATGCAAGATATGGAGTGACTTGCAGGACTTTAGTAATGAGCAATGGCTGGATTTGCGACAATAGCATTTGGATAATTTCACTTCCTTTTTCAGAACTGATTTTAGCATACCAGTTAAAATGATCGTACACTTACATTTTTCACACTTTCTAAAAAGGACAAGAATGGATTTGAGTAGTACAGTCGGTTTCTAAATTCTGCCACTCACAACCTAACCGAACCAACCGTAGCAATCGCACATACATAGTCATCGTTTTAAGGGAACGCGGAATCTGTGCAGAAAGGGTTTAAAAACAGTAAGTTGAGAAAAAGTTCATGAAACAAGATCAAAGTTGAAGAAGAAAGTAGTAGGTGCTAAAAAACAGGACAGCAGTGAACCGAAAATAGGTGGTCCTTAACATAACAAAACATTTCAACGAAAACAAGGCCTACCTCACTCTTAGCTCTGGCCCTCACATTTTCCTCCCTAGGAGCGCGAGTTCCCATAGATAAAATAGTTGTATTATTCTTAGGAGCGTCTACATTAAGGCCCCCTCACACGCGCAAATATATCTGCAGACACATCTGAACTGACGTTGAACTCGTGCGTTTGTACGCTCATTTCAGGTCGGCACAGACTGTATGAGGCGGATGAGGAATGCTTGATAATTTTGGAGCGACCGGCAGGCTGCAAACCGTGACATGACGTCAGTGTCAAGCCAGCGTTCGTGGGTGGTGCACGACTGTACTCTGCCTCTCTCCCTCCTTGTGCACTTCATTAAGTAATTTCACATTTGCACATTCACTACTTTTTAGGAACCATTCTTTAGCCCATTTTGAAAGAGCTTTTACATCTCTTTTATTTCTTATTCATTGCAACTATAGCGAATCCTATCAACTGTACGACTTCGCCGTCTGAAGTCGCTATTCATGTGCGTGCTCTCCACACAGCTGCTACTTGCGTACTGAAGTGTGCGCCAGTCTTTGTCAAGTTTGCAGTGTGTTGTTTGCATCGTGTGAGGGGCCTTGAGACCGACCAACCAAACTCAGTTCAGATTGTCTGCCGACATATTTGTACGTGTGAGGGGGCCTTTACATCGTGTGTCCCACAAAAATGTCCCCTAGTTTTTAACTGATTATACCTCCGCTTTAAATTAACAGATGTGAAATGTCTTTTTTTCACAATGTAGTAAATTTGGTTTCCGTTTCGAATAGTCTAATTTCTTGAAAATCGTTTATTACCCACTTTACAGTGATCGATTAACTAAAAATGGTAGAAAAACTAATTGTTCAAAGGAAAGATTTTAAAAACAACACTGGTGTTTTTCATTTCTAAATACCTACCGTTGAAAATAATTTCACAATGATATTTCCTACATACCACCAAATATTTATACCCTCTGAGAGGTTATTTACTCCCTTATTTCAGTATTTGACGACACCTGAAATGCAGTTCACTAACGATCAAAGAATTTCCATCCGATTGGAATATAAAGCAACGAAAAACTGTGAAAAAGTTCGAAGAACAATTAATGAAAACTTCCCGGAAAGGTACTCGTCCGATAAAAAAACTGTGTATCGCGCTGTTAAAAATTAGGAAAAAAAAAATTAAACGCTCTTCTAACTTTTCACAGTTTGCCGTTGCTTCATATTCTAATACGATGAAAATTCTTTGATCGTTAGTTAGCTGCATTTTAGGAGTCTTCAAATGATGAAATAAGGAAGTAAATAATGTATTGAGAAATGAAGAACACCAGTGTTGTCTTGAAAACTTTTCCTTTCAACAATTAGTTTTTCTACCTGTTTCAGTAAATCGATCGCTGTAAAGTGGTTGCTGAACAATTTTCAGAAACTTAAATAATCCGAAATGGGAACAAAATTCATTGCATTGGGGAAAAAATCAATTTCAAACATGTTAATTGAAAGCGGAGATATAATCGATCAAAAGTCGGGGACATTTTTGTGGGACACCCGGTATATACAGGGTGTTGTGCGTTTACGATGCAGATAATTTAACCAAATACAGAAAAAACGCAAAACAAAACGATTTTCATGAGTGACAATAACCTCAAAACTTCTTTGTTTTCGAGAAATGATGACCTGAAATATTTATAGATTCCAGTAGGAATAGCCTGAAGCGCGCGCCAAATAAGTTAGATTTTACTCGTTGGCTGCACGTCAAGCTTATTCTTTCGGGAATTTAAAATAATTTCAGGTCATCATTTCTCGAAAACAAAGAAGTTTTAAGGGGGCCCTCCGGGGCCCCCTTTCTCTCCGACTGTCATTTTTTATGTTTTTGTTGGAAAAGAACCCTTAGGCGGTGGACTATTCGGTCCTAAAATTTTATGGTGCTACGGACAGTAGATCCCCCCCAGGGGGGAGGTGAGGGGACCAAAATCTTTAACCTTCGACTCCATTTCGACCCCATATAAGAAAAAAACAAAACGGGAAATGAAAAATTTTCGATTATACTTCTGTTAGATATGTTTCAAGGATTCTAAAACTGTCTTTGTTTTTGTTCTAGCATTAAAACTCAATGAGATCTATTCTTTTGAAATAGCAATACCAATGGACTAAAATCCGATATGTCAATTATTTTCAAAAACTACGGCCTGAATCAAAAAAATGTGTAGGAGAAATTGTGTTTCTTATCAAAAGTTACAAATTATGGTCAAACTTCATAAGAATCAGAATGAAAATAAAAAATTCCCTAATTTTTACGAAAAAATATTTTTTTTTGTTATTTTTTTCATTGAAATTACAATTCTCAGTGTGAATATGAAGTTATGCATGGATATTATCGAAATAAAAATGAAAACAGCATTCAATTACATAAATTTTCCATTATATTACACTTCAACAAAAAATTTTGTTTTTGGCCTGTACTGTAAGGTCACTTATTTTCAAAATTCAAAAGAATAGAAGTCATTGAGTTTTTATGCTAGGAAGAAAACAAAGACAGTTTTAGAATCCTTGGAATATTTATAACAAAGATTAGGTCTTATTTTTCCAATTTGTACATTTCAATTCTTTTATCATAGTTCAAAACCAAAAATTCGTTCTACTTTATATATTGTGGTAAAATGTCGCATATATATGAAAAAAAAAATTCAAACACAAAATAACAGACCATATCTTTGTTAGAAATGTTCCAAGGATTCCAAAACTGTCTTTGAATTTGTTCTAGCATAAAAACTTTTTGACTTCTATTTTTTTTAATGACTGAAAAACTAATATTTCAAATTTTTCGGAAACATAAGGCCTAAATCAAAAAACTTCTCGAATAAAATATGTTTCTCTTTCCAAAATACATATACTGGCCAAATTTCAGACCAACCGGATCAAAACTCAGATTTGACGGGAGGACCCCCCATAAGGTTTTTGTCACCAAGAAAATCGTTTTTTTTTGCGTTTTTCTGTATTTAGTTAAAATATGTGCATCGAATTACACAACAACCTTTATATATATATCATTCTTGATATATCTATACATCAAAAAATAAACCAATAAAATATGTCATATTTAGTTTTTTCTTAATATACAGATATATCAACTCGAGTGCACTGAGTGCCATTTCAACTCTCAAGTTTTTAAACAACATAAAAATGATTTGCCAGCAGGGAACATTTTAAATATCAATAAAGAACATAACAAATGAAATTAGAGTTACAATGTAAGTTTTCAATACCCTACCTCAGTTGGGTGACCAATGACCCAGCAAAAAAATTTTTTTGCAATAAAATGCATCATTCATAATTACATACGTTTGCACTTAAAATTGACTGAATGTGCTTGTTTATCGGCTGGATGTTGAACAATATTTCAAATGACAAGTTCAAACTCTGAAAAATATTTCATTAGAGAACCAAATGGGAGATAAAGGCAAAGAATAGCACAAAAGAATTTCCTTGCATCACTAATGCGGTTTTAGAGAAAAAAACTAGAGCACAATTAGCTAGCACAATTATCTACCAAAAAAGTATTTACAATAAACCATACCCTCAAATGATAGATCGGGTGCACTGTTGCACAGGACTCAATGCACAGAATTACAAATCTTGAAAAACAAATCAAACAAGAGAATAGTAGGAGACAGAAAGACAAGCTGACATGGACAGTAAAAAAATGAATAAAAAATGTCCATCATGAAATGGCATAACAATAATTACGACATAAAATGACCCACATGCACATCTCTCTCTGGCCCTGTATGAGTGCTAAGTCTAAAAAGTGCAAGTTCATACAACGTGGTGCTCTTTGTTTGGCCATGATACATATTTACAGCAATCGATTTTTCATTATAAACTCAGAGTTTTGGTTATCACCAGCGTTTTTCTCTATTTTTGTTGGCACTGATACAAAGCTCTGTAAAAAGCATACTGGTCTTATTTTTTTATTCGATGTCAGCATTTGCACTTATTAATATCGTGAAAATAAGTAACTTATTGTGACATCAATACACATTTAAAAAAGTCTTAGTAGCCACTCTGTAACACATGAGTTATAATATTAAATTTACATTTATTTAAAGAATCTTACAGAAAAATGATGATTGTTATTATTTACAGAATACAATTAGGCCTCCCATAATACAACAACGGTATTCTCAGGAGAGGGGATAATGAAGGGACCATTAAAAAGGACATCCTTTCATGCCAACATCCTTTCATGATACCAAGTGCATTAAATAAATAATTTTGGACTCCAATTATCCCGACTCAAAAACGATATTAAAAAACAATGGAGCTCAGTGCATTCTGTTTATAAGCCAAAAATAATTAGGTCAGAATAATCGTAAATGTAGAAATGGAACGAATCATGAGACAGCCATTGCACATGTAGTAACATAATTCTCTAATAACGCAGCGTGAAACAAAGCTGATTGCCTATATCTTTTTTCACCAAACTCTCCACTAGAACTACTTGAAATAAGTTCACAAAAATAATTTTATCTTCTACATGCTTCCAATGTTCATGAATATAGCTTACAAATGAATCAAGTGAATGTGAACTGTTCCGTAAACTTGTTCAGTAATCTATCCACAGTACTTTGATATGAATACCACTGCTCTAGTTTCAAAACAGTTGGCGAACAACACTTCACATACTGTATTTAAAAAATTGAACACAGCTTGAGCTCGCCTACCAACGCGAAAATCTAAAGATGAGCGTAACTAACGGTCGATCGCCTCAACATCCCGATAAACAATCAAAAAAACATCAATAAACAGGTTTTTAGCATGATGATGCAATACTAATTCAGAATTTATCTAATGCAATAATTGCGAAGAACACATTCACAAGGAAAACTCACAACACCAATCGCGATTGCAAAATCGGTTACTTCCAGTACATCACTCGATGACTCACAGTCGTGAACTAACAGTCTACAGATCGGCAGGATCGCGCACAGAGCTTTGAATGAGCCCCTAGATCAAATTTTAAGTTTCCCTAAAAATTGGCTCACGGACACTAACGTTTGAATGTTCGAAATGAATTTTTGGAAAAGCATATGATAATAAACGACCAAATATTGCAGATATTTCACGTGTGTATGTATGGGTGTATTAGATTATGTTTTCTTGTTATTCAATTCGAATTCAAACCAGCAAGGTTAACGTAAAATAACGATTGCTCTTTATTTGTCTCTTCTAAGGACTGGGGTATGTGACCTGTTTAAAACGCAAGCAACGACTAAATTCGTTTTTCACCGTTAAAGTTTAGAAATTGGTTACATTGCTAAAATACACTATTTCTTCAAGTTGAAATATTTGAAAACCACTTTAACTAACATCCTTTCATGACAATTTGGAAAAACCGAGTATTAAAGCTGATCGTGAAATTAAGTACATTTGCTGCTTTAACTCCTAAGTAATTTTTCAAACTATTTCAGCTGATTGGTGACATTTCATTGGAGAATGAAATAAAAACATACTCATAGGAAATGGAAGCGCATAAATGAACGCAAGTGAGCGCACCGATGTTTTTACTGTAATCATAGGAAAGTAAAGTGTTCATTTATTACGTTGTGAACATTTTGGGAGAAGAATGAATATGAATAAAAATTTTGGACATTATGTTTTAAGCATATTGCAGTGTGCGCAACAAGGTCAAAACCCCCATTTGATAGGTGACGTCCATCCATTATTATACGCTCGGCGATAATTCGCTGCAACTCACTACCTGCAGCACACTAACTGCAGCACTCTCCCTGCAGCACACTACCTGCAGCACTCCACCTGTAACACACCACCGGTAGCACACTTCCTGCAGCACACCACCTGCAGCACTCTAACTGCAGTACACCAACGGCAGCACACTACCTGCAGCACACCACCGTCAGAACACCACCGGCAGCACACCACCTGCAGCACACCACCTGCAGCACACCACCGGCAGCACACCACCGGCAACACGCCACCAGCAGCACACCACCAGCAGCATATCACCTGCAGCCTACCACCTGCAGCACACCACCTGCAGCACACCACCTGCAGCACGTCACCGGCATCACACCACCTGCAACACACATTTGGAAGGCTGTAAACCAGGGATGGCCGCTCTCAAATGTCACGCCCGTTAACCAACTGAAAATTTTGCGCCTTCGAATCATCCATGGCCATCTATGAATTTCACGTCCGAGTTCGACCGCGCATAGTTTGGAGCGCGTAGAGGGAATGTTGAGGCAGAGCAGGCCGACCAGCCTATAAATCGGACATAATCGACCACCACGTCCATAATCCACCGGCGATACGTCCTTGATTTTCAACTGGGAAGGATCCCTCCATGGAGCTAGGATATATGGAGGGAGCATAGCGGACTCCGATCGGGCTCAATTTGGCTGCAAAAGTTGAAACGCTAGGGCACTCTCAAGACCCGATACGTCACAATTCTGAGCCAACCACAGACGCTTGGCTGAGGTTGGTCCACCCACCTTCCCTACAACTCCTCCTCTCATTTTCCAAAGCAAGATTAGTACCACACCACAAGTCAAAGGGTGAGGTGTGCGTGCAAGTCGCTCTAATTTGTTTTAATCAAGGGCCTGTAATCTTTATAGTTTTCAACTCTCAATGTACATTTGCTTGGAATTTTGATATTATTAAGTGTCCTCAAGTGAGGAAAAACAATTTATTATCTTTCGGAGTCTTAGAATCCCAAATTAATGATTAACGATAATGCGATTAACTCAACAGCTAGAAGAGCATTCAGCGAGCGTGTGTGCACTCTAGCGTAGTCAGTAGGTAACTGACTTCCGTGCTGACGTCACACTTGCGAGACGGCTATTGGTTACTACCAAGGAGGTTTAAGAATGGAGGCGGCATCAGCGCTCTAAAGTGAAGCCAATTTTCGGTAGCTGTAGGGTATACGGGCACACACACGGAGATGGGGCTCAGTGCGTGTCAGACACTCAGCGTGACAGGGCGCCGCTGTCCACGCTGCGGTCAAGGACGAGTTTCCTCAATATGAGTTTCTTTATCATTCAGCGAGGACGCAATTGAAATATATGCCTAAGAAAAAAACGTATAGCACAGAGTAGCGCAAGTCTGCCATTTAACAGCGCGGTCTTCAGTCGCTGATGATGGAGGTGGTGCTACCCCTCCACTGCAACACCACCTCCACACAGGGACCTAATGCCGGGTGGGCGGGGCTTGGGACGGCAGAAGTGGCTTCACTCGCTTGACTGGCAAAAGATAGCGATGCCGGTTCCATGTATCCAACTTCCTTGGTTACTACAGACATAGGAGAAATCTCAAAAACTAGTTCTCTTCACAGACGGCAATGCTCCCTCCAAATATACTCCCTCCACGGATCCCTCAATGAAAGCACGGAAAATCCGCACGCGCGGCCTCAAAAACGAAAAAAAATGGAACCAAAAGTCAACAATTAAAAAATTATAGAAATATAAGTTAGAATTGTTATTTATTAACAAAATAAATATCTAAATTACTAAATATTGATTTACAACAGTGGTACAATGGAGTTTTAGATAGGGTTTTCAAAATTTGGGCAAATACATAAGTGATGTCTTCAGAGCTGGTCATGATCTACACACTTTGTATCTAAATACTGTATCAAGATACTTTTTGAGTATCTAAGTGAATCTAGAGACAAGTATCTTTAGATACTTTCACAAATATCTTCATAGGTATGCGAAACTTTTTACATTTTAGATTTAGAACTGTACTTCTTTTTGAAAGGATTATGACTGGGATGAGGGGGTGGGAAGGGGTCTTGATGGAGGAAAATATGTGGTGTTCTCGGTCTCCTACGGAGAATCGTGAATCAGTTTCCTACCCCCTACAACTACAACTCTCGGTCTCCTACCCCCCACAACTCTTTATACCTTGTGCAGAATCTGATGCTGTGGCTATCTGATCTGCCAAAACATTTACTCAATTTTATACGATTACTAAATTTAGTAAATGTTTCAGCAGATCAACTTCATCTTACAACATACACCTTACAACACTAAGATAAACAAGTAGAAGGAATTTATCCAATGAAACATAAACAAAATAAACTTTTATTCCATTCGTTGTACATCTTCAACAAACTATAAATAATTAATCCAGTTAACATGCAAACTAGGATAGAAAAGCTAACTGCTGAGTATAACATCAAATTTGCACTCCATTAAGGGAACTGTACTCCCAAAAAATCGAGAAATTGTCGAATTTCGTTTTCATTCATTAAAATGTACGTATATATGTAGCGGACATATTGGTGACGTTTTACACCCAGAAGACCACAGGAAGTGTGTCAAAAGGGGGGTGAGAGGGGGAGCAGTGGGGTGCGGGAGGCGGCTCGCGCTGCGCAGTTCTTGCTTTCCATGATGTAATCCTTTCTCTCCCTGTAATTATCTTATCTGGCGATGTTTGACAATTTTTCAGTGAATGTGTGCTTGAGTTTGTACATGATCAACCCGGCAGTCGCTTGTGTGAATTCGTAAGAGGAGGTTGTGACTATGCGTGTGTAAAAATGGCTCTCCTGAACAATTGAAATTTACGGCTTCTACACCTAGGGTAGTTTTCAGTTTTTGAGCTACAGTTATGATTTTAGTATAAAAAAAACGGAATTTAATCCTCTACAAGATGACGTGGGCTTTTATTCATTTTCGGAATAGAAAATTAGCTACATTTTCTTTTGTCGGGAAAAGTGTGAAAATGGGTAAAATTTTTGCATTTATCATGTTTTTCAAAAAGTATTTCGAAAATTCAACATAACTCCACGTCACGTTGTAGAGAATACATTTCTGCTTTTTTTTATACCAACATTATCTCTGTATCTCAAAATCTGATTACGTCCATAGATTTTCCCCAGACCCCTTATTTTGACGTTTTCTTTGAATAACACGTTTTCTATGGGGAAAATGGGAAAAACACACGAGTCCAATCTTAATCCTTGTTCAATTTTACATACCTATACCAAGTTTCATGAAGATTGGTCGAATAGTTTAGGATTTTTTTGGGAGTACGGTCCCCTTAATCCATTATATTAAAATAAATATGAATTATAGCATTTAACTGTTCGAACGCTTGGGTTGTCGAACGCTGAGCATTCAACTCTTCATATCGTATAAAAAATCTGATGTTGGAGCGATCTGAGCCTTGCGCCAGAAACCCTTGGCTGTGTTTCTTTGTTTACTGGGAAATTATTTCCTTATATATCAGACTCATTATTCCACCTTGTATCCTTAATTCAGTAAAATGATCATCGGAGTAAAGTTCTTATGTCCAAACAATGAAATAAGTAGTCAGAAAGTGCTACAGACGCTATATGGTCGAGTTTGTGAAACTATTGTCAGCGTGCTTCAATGATAAATTGATCCGACATTGATATTTCATTCATCCAAACGCTGGAAAAAATATAAAAGTACGTTTTTTTTGTTTACAGATCAGTTAACATAGGAATACCATTGCACTCACAGTGTACAGACATTGTACCTCATGGTAATTCGCATCACGAACTTTCACTGAATTCGCATCACGTGAATTGAAAGAAAATTTTTCGAAAATTGAACTTTACTCTATATGCACTCCGGCAGCAAAAACAATTTAAACTATTAGAGAACTAGGTAGAGGATATATAAATTAGGCAACAACTGAATCATTTGAAATCAAGCCTGATGCGAGTGCACATTGATGCCAAAATAAGGTGTATGATTTTCACAACGTAGTGAACTGCATTGAGAAATGATACGTTTCATTGGTGAATTGCACGTATTGCAGACGCAAGCGTATTGTATCATTGGAAAATGAAAAGTGAGACGTAAATAATGATGACAAATTAGAATGCATGTGTTCACTCGACTATAAAAATTACCAAAATAACCGAAAAGTACCACTCCTTACCTCATAACTTCCACAGATCCTTTGCAACCTCAGATTTTCACATAGAAAACCACAGGCATTTCGCTAACTAAAAACACTAAAATTGACTTTCCACTCGTTGACTCAAGCACCTAAAATACCAGCCTTTATGTAAAATCATTGCTGAAATCAAACATGTCAACTCAAGGAATGTATTTCAAAAGTAGAGATTTTACAAAAGAATTAGAATAAAAGAGAATCGAACGATCAAAAGGCTGTGTGTGCGCCTTATATACTGGTACATGTACAAATTCCTTCTTTTCAATACAACCTGATAAAAAATAAAATTCATCAATAAATAATATATTTACAAGCTATATACATTGAAATAATTGCTAGAGTACTGTCTTTCCAATTATTTATCAGGCCGTGCTAAGAATACAGCTTTGTTTGAAATGTTGACCGCATTTCTGACGGGCTCACCTGATATCTTGCGATGGGTAGAGTCCGATTGGCCTGCTGGTTGTGTTAATGCTATTTTGGTAATGCTAAGAAGGTGAAGCTTAAATAAAGAATGTTATCCATGTATGACATATGTTGAAATTTCTACTTCTGGCTCAAAATACGTATTTTAAAACCATTTAGCTGCCACTACTGCAATACTGAGGATGACTTGAATACAACACACGCTGGCTGCACGTTGCGAAGGAGATCACGTGCAGATGTTACGCTAATGAAGGCGCTCTTCTCACTTTTGATAATATCAAACAAATAACTTGTTTACAGAGTGATATAGTGGACTGGTTGATATACGTATGTCATTTGATGCCCGATTGGGAATTCATTGAATAATATGTTGTAAAATATCACCTCACCACATCCAATACGGTAACCTATAGTGGCGCGGCTGTGCCAATGATCTTACTGAATCATAATTGAAATTAAATGGGCGACATTTTATTGATTTCATGGCCCATTACTGAGACCTACTGTTACCCCAACAGACTGTCTTACATCAGCGTTGATAGTCGGTACAAAAAAGTTCATAATTTAGGTTTTAATTGTGCCTTTTTTACCCACATACCGCCACAGCAGCGCTGGATGATCATGTCTGCTGCATAGATTCAGTTAAATAATATAAGTTAAACCATTAATCATTATTTCACAAATCTAATTCATCACCATTATTCAAGAAGTTATGCTTCCAATAGGACGATTCGTAGAAAATCTTACTCGTAGAATAAAATAAAGAACCAAAGTAAAAACGAAAATAAAATTTGTTGCATACGTTTCTCAATTATTAAAATTCCATCATCAGTGCTGAAATAGGCGAAAAAGAAAATTTTATTTGGGTTTTAATAGACACAAATATATTTTCCACAAAATTCTCTGCATATCTAAGAACCCTACTTTCTTCAAAGGACGTATCGCCGGTGGATTAAGGACGTGGTGGTCGATTATGTACGATTTATAGGCTGATCGGCCTGCTCTACCTTAACACTCCCTCCACGCGCTTCAAACTACGCGCGGTCGAGCTCGGACGTGAAATTCATAGTTGGCCACGGATGATTTGAAGGCGCAAAAAATTCAGTTGGTTAACGGCCGTAACATTTGAGAGCGGCCATCCGTGGTTTACAGCCTTCCAAATGTGTGCTGCAGGTGGTGTTCTGCCAGTGGTGGGCTGATAGTGGTGTGCTGCCAGTGGTGTACTTCCAGTGGTGTGCTGCCAGTGGTGTACTGCAGGTAGTGTGCTGCCAATGGTGTGCTGCCAGTGGTGTGCTGCCAGTGGTATGCTGCCGGTGGTGTACTACAGGTAGTGTGCTGCCAGTTGTGTGCTGCCAGTGGGGTACTGCAGGTAGTGTGCTGCCAGTGGTGTGCTGCCAGTGGTGTGCTACCAGTGGTGTGCTGCGAGTGGTGTACTGCAGGTAGTGTGCTACAGGTGGTGTACTGCCTGTGGTGTGCTGCAGGTAGTGGCTGCAGGTGGTGTGCTGCCGGTGGTGTGCTCTCGGGGGTGTGCTGCAGGTAGTGTGCTGCAGGTAGTGTGCTGCCAGTAGTGTGCTGCAGGTGATGTGCTGCAGGTGGTGTGCAGCCGGTGATGTGCTGCCGGTGGTGTGCTGCCGGTGGTGTGCTGCCGGTGATGTGCTGCGGTGGTGTACTGCCGGTGGTGTGCTAACGGTGGTTTGCTACAGGTAGTGTCCTGCCGGTGATGTACTGCAGGTAGTGTGCTGCAGCGAATTATCGCCGAGCGTATAATGGATTGACGGCACCCATCACACGTGGGTTTTGGCCTTGTTGCGTGCACTGCATTATGCTTAAAACAAATGTCAAAAATTTCATTTCATATTGATTCATCTCCCAAAATGTTCACGGCATAATAAATGAACACTTTACTTTCCTATGCTTACTATAAAAACATCGGTGCGCTCAGTTGCGTTCATTTATGTGCTTACGATTGCTGTGGGTAGGTTTTAATTTATTTCTTCAATGAAATGTCACCTATCAGCTAAAATAGTTTAAAAGTAACGCAGGAGTTAAAGCAGCAAATGTACCTAATTTCACGATCAGCTTTAATACTCGGTTTTTACAAATTGTCATGAAAGGATGTTAGTTAAAGTGGTTTTCAAATATTTGAACTTGAAGAAATAGAATATTTTAGCAATGTCGCTAAATTTTAAACTTTAACCGCAAAAAACGAATTTAGTCGTTGCGTGCGTTCCAAACACGTCACATACCCCAGTCCTTAAAAAAAACGAAGATCAATTGTTATTTTACGCTAGCCTTGCCAGTTTGAATTAGAATTGAATAACAAGAAAACATAATCTAAAACACCCTTACATACACACGTGAAATATCTGCAATATTTTGTCGTCTAGTATTATATACTTTTCCAAAAACTGATTTCGAACATTCAACGTTAGTGTCTGTTTGCGAAGCTCATGCGTGTGCGGTAGGTACATTTAGTTTGAGCTTCATCTAAGTCTATAGCTCGTTGAAATCTGTGTGGGCTTTAGGCATTTCATTTGCGGTCTATACATGGAAGAGTATGTCGAAAAAGGCTAATAATTCGGTAAGGTTTTAATGTTTTGTGTTTGCATCATAAACTATTTGATACAGTGCAATAATCCCTAAACTGATTTTGTGTATACGATAGGTTTCAACGTATATGTTGAATACGTGTATTTAGTGCATTAAAAGGCATAATTTAAGAAATTGGTGGAATTGATGCGCAATGAACTTTGTTTATAGAGCTAGATTTTAGGTGTGATTGTATCATATTGTTACAGAAACTGTTTGGATAAGCCTGCGCATTTTCGAATACCCTATACGCACCCAAAGAACCACGAAGTTCGTTACAGTGTCCGTGAGCCAATTTTTTGGGTAACTTAAAATTTGATCTAGGGGCTCGTATAAACTTCAAAGCACTGTGCGCGATCTGTCAGTTCGTAATGTTAGGAAACATTTGATTTTGTGAATTCTTTAAAGTGCAGGATTTTGGATTTGTGGATTCGTTGAGAGTGATGGAATATTTTAGAGATTGTGTTTTTATGACCAAAAATTTTTTCATGACAAATTGAGTTGTGATTCGTGTTTTCGTCTTATTGTGTTTTTTATGACAAACTGTTTTTTATGACATATTGAGTTGTGATTCGTGTTTTCGTGTTTAGTGGTTTTGTAGGGCATATCCAACAGTGCAGAAGAGTCGCTTGGGTGTCTGAGAGTATCGAGTGTATATTGGGCGAACGATTTGTTTGTGTATTTGTATTGGTGCACTTGGGTCTGGGCTAAAGTTTTGCTTGGCTAAGATTGTGTAATCTACAGCTTGAAAGCCCTGAACAGAGAGGGTAGGTGGTGTGACCACAGACGGCAAAAATTCATGGCCGAGGTAACGGCTGTGTGCTGGAGTCGTGGGAAGCATCTCATGTTTGGACCCGAAGGGGTGGTCAGTTATATAGATATATATATGGTTCGAAAATTGAACTTGGGAACCCTTAGAACGAGTGGGCACCCAACACTTGTTGCTCGAAGGGGCAGCGATAGGCCTTGAGAGAGGGCGGAGTTAGTCAAGCTCACGTCAGAAGAACTGGCTGACAATGGGGAACAGGTGTATCACAGGAGGGAAAATTCGAAGAGTAGAATCGGCAAATGAACAGCTATTTCAACTGAGAAGGAGGGCTATTTCAACATCTGAACAATGAACAATGAACAGCTATTTCAACATCTGAAATCTCTGAAGAGCCTGATTGGTCATACGTGAAAAGAGAGAACAACCTTTTCGAACATTCAGGTAGACCAGATAGAATGAAGTCAGTCTTACGCAGAACGCAGCCCGGAAAAAAATGTGCGTCTTTAAAAGTGCGGCCTGAAAAATATCACTTTGAGAATACTGGAACATAGTGTGCGTAGAAATATATGTTGCAATAAATTCAAATAATTTCCCGTCGATATCTTTTGCAGAAAGGCGAAGAATATCCCAACCATACCGTGGAGGTCATTTAAATAAAAATTAGTTGCTTCGCCAGGGCGGGTAAGACTCGTTCTTTTGTTACGGTAGATACTGTTGGAAACAATAGATGTATTTAATGAAAAAAAGTTGTGCCGTTGAATTAAATGTTAAATGTATACATGAGCAAAATTTTTAGAGTCAAAGTAATGGGTAAATATTGTTATCTTTCAGGAGGGCGGTTCTTTCAGGTTCGATCTCTTAATCGAAAATCTTAGATCTCGTTTCCATTTCTACATAAGGGAAACCTACGCGAATCGGTGCATACAGTCGTCGAAAGACATTTTTTGAACTGTGGATGAATCAGGGGATTTGAACTGAAGCTGTTCGTGTGCGAATGAACCTGTGAACTGAGGTTATGATCATCTTCTGTAATGTTGGAGTGCGCAATGATAGTTAGGCATTATTTCATTATGTGTCCGCTGTGTAGTTAACTCAAAAGTGATTGGCTGGCCAAGCGGTAGGGTAGGACTTGTGTAATTCGCATTCCTTTAAATTACGGTAATGTGCTTGTAATAGGGTGTAACAATAGGAGTAGTCGTGGGCACTTCTTGCCTTATGATATACGAATTGTATGATCGCTTAGTAAATATTTGATAGGATGCTCGGGAGTAATCATAAAAATTTCCCACAACAACTTTTCGAGGTTTTTGCACCTGTCCGCGAGAGAGGCACCTCATCAATTCAGAAGCGCACAGAAAACGCGTTGCGTAAGTGGTTTCCCTTCACGTTAGTGAGTACCGTCCTTGTTTTAGTATTTTTCGAAACCTTGTGCATTTTTGTTTGGCCTGTGATTTCTTGTGTTTTTTATATTTTTGTGGAGGTACGCCAATTCCTCTATTCCGAGAACCTGGTTTCCTTATTAATGTAAATTAATAAGGGGGCAGGACCCAAGTCTCGCGACAGTAACGGTGAGTCATCGTGCGATGTACTGGAAGTTACCGACTTTGCTAGTTCGTGATCGGTGTTGAGACTCTGTTCTTCGCAATTATTGCATTAGATAAATTGTGAATTAGTATTGCATCAGTTGCTAAAAATATGTCTATTGATGTTTTATTGATTGTTTACCGGGATGTTGAGGCGATCGACCGTTATGCTCATATCTTTAGATCTTTCATGTTGGTAAGCGAACTCAAGCTGAGTTCAATTTTTTAAACTTAGTTATGTGAAGTGTTCGTCCTACTGTTTTGAAACTAGAAACAGTGGCATTGATATCAAAGTACTCTGGATAGATTACTGAGCAAGTTTACAGAACAGTTCACATTCACTTGATTCATTTGCAATGTTTTCACAGAGTGGCTAAAAAAACTGTTTTTTAAACGTGTATTGATATCCCAATAAGTTACTTATTTTCACGATGTTAATAATTGCAAATGCTGACATTGAATAAAAAATTAAACCAATATGCTTTTTACAGTGCTTTGTATAAATGCCAACAAGAATATAGAAAATCTATAGTGATAACCAAAACTCTGAGTTAATGATGAAAAATCGATTGCTGTAAATATGTATCATGGATAAAAAATAGCACCGCGTTATGTGACTCTTGCACTTTTGGGACTTAGCACTCCTACAGGGTCCGAGAGAGATGTGCATTTGGGTCATTTTATATTGTAATTATTGTTTTGGCTTTTCATGATGGACATTTTTTATTCCTTTTTTTCACTGTCCATCTCAGCTCGTCTTTCTGTCTTCAACTATTCTCTTGTTTAATGTGGTTTTCAAGAATTTTAATTCTGCGCATTGAGTCCTGTGCAACCGTGCACCCTATCTATCATTTGAGGGTATGGTTTATTGAAAATACTTATTTGGTAGCTAATTGCGCTAGCTAAATTTGCTCTAATTTTTTTCTCTAAAACCGCATTAGTAATGCAAGGAAATTCTTTTGTGCTATTCTTTGCCTTTATTTCCCATTTGGTTCTCTAATGAAATATTTTTCAGTGTTTGAACTTGTTATATAAAATGTTGTTCAGCATCCAGCAAATAAATAAGCACATTCAGTCATTAATTCGGTCATTAAATATATTTTATTGGTTTATTTCTTAATGTATAAGTGCCTACGTATGAAATTTTTGAATGATGCATTTCTTTTGAAAAAAAAAATTTTGCTGGTTCATTGGTCACCCAGCTAAGACAGGGTGTTGAAAATTTACATTGTAACTCCAATTTAATTTGTTATGTTCTTTAAAGATATTCAAAATGTTCCCTGCAAGCAAATCATTTCTATAATGTCTAAAAATTTGAGAGATCTATCAAGAATACTGTATATAATAGGGTGACATTTATATGGGGGTAAAAACTTTTTTCCAATTTCTGCTGGGAGTGGCAGCCATCTTGTGAGGTTTCACCTAAAAACAATGTGGGTAAAGTTTTTTTCAAAATATAGATATTTAGAAGTCGCTCAAGAACGTAAAAGTTCATAAAATCGCAATTAAATATATTTTGAAGTTTTTTCTTCATATATGCTTAATATTTGGTTGTTTTGATTAGAAACTAGTAAATGGCGATTATTTTTTGCTTAATTTAATTGTTCAAGCTTGAAGATGAATAATTTCAAGGTCTCCCTCACAGTATGTCGTGAGTATTAGCTGCTCAAAGGCAGGGGTCTCATGGGCGCCAATCTCCCACTCATGTCGCCTAGTTTGCAGGATCTAAGTTTGACTGCTGGCGGTTGGGAAGGATTTTCGGTGAGCTTCTACAACCTGCAATAGGTACTGCTTTTGTCCTTCATCCTTAGTTAAGGCCAGGTTGTATGTTTGCATCATTGCCACTCCTCGCTCTGCGAAGTCGTTGACCACTCGAAGAGCTTTGATACGCTGTTGGGCGTCCAAGTACGCTGGGTCAGTATTCCAGGCAGCTGGGTCAGTGGCAAAAAGAAAGGTTGTGTCTCTGGTATCAACTGTGACTCGACGTGGAGGATCCTCTGAACCATCTTCATTATTACAGGCCTTCACCATGTCTCGCTTTATTTCCAAGCTTACACTGTCATCAAAGAACGCCAAAGCAACAAATCGTTCACTCAAGTACCACATGTGGCGCCCCAATGAAGTAGATGTAGATTTAGCTATTTCCTTATCCGGATATGCCATTAGTTCTTTCAATAGAGCTAGGTCTTGCGTTGGGGCTGATGTTGGACGTTGAGCTTTGTACCAAGAAGCCACATAGGTAGAGACGCTGAATTCCACAAATCGCTTGATTCTGGAAAGCTCATTGCGTGTTAGCACGAATTTATCTTGGTGACGAAACAAGGTCACCTTATGGCATATATTATTTTTGCCATCCATCGTGCACAATGTGGAACACCAGGGGAAGCAATGTGTGTTCCTCGTTTTGGCTGCCCACCAAGAACAATAATTGACAGCTCCAGTAGCTCACCATAATCATCTCTTGGGTGCTTCCCATCAAGTAGGCATTGGAACTCCACCAAAAGGTCATTGCGTCGATTGAGTAGGTTTTCTGACATGTTATCCATTTCCATTGCTTTTGGTGCTGTCTTGTCCAACTCAGCCCATGTTGTTTTGAACCTCTTGAAAAGTTGAATCTCAAGACCACTAGAGGGTCCAAAGCAAGTGGAGAACGCTTTCTCACAGACTAAGGCCGCGGCCAGACAAACAGCAGTGGAGCAGGGCAGAGCAGAGCAGACCCGGCGCGGTGTTTTATGTTAGTGGTATTCCTATTAGGGTGGCCAGACAAGTAGCACAGAGCAGGGCAGGGCAGCGCTGTCTGAAGCAAGCGCCAGCGGCGTTTTATCATGGATGATAAAACACCGCTCGGGAGCTAGCAGTCAGTTGCACCCTAGCGTTCGTAGTGGGAGGATGTCGAACTTCAGAGCTCCTCGGTGCGAGCTATTCCTACGGTCGGGGATGCATCTCATAAGGTTTCGATCATAACCATGTTAACGAACAATGGTCATTTATAGCAGACGTTATGGAAGTTAGTGTTAAGTGGGCTCGTATTGTTATCTATACGTATATAGGTACTTTCCCCCTCATAAATCGAAAACTAAACGTATACCAAGTATTTTCTTTGTCAATGCCTAAACTTTGAAGCGTACCATTGCATTTTATGTTAGGTTTTTCGTGTTAGGCGCACGGCACTAAAATTGACTTCAAACATACTTTTTTATGTATCAACTAATAGTTTTTTAGTAATAGTTTAGCCCGAAGCGCTGCGCACGGCCGATACAAAAATATTCAAGTTTACGTTTTATCAGTATTACATTGGTAAAAATAACCTTGAAAGCATGCAAGTAAAAACTATTATTTTCTTCAACAAACGATTGTGAAGTTCGAGTTCAGTGGGAAAATAGCAATTAAATTAAAACTTAGTGCCGCAAGCCAAAAACAAAATATCCTTTCACACTTTGAAATTGTTTTTAATTTATTAATTCGAAATTCGGGTTGTTATATCCATAAATGTATATCCTTATACGCTTGAACGAATAAGTTCCTTGTTCTGTAATGTATCTACACGTAAAGCACTGCAAAATAATTCAGATTCAAGTATCTAAAAGGTTTCAATTCATTCGTCAGTGAATTACTAGCATTATTATTCTCTCAGCAATCATAACTTGCATGTCATGCAATTAATTTTTTGAGGATTTTTCTGGAGCAATTGTAAAACACTATTAAAGCCATTTAATTCGTTGAGTATAACAATATTGTAGGGAGATCATAAGTAAAATACGGATGTACTGATGTACATGTAATGCCACGGCATATTGCGTAGCATAGAAATATATATAAATAAACATAATTAGATGAAATATTGCCAGTTTTACAGCTAATTAATAAATTAAATATGAGGTAACTACAGTCACAAAGCACTGCTCTTCTCAGCGCCAAGATTGCAACTGCTGCGGACTCAGTAATGCCACTGCTGTTTGTTTGGCCGCCTAACTTGCTAGCATAAGCTAGCAGCTACCAGCGAGCCGAAACTGCTCTGCTCAGCCCTGCTTCACTGCTATTTGCCTGGCCGCGGCCTAATTCGTACATGTGGTGGCGACAGGCTAGGTGGAGAACTTCATGCCCTAGTCGTTGCTTCACGATAGTACATGCCCCTGCTGCCAAACCTGTGTTCGAAGCAGTGGTATCAAAGGATAGAGCAACCACCTGTTTTTCAATGCCCCAATCGTAGAGTGATGTCATTATTGCGTCAACAGCAGCTTTTCCGGTTCCATTGGGGAGCTTGGGCACAGCAAGAAGCTTTTCAACCCCATCTCCCGAAACCAATACTGGGAGGCGGTCAACGGATGGTCCTCCGTCTGCTGCAGGAACAATCTTACCGTCCCAATGAACAGTGAGTGGAACAGACGGTTTGAAGGATTTTTTGATCTCAGCAGCAGTTGCAGCGCGGAATTTTTTTGCTGATCCCGCCGGAAGGATTCACGGTTTATGACAAGTTTGTTGGGATCATGTCCGAGACTTCGAGCAGCAGCACTAAGAAGGAATACTGCATCACGATCAGTAGTTAAGGTACGATCCATTGCGGCTGACAATTCGCTATCCATTATCTTCTTAGACGCCCGCTTACGTTTAGAGGGAGGCATCTGAGACGTAGATGGACCAGCGCAATTGTCTTCATCAGATTTTCGTTCTGGAGAAGATGTTGAACTTGAGCTCGATGCCAACTGGCCTATTTCATTGATCTTCTCTTTTTCTTGAAGAGACTTTGTTTTACGGTGTTGTTTCTTTTCTTCCCGTTTCTGGCGTCGAGACACTTAATTTGAAAGTACCGTCTCCTTAGAAATCATCGAGCCTCGCCTTCATTCTTCCCGTTGTGCCTTCAAGAACTGTCTGTCTTCTTCAAGATCTATCATTGACATTGCACTTGCGTGAGCGATATCGAACAGATTTTCAAACGAGTTGACAAACTTTTTCCTTTTCCTTTTGGGTCTATGTCGTTCGGCTTTTGTTCTTTTTCAGACTGGCCCATTCCTTGTACAAGCGTAAGATGTTTTCTTTTGCTCGCTGGTCTTTTTGCATAGGAATCCGAGCTCGCTGCCAGAAATTTCTCAAAACTTTCAATGTATCAGCTGCTGCGTCCTTCCTTGTCCTCTTTTCTTCCAGATGATAATAAAGAAAAACCAGCAGCACCTGCTTTCTTGAGGGCAGCTTACTTCCTGTTATGGTTTCCTCCAGCGAGCCAAGTAAGTAAATGTCTGTCTTAGATCTTGTTGACGCCATCCTAGATTACATCCAGAATAAACAATTAATATCTAGCTAATATAGCTATTACCTATTATTCAGTCTCTGAAAAAAAAACAAATAACAAGTTCACAATAAACAAAGCAATAAACATGCAAATATGTTTTCGTTAAATTTAGAAACAATTTTGAATCTGTTTTGTGAAACGAATAACTAGCTATATCCGGAGAGCGCTCCCCACCACAACCTCACTTACCAATGGTCACATCGCTACTGATTAACCTCCTTGCAACAACCATAACATTGCCCCATAAAACCTTGTTTACAATTTCGGCATTCCTTTCTGCCATTCACAGAGTTTAAAATTGACTGGTTTTTCCACATATCACACTTTGAATGATATCTGCAAAAATATGGAATAGTTGGGACTTCTACACTAATTAGTATTAATACGTCAAACTTTGAGCTCCTTGAGCGACCTCTATATATTAATTTTTTTCCAAAAAAAAATTTTACATTGTTTCTGGCTAGAACCTCATAATATGGCCGCCAGTCCCAGTTGAAATTCACAAGTCGAAAAATAAGTGTCACCCTAGACTGAATGTGCTTCCATGCAGGAAGTTTTACGGTGTAATTACGGTTCAGTGGAAACCGGTTGCATGTCGGTGTGCACGCGGTCGCAGAGCCAGGATGTGTGAAAGTGAAAATGACTATCGCATTGAAAATGAATCAAGTTTATATTCCGAAGAAGTATTTTTAAGACTTTGTAAATACTTAATATTTGAAACATCAGCCTGTACGCACAGAGATTCAAGTATTGTAAATAGTTTATTACATATTTTAAACGCTTCATTGAAATTATATATTTGTTTCGAAATTTTTTAAGAAAAAAAATTCTTGATCGTAAAATAAAGCCCTTAGATTTCAAGAATTCATTGAAATAATTATGCAAAATAATAATATACTTTTTAATATTCATGTTTGTTTCGAAAAACATTTATTTTGAGGCTTTTCAAGACCGTTCTTTAATTGCTGAAGTTCTCCATAGGGCCTAAATTGTGCCGGAATGCTCCTTTCCCTTACTACTCACCTATTTTCAGATTCAAATTTTGTAATACCTTTAGATACTTTGCCCAACGAAAATAAATGCATTGAAGCACTTTTAAAATTGTAGCGATTCAAATATCATTTACGATTTCACGTGATGTTCTAATTCCATGCCTGTGCCTGCCATTGCAATCATGAGCCTAGTAAACTACATGAGCGATACCAATCACATGTAAGCAGCTGAGATTGTCGTAATCGATCAATGCCGCTACTAGAACTTTTTGACCAAGCCACTGCTCAAAAACTCGTCCATCCCTTCCTTGGTATGATCCATTTTTTCACTCACACTGCCGTTATCACAGCCATCAGAATAGGGAAGAAACTTCTACGTATCAGTGAACTTTTAATAAAACATATTGCTCACAAATTCAACTGGCAATACATTCTTCGAAAAACATCAAATTAAAGTCATCAAGTTTGTTCGCTTAAATCCCTCACACCCGCTCAAGCTTCACCGCTGGCATTTAAACGGATGGGGAAATGCCCATAGCAGTAGCTGTGACAGAGTGAGGATGTTGAAATGTAATTCAAGGTATGCGCCGAAAAGAGGACGCCATTTTTAAGGAGGGCGTTCCCCCAATGGACCTTCTCCTATGGTTTTGAACCTAGAGCAATTAAATTTAGTACACTGATAGTAAATAGAATTTGAAATCGTTTAACGTCTGTGAAAAAATGCAATTTTCTTGAAAGAAAACAAGATATTCGTAGAAAAGGTTTTTTTTTTGGGGGGGGGGGTGGGTTCTAAATGCATCTCCTACAGTTTTTCTAACTGCATCTCCTCGTACAGTGATGATTTTGGTATCATTAGATACGGAATATCATGGAAATTGCGGGACGTAAACAGTAAATCTCTTAAGGAGAGCGTCCGCCCAGAAATTGGGCAATTCGGGGAAAATTGATTTTAGCTGCCATATGAGGTGAAAGTGCTCAGGTACATCTTGTGAAAAAATGATGTTCGTACACTCACTTGTTCACCTGCTACGGGGATTTGGAGTATGGGGGGGTAGTGAGGGGAGAGGGAGGTGGGGAGGTGGTATTTCATCATGTTACACCCCTTCTCTGCTGTTTCTTCATGGTGTGACGTTGCTATGTCTATTTATTACTGCACAATGATTTCAATCGTCCTAGCTGACCTCACAAATAATTGCGAGGAAAAATTGAGATTACTTCTATTTTCTAGTTTTGCCCTTTTCTGGAGGTTCGGAACGTGGAGTTTAAAAATGCATCTCCTCCTAAAGTTTTCATGCTACAGTGATGATTTTGATATCATTGGATGTGCAAAAGCGTGGAAATTACAAAGGGAATTCCGAAATCTGTTGCAAACAAAAGTTGTGACTTCACAAATCAAAGTTTCGCCCGTCAAAAAAATGGCACCACGAAATTTATTGATTTTTTTCGTTACGGCTTTACAGTTTTCCTGTTTACTTCTCATAATGTCCACAGTATTCGGCATCCAATGATACCAAAATCATTCCTATAGCTTAAAAACTGTAGGAGGAGATGCACTTAGACACTCCTCTCCAAAATTCTGGTTTCTATAAATGTTTCGTTTTCTTTCAACAAAATCGCATTTCTCATAAAAGACAAACGATTCCAAATTGCATTTTCTATCAGTATTTCAAATTTCATTGCTGTATGTTCAATAACAAAAGGGAAATGTCCGTAGGGGAACGCTGTCCATGTCATAATAATAAATAAATTTTCGAGGCGCCATTTTTCAGGGGGTTAAAATTTTCATTTGTAACGTCACGACTTTTGTTTGCAACAAAATTTCAAAATAGAAAATTAGGTTTCTGTACTTTCCATGTTTTTTAGCGTCCAATGTTACCAGAATCATCACTATAGCTTAAAAACTGTAGGAGGAGATGCATTTTGAAACCCCAAAATCCGAGGTTTTCATAATAGGTAAAACAAAGAAACAAAATAAATTTTAATTGAAATTTTTTAGATTTTTTTGTCAAGTTTGATCTATGAAATCAATATAGAGAAATACAGAGACACAGGAGATGACCTAGCAACGTTGCACCGTAAAGAAAGTGCCAAGGGGGTGGTGTAATATGATGAAATACCCCTTTAAAATATGAAAAATAAAATATAGCTAACCCACCAGATATATAGAGAGACAGATTTGAAATTAAATATTCATGATAGAGCATGATTGTAGGAAACACAAATAAGTTACACAAATTATATCTGTCTAAGACCTATCACAAGCCATCATGTGTTAAATAAAAAATAACAGTGAACAATTTCTGCTACGATTGTTAACAGGTGCGCACTTTTGAATTAAATGGAATGTTATTTGAGAAACAGATAATGTCAAAGTTGGCAACCTAGGAGTGACAGTACTTAATAAAGAAATTAATTCACAGGCACAATTAAAACAATAAGACTGACGCCTTGCCTTCAATCAAACTATGAATGGTAAAAACTTAACATTGGCCAATTTTCTAGAACAGGGGAAACTTCTTGGGTTGGGATTAGCCATGAGGATATTGTTCAGGTTACGGATATACGACTTGGGTGAACCGGTGGAAAAATAAGAATAAGTTTTTATAGTTTACTTAGTGAATAAATCAAATTTAGTGCAGAGCACGTGACGAATACACTGAATTAAAATTGAAAAGAAGAAATAAGATATAATTTAATAATAAATTCAGACACTTGGACTGCAACAGTAATGAATTTAAACAATAGGGTTTCGCACAAAACTCTCATCACAGTACTGCCGTAGCAACAAAAGAAGTAAATAAAAACCCTTAACCGATGCAATTCGAGGAGACTACTAGGAGCCGGATGATCTTCATTTCCCGTGTAAGAAGTGAAGTCGTAGAACGAATGAATAATATGCGAATATACGAATGAATGATATGAATGATATACGATATATATGTATGATATATGATATCATGAATGATATACGATTGATAATGATACGATATACAGATGTACGATAAACAATACGGCTTTCGCTCTAAAAAATCAACAACACAGAGTATTTTAAATCATTTACAATTCCTCTATTCTAATATAGATGAAGGAAAGCCTATCTTCTCTGTATTTCTTGACTTTCGAAAAGCATTCGATTTTGTGGACTATAAAATACTACTCTCGAAACTACACTGTTATGGCATTCGAGGGATTGCCCATGATTGGTTCAGATCATAACTGACAAATCGGAAGCAATACGTTGTCATTGACGACGCAAAATCAGACCCACAGACAATTAGCCATGGAGTTCCACAAGGATCTATTCTTGGGCCTCTCCCGTTTCTGATTTTTATCAATGATATTGTAAAATCTACATCATTCTTCAAATTCATACATTTTGCCGATGACAGTACGCTTTCTGCGGTCCTTCCGAACCAAAATCCCGCTATGATTGTGGAGAGTATAAATACTGAACTTCACAAGGTTTCATCGTGGCTCAAAGCTGATAAAATAAGCCTCAAAATTGATAAAACAAATTATATTACATTCCCATACAAGAAAAATGTATTTCTCCAATGCATTAAAATTGGCAAAGGTGAAATCGAAGAAACCAACTCATGTAAGTTTCTGGGCATCATAATAGATAAACATCTGACCTTCAAAGAGCACATAACTCATATTAGTTCTAAATTATCAAAATCAATCGGAATCCTGAACACAGTTAAAAATTTTCTGCCTGAATCAGCTTTACAAATGCTCTACCGAACGCTTATTACTCCATACTTGCAATACGGAACAGAAGCATGGCACGGAACTGATCAAAATTAAACCAACAAAATTTTTACTCTGCAAAAAAGAGCTATCAGAGCGGTAAAGAACCTAGAACATAATGCTCACACAAATGATTCTTTCAAAAATTTACAAATACCTAAACATTCGGATCTCTACAAAATCTCCATTTGTTATTTCATTTACAAAACATTAATAAATGATGGCGACAATAGCCTAAAACAATTATTAACTGCGCAAACTGGTCATCACGACCATTTAACCCAAAATAGAAGTAAATTCATGCTTCCTTATTATTCATAGGCCCGGTCGCAACACAGTATCCTCTTCGTTGGAACCAAAACTTGGAACTCTATACCTGCAGAGATCCGTGAATGTAATTCGTACAAAGTATTCAAAAGACATCTTGAGTCTCACTTCCTATCAGAATACTAGTCGTGTAAGATCACAGTGTCAAAATCTTGCCTCCTACATGTAAATAATGATAATGTCATAATGTAACTTGCCTTGGGTTCCATAACCGATCTTCTGTCTGTTCTTCAATCGTTTTATCGAACATTCTGTTCGATTTGACCTATATTTTATAATACAGCATAAAATATCGAGTTAATTATCTCAATGATCAGTCTAATGCGAAACTAGCTTAAGTGAACTAGGTTAAACATTTTTGTACACCCTAGAATAACGTGATGTTAGGATGCCCTAGAAGTCGCTGAACTTGTTCGGGCCCACAGGTAGCTATACTCAAATTTGACCATTGTACTAGACTTGAGAAACATTCTACCTCTGTATCACCTGTGGTAAATAAATTGTTTAAATTGTTTAAAAATGCCAGGGAAGACCAGTGCACGTGAGAATACTGGCAATCAAAAGCCCGGAGATTATACGGTTTTCTAGAAACCGCCACCGCAACGGCCTCAGGCACACTTCGGCTTTCAGCTCGGAGTAACGTTGACCAAAATCAAAATAAGTTCTTCTAAACATTCTGGAACCGGTTGGGTTGTAGCTGGAACTTGCCCGAGTATCCCAGTCTGGGGGACGACTGAAGACCTCACTGATGAACATATCAAAACCAAAGTGATATACACTAAAATGCGAAAAAATGGAAATATTGTCAGGGCTATAACGGATAAATAAAGCACATAAGTATCAAAACACAAAACACACCTCCGCCTCGAGCGGGGACTGCTGAAGCTATGAATGAACTCCTTGATCTCCCTGACTAAATAAGAGAGGGTGTTGCGTTCAGCACTCGTCTTTAGACGTAAGACTACAGTGATGAAGACCGATGAACAAAAAGCACGCTGAATCACGATACCTGGCGATATAAAATAAGAAAGAAGTATAACCCGAAAACTAATTCATCCCTAAGGCTTTCCATTCCTTGACGGACATGACGGTAGAACATCTGAGATGTACACCCTACTCTCAAGACTGCCAATTGCGCACTGCCAAGTCTGTCGCCCCTAAGTTTTTTCAGTTTGAAGGGTGGCAGCGACAACACGCATGGGGAACTGGTGGGAGGCATTAGATCAGTGGTTTAGGTTTTTTTGAAGAGGCGAGGAGGGAGAGAAAGCGTTGCTCCGAGCAAAGTACCCTCCATCTAAACCCAGCTTTAACCGCCTCCCATCCCTGTACACCAGCTAGTAGGCGGAGTGGCCACCGAGCTTTGTAGCGATCCGTGCATGTCGCGTACAGACTGCAGACGGTCGTCACTGCGATGAACAGTACCGCTTTATCGTTGACGGAAGAGGTGTGCAGCTACGTCTTGCTTCGCAGTTAAGTGGACAAAAACTCAAACGCTGAATTTTATTGACGAGTTAAAATATACGACTACTTATAAAATGGGATAAGCAGCTCGTTCAGAGAGCTGAAGCAAAGCACAAAAGACGCTGTATTTTCATCTTTCGCTCCATACGGCTGGTCGCGCTGGCACACCTACTCGTACGACACGCAGAAGCAGACTGACACCTAACAATGCTTTCCGCGGTGCTCCATCTTACATGCTGAGGGTATCATGTTTCCAGTTCTCACTTCAACTGGCGGCCGGATCCACCGCCGCAGTGAGTAAAGTCATGAAGGCCAGTGTATCAACGGCTTTAGGTCTGTAGAGCATCGACCTTGCAAAGAACCAAGGGCGATTGTGGCAGGTTTCAATCTTTAGATCATTCGTCGGAGTTCATTACTATGAGTAGTAAGGACACTACCAATCAGAGCACAATTCACCCCAATCAGCTTGAAATGGAAATTATTAAAGAAAAAAAATTTGATAGAAGATTTATTCTTTGACGAATTTGACTTTTTATAAGTCAAAAACGACTTACACAAACGACTAAGTCACTTTCAGATATAAATTTCAATTTTCTTAATCTACCTGTATTTTAACATAAGAAATTAATTTCGCTCAGTTCGGGAACATTTTAGAAAACCATTTTCAGTTCAACGGTTCAACAGTTTCTCGTCTCAAAGTATTCTCTAACGATATTAATCTGTTTTTGATATCAGCATTATCATCCTCCAATTTTTGCGATGACTGTTTCAATTTTTCTATTTCATTTGTATTTATGATAGTTTCTCTATCCTGTTCAAGGAGATTATTTTTAAAAGTTTCAATGTATGAACTCATGTCGTTGAATACTCTCTCGAGATTTGCATAGTCTAATTTTATACCTTGTATTACTTCTTCTTCCAACCTCTTAATCTCATTTTTCAAAAAGTCTGTGTGTTCTAAAGTACCAGTTCGAATAACCTCTATTTTTTCCTCAGATATTCTACTATGTTCATCGAGATTTGTCATAATTTCACTGAGTTTTTCTTGAAAACCTGTAGTATTCTCATCTATAGATGCTTGGATAGCATCACTTCTGAACTGATAATTTTCATTGATAAGATTTTCTCTTACTCCTATATATTTTCTGAGATGAAGCCTCAAATTTTCCAAAACTTCGTCAACATATTTTTTATTCGTAGCGTCAAATTCTTCGATTGGAAAAGAAATATTTGCAAGCCTTCTATTATTTAAATCGAAATTTTGATCTTCATCAAGATATTTAAAACCTATTCCAGGAGGTCCTGGTTGTGAAGATAAAAATGATTTTTTTCCTTGTTGTCCAAAAATATTTACGCCTATCATTTTTTATACATAGAATTTTCAATTCTCTAAATTTTCTCTAACTCTCATTGATATCAAATTGTTTACTCGGTCACTCAAACTTTCCACTTCCTGGTTTAATTTTACATTTTTATCAGTTTCATTCTGAAGCATTAATTTGAACTGACTGATTTCATTCTGATTTGAAATAATGTCTCTTGAAAACTCCTGGAAAAGACTTTCTACATCACTCAAGTTCTTAGCTAGTTCTTCCATTTTTCTTAATGGGACTGACTCTGCTCGTAATTCCATTATAATTTTGTTAAGATCATTGAATTTTTCTTCGCTGGATGAGGTTATGGTTGACTCTAAATTTTTCAGCTTATTGTCAACTTCAACAAATGAGGGTGCTAAGGCTATAGTTCTTTCCATTACAAAAAGGTTTCTATCACTTAAATCAGTTAGTTGTGCCTCTAGGCTTTTACGTTTTTCTTCAACAGTATTGTTCAGTGTTGATTCTAAACTCTTCAGCTTTTCTTCAATTTGATCATTAAGTGATGTCTGCAAGCTCATTTCTTTTTCATTCACAACGTTAATTATCCTAATTTCTTGTTCTTCAACTTTATTATTTACTAATTCATTCTTTGAATCAATTTGATCATTAATTTTAGTTTCTAAATTCTTTAGTTTTTCATCCATTTGATTTTCTATAACTGAATCTTGATTCTTGAAATTCTCTTGAATCTCAGGAATTTTAACTTCAATTAAATTGGTTATCTTAGAGTCCACGAGCTCAAATTTAGCTTCAACTCCTTTAATCTGATCGGTTAATACCGACTCTTTACCTAACAGCTTTTCATCAATTCTAGTTTCAATACCTGACTCTAGACTCTTCAATTTATCTCCAATCTCTGGAATTTTTACGTCTGTTAGGTTCATTATGTTTGAATCAATGTTTTCAAATTTAGCATCAATTTCATCAATTTTCTTCATCAATGTTGAGTCTATGCTTGATAGTCGTTCATCATTTGAAACAATTTTTGGTTCAAGAGCAACGAACTTTTCAGATAAATCATAAATTAACGTCTCTAAGAATTTAACGATTGAGTCTACATCAGAAAATTTCACTTGTAAATCTGTTTTCAGAGTCACATATTTCTCATCATACTCGTTTATAATTGATTCCAATTCAGTTCTTTCATTTTTGAGAGCTTCAATTGTGTCTTTCAATGACTCTATATTAGAATCTTCAAGTAAACTTTTTATTTGCTCTACATTCTGCAAAAGTCCTTCAGAATTATTTTCACTATTTTCATGTTCATGATTTTCTTTACAGGAAGGTAACAAGACCAATTTTGCTGCATAAATATTTCCACAAGACATTTTTTAAAGAAAAAAAATTAACTGTAGTTTATTTTCTAAAAACTAGTTGGGGTTTTATACAGATCTAAAAGAATTGCATGAAAGCTTTCATTTTCTAAACGCTTCAGCATTTCTTGACATAAATGTCCACAAATTACATCACCTATTTTCTGGATTTTGTAAGCAGAGAAAATAATATCAACACAATCTGTTAAGTAGTCTTTAAATTCAATTGGATAAATCAAACCATAACTGTCAAAGTAATAACATATGTTATCTTTCTTATACCAACAAGTCCAATGCGTTCCTAATCCTTTTTCAGTGTCCAAATTTAGGATTCCGCATTCCGTTTCTTGAGGGTGTTTAGGTAAAGTATCTCTCATGTAAATACCTCGAAAATTCGGAATTTTCAATATATTTATGTAGTATTCTAAATCATGTTTAGATAATGGTTTGTTAGGTATTACTTCTTTGGTGGTTTCAAGTAGAGACCCTTTCCACAAGGTTTTTTTTTTCTCGGAGTTAACCGTATACCTGAACCTTTTTTACTTTCCATTGCTTCATTGTGCCTTTTAGTTTCTGACAAGAGTTTATCGTCAGCTTTTTTCTTATTGACTGCGGATGCTATTGCAGCAGCACCTCCAGCCAAAGAGCCAGCAGCCCCAAGGCCAGCTAATAAAGCTGGAATTGTAAATATAAAACCCCCTTTCGTCGCAGTATCTTTAGAAACAAAAGAAGTCTTTGTCTTTTTACAAATGATACACATACCTTTGACCAGTATCTTATTGTTCTTTGTAATTAAATATTGAGGATTATCAGTATCAGTTTTCTTTTTACACTTTACACAATACATTTTTTAAACATTATTATGTGAATATATTTTAATTTTTAGTAGTTTAAACTCATTTTATCACCGTCAGATTGCAATCGAATTACTCTGTCAGATAGAATCAGTGCATATGCATGTGTATCATCAGGAATATTGGTTTTAAATTCTGCCTTAATTTTAATATCAATTGTAGTTTCCTTGATACGTTCATTTTGTCTGCTGATATCAAACACATAGATAGGATACAAATATTTAAAGTGTCTGTATTCGATAGCACAATTTTCATTAGATACATAATCTATTAACATCTTATAAGCTGTAGCATAATTGTTAGAATCGAAATCAATCTGTAAATTGTGATCAGGGTATCGTTCATTATTCAGCTGAACATATGCATTCGTCAAGTTACAATGATCGAAAATTGCATTGTTTACAGCTTGTGAATTAGCTTTCTTAGTTTGGAATGCTAAAATGATGTATCGAGGTCTTTGAGATCCTGAATTTGGAGTTAAAGTCCAATCTAGGAATTTCTGTTGAGAGTTTACAATTGTTTGTTCCAATTGTCTATTCAGTTATGGAATAGGTAATGTTATTTTATCCTTAATTTGACGATATAGCTTTATTTTATACTCATCAGACAGTTTGTAAGCTGGCATTTTCCAAATTAATTTTGTAATAGTAATTTTACCATCAACTACTTTATCTTGCTGGTTTGCATCTTTCTCATCTGATTTGAATATAGCATTAGAATTATCACCTCTTCTTAAAGTCAGAGCATGTTTCACTCCATAAATTACCTTCTTATAATTTTCACAAAATCCAAACACATGTTCAAGTGGGATAGCAGCGCTGAATTTCCCATTAGCTGAACTTAAGTAGTCATTTCGATCGCTAAATCCTTCGTTTGATTTTTCATTCTTCTTAGTATCGACGCTCCAGAAAAATATCATGTTTTCTTTAACATTTCGTGGATAGCTAACTAATCCTTTTAGAGTTGTTGTAATTCCAGGGTAACTATAACCTTCAATTTCTTCATCTCCAATTCTGTAAGAAACTCTATCAAACAAATGCATTAATCCATTGTTGATTATTGTTATTTTTTCATCTTTAAAATTATAATCACTTCCATCTTCTTTATTCAAAGCTCCTTCTATATATATAAAACTTTTACTAGGTAATAGAAACTGATCTTGATTCTGGATAATGATCTTGATATCATTATGTTCACGATTCAAATCAGTACCTATTTGTGGTTCATAGTTATGCGTTTCAATTTTTTCAATTGATTCATCAACTTTAATATTTTCATTCCATCTTAAAGAATCCATTTTTTAAAGATAATTTTATCAAATTATTTTAATTTCTAGACCTTAGGTGTAATCGAACAGTTACTTCTTCACCTCTAGTATTCAGAGCATGTCCATTTTGATCAGTAAGCCAAATTCTCAAATCATAGAGTAAAGGTTGATATATCGGTAGATAAATTGGTTTATTTGGATTTTCTACAATTTTATATCCTGGTGGGACGTTTGGGAAAAAGGAATATAAAATATTATGCAAAGAACCGTTGAGGTATGAGCCGTTAATTGCGCTACAATGAACGAGTATTGTGTTAACAGACATTATGTTCACTATATTTATACTTTCATGTTCTCCAACACCTTCTAAGATAATTTCTCCAAATCCTAACATTGTATTTAAAGATTTTTCTTTATTGAAAAATACTTTTAACGTAGATGAATGGAGAACTATGACGCATTTCAAAGTATTAGTATTTGCTTTGATTTCAATAAAGCCTGCCAATGTTTTTTGAATGAATTCGTTTATACTTTCTATTTCATAACATCCTGTTGGAATTGTAATTACATTTTCAACACCATTTAATTCATAATAAAATTTATTATTATTTTCATCAATGTTAGGAATAGAATGATACATGTCTAACCCAACCAGTGCCATTTCGTGAAATTTATTTTTGTTCAATTCTATTGCTGGACTAAAGTTTACACTTATGTCACTTTTTCTTTCACTAATTACAATGCTTTGAGATTCCATTTTTTAAACAATAAATCATCAAACACCTTTACTTCAGCAGTATTTAATAGACCTTGCTTTAAAAGTTCATGTGTAAGTATTTGCAGTTCATTAAAAACTCCTGTATTTCCAGCGGTAAACGAACCGAACAATAACTGGTGTCTTTTTACAAGATCATTGATGTTAGATGGTAATACAATAATACCTGATCCTGAAACGTCTGAATCCTCTCTGTGAGGATGACGAGGAAGTATAGGAGAAGATGTATGAGAAGGTATAGGAGTAGGAGTTGGTCTAAAAGTAGACCTTAGTGACGGGTCGAAAATTGGTCTCTGACTTGTTGAAGGACTTTGGTATTGACTCAAAATTGAGGATTCTACTATGTTTGTGTTTCTTAAAGGATTTGGTTCAGGGCTTGATTCACGACTTGATTCACGACTTGATGGACTTGCTGATCTAATTGTTTCAACTGCAGCTTGAGCTTTTTTTCGTTGAGCTATTCGATAGAAGGGTTTGATAAATTTAGAATATTTCTCACCCCTATTTGCTTTTATGGTACCGTCATCCTTCAAATAAGCATCAGTTGAATACAGCATATCATAATAATTATTTTTATCTTCGTCCCTAAAATCAATAGGATTTTGCTTTGTTAATAATTCCCATAATCCAGTTGTGCCTTCGTATACTCTATCTCCAATTTTCAAATCATTACCTAGAATATCTACCTTTTTATTTCCTAGCATAACTTTACTTCCATCCCAACGAATGCCATAAGCTTTATCATACTCATTTCCAGGTTTCCATGCAAAACTCAAGAAATCCAATGCGATAGGCCCAACTACAGTGTTGGATTCAGAAGATGGCAAAGCTAGTTTCACAACAGGTTTTCCTTGGATAGATTCAAGTTTTTCATGAGGTATATCTTTTATTGCCAACCTAGTTTGTTTAGTTTCGTCAACAATTTTAGATAAAGGTTCAATCAATGGTTTGTAAACTTTTTTAACATCATGGTATAAATCTTGTTCGATTATTCTATCATTTGTGAATTGCTTTTTCAAACTCTTTGCTAAGTTTAGTAAATCTGATTTAGTTTTGATATCAATCAACGCCATTTTTTAAAGAGAAAAATTCAAAAAGACTTTAACTTAATATAAGTTCACTCTGAACTGACATTAAGTTCAGTTGCTGAGATCCATGAAGGTTCATCATAACCTTTCCACTTGACCAGAAGTTTTCCTTTACTCTTCTTGAGAATTTTCTCAATTGCATAAACATCACTAGTATATTTTGATAGTTCTTGTTCATAAAAACTTCCTTTTATTTCTTCACCATCCATATCTTTTAATCTATAAGTAATTGGTTCAGTAGACAGTATTTCGGATACAATGAATAACTCATTAGTGAAATTTGGCAAATAACCCTTCCGAAAGTCCTTCCGTTTCTTGCTTATTCTTACTCTATCCCCAATTTTGAGTTTCGGTGATGTGAAAGTTGGTTCGGTTGGAGGGAATAAGTTATCATAAACCTTTTTACTGTTCTTTTCCAGTGATGCTTGGTTAGGTGTCATTTTAATTGTTCTATGATAGCTATTATTGTAATTTTGCATTAAATCTTGTAAAATATTCACCCATTTTTTAGTTTTCATGTGTGTAAAATATTTCCACATTTTAGTTTTTAACGTCCTGTTGAAGCGTTCCACAACTTGAGCTTTGGTTTCATTTTCTGAACTAAACCACTGAATGTTATGTTTCTTGAATAGTTCTTGAGTGGATTTATTTGTAAACTCTAATCCTTTATCTGTCTGAACTTTAGAAGGAATTCGTATTTTAAATAGTTTTTGAAATGAAGTTTTGATTTCTTCACCTGTCTTCTTACTTATTGGAATCGCCCATGCATATTTACTGAAAATGTCAATTACTGTTAAAATGTAGTTTTTTCCTTGATCTTTATAGTTTTGCATGTCAACCAAATCAGCTTGCCATTGATCATCAATTTTTGATACCTTCACTCTTCTCGTTTTGAAATTATGTTTTATTGGTTTATGTAGAGTGTGAGTTTTTTGAGTTTCTAACCAATTTCGTACGAGAGTTGAAGATAAGCCGGATTTGTAACCAGTCTTTGGATTATAATATAAGTCATTCAAGATTTTATCGCTCACATCAGTGAGCGTGTTTAAAAGTTTTTTGAAAGGCCGAATCCTGCCCATGACTTGCCTGCCATAATTGCGTTAACTAATTTAGCATCTTGTCGAACGTATTCTGATTCATTTGGATCAGTTGCAATTTCAGCGGCTCTTTTTGCTAGAATATCATCAGCATAATTTCTGTCTTTCGTTTATGGATGTTGTGAATAAAATATGTCATGATTCTTACAAGCCTGATCGAGTGAGTTAACTCCTCGATAACCTTCTTGAATTCGCTTCTGCACCTTAGTTCCTGGACCGCAAAATGAGTAGGTATGTTTATTGTTGAATGAACCGTTCGGGACTTGTTCAGATTGAATATTAGATGGTAATTTCAAATGCATTTCAGGTAATGGAAGTTTTCTAAGCAATGTATTTACAATACCCTTCCCAGTTTTTTCTTCATTAACTATTGATTTCAAATCACTCAAATACTGTTCATTTTCAACAGATAATAAATCTTGGTTATAGAAGTCATTATTGTTGTAGATAATCATTTTTTATACTTTATTTAATTAATATACTTTATAGTGATTTAGTGCTAGTGTGTTGATACCATCTGGTAATATATGTCGCTTGTCATCATTACCATTTAATGCAACCTTATTTATTTCTTTAGTATATAATTCGTGGTTAACACTTTGGATATTATACATCGTTTTGTATATTGTTTCATTATTCAATGCTCTTTTATATTCATCCATTGTGATATTGTGCTCAGTTATGTTCTTACTTACCCCTTTTGCTTTCTTACTCACGGAATTTTTCGTCTTGTAACAATATAGTTTTGCTCTAAGGCCGACGAATTCTTCAATTGGTATTCCACAAGTTTCGTCTTTCATTTTCCCAATCACTTTCATATTATTAGTTGAATATAGGAAGTGTTCTTTAGAATAGTTTGATGTATCATACAAGTCTTTATTTCTTTCCATATCTTTGTACAAATCTTTTGTTTCGATATCATAACATAATGAATCTGTATCTGTAAACAACAACTTTGCCTTATTACCATATTTCTTTTTAATATGATTATAATGGAAATCATACATTAATGTTTTACTTATATCTAATACAGATAACCCTACGTAGATTGGTTTATCAAATTTCAGTCTTTGTTTTTGCATATGACATGCTATCAAATTTTCTGAGAATATTTTAAAACTGGTAAAGTTTGGTTTATTTGCTAATTTAATTAATTCTTTCTCTGACTTTACCAAACACACATCTACTCTATTTCTAATATTTTCCATTGTTTTACCAAATACTGAATTGTTCATCAGCTTGTAGAAGTCTTTTTCAAATTCAGATTTAGCTTGCTGGCGCATTTTTGTGTTGATATCAATATATGATTTCATCCATGGACTTTCATCAAACTCTAATATTCTATGAATTTTCTCCAACTTCAAACCTAGGTCTAGATATTGTGTTAGAGATTTAAGATCTACAACATATTTTTCTCGTTTTCCAAGATGTGGAATTAATTTATATACATCGTTTACTTTGATATTTTCTGGAGCTAATGGTAAATCATTATGTAGAGCATGTAAGTCTTTTGGATAACTTAAATCAACTTCTAATATATAACCTTTATCTGCTTTGAGTTTCGACTTTGGATCTTTCCATTTAAAGTTACCAGTAGGTAATGATCGACACATAGCCCAGCCGTAAAGATTATTTGCATCTATGTATGTGATAAAACTATTTGGTTTTCCTTTATCGAATGTTTCTGGAATATATGGATTGTTTGCTTTTGCATATCGTGTTGATATTGTAGAAATCCCACCTCTTATTCCTTTTTCAATGAATAGGAGCATATCAGGATCTTCAAATAAGTCCAATTCTATTTTTGTATGTTTCAGTAGAGCATCGAAAGACAATCCTGGAGCCGTAAAATAATGTGCTGGATCTAGAGAATAAGTTTTCATGCATGTTAGTCTAAATTCTTCAAATACTTCTGCTAATAATAATGTATCCACTTTTAGATATAAATTATGGTAATCTTTGAATGTTCTACAATTAAAAGCTCTCCACACTTTGAGTGCATGCTGATATTCATCTTCTGAAATATTTTTATTATTTAATCTACTGTAGAATTCACTTTTAGCTGGTAAACTATTAACGTTCATTTTTTCATAACTATTTACATATTCATACGGATAAATACCTTTTTTGTTGATCAACTCTAATTGTTGTTCATTGAGAAAGAACTTCGACAATTCTTTGTGCTCAGATAAATTCTTTGATAGTTTATCCAGAGACGAAGGTAAAAACCTGTAGCTGTCTAAAAACCGTAAGTCTCTGGTGATATCTTTAATTTTTCCTGTATGTTTACATACATAATAATCTACTTTTATGGTTTGTGTAAAACTAATATATTCTTCATCTGTTTGTGGAATAACGTTCAACTTTCCGGATATATTTCCCAAGTCTTTCACGAACAAATGAGCATCGTAATTAGACAGATTGTGTAGAAACACAGGTATAAAATTAGGATTTCTAATTTTTAAATTACATTTTAAATGAGCTGGACCTCTATAATGACCTGTCAAATGATTGTGGTCTCTAACTTTATAGTTATCTTCCGTAAATTCTCCGCCACATACATAGCATCTTGTGGCTTCTTTATATTTTTCGAATTCATCTGATGGTAAATACATTTTCTTATTCATTTTCAACAGACTATAAATTCTCTTGGTCTCTTTTTCTAAATATTCTACAAACTTTTGGGAAGCATCCTTACCATTATATATTTCTAAACGGGAATATTCATCTGCTTCAGATTTTGTATAGCAACAGAATGAATTAGGATTGTGCTTCTGAATGTTCATGGTGTAACTTGAGTTTTGATTTGGTTGACACGTATCTATTTTTGTCAATGTTGATTCGAAGTCAGCATAAATTGTGAAAGGATGTCTAATTGTTTTTTGGTAATGTTTAAATTTCAATTTACCTCCTTCAAGCACATACTTTGTTGGAGTGTGAACTGAACAATCATTAATGTGGTTTGTTAATAAACATTCTTTTGTGAATGGCCATAAACAATATGGACAGACATGTTTTTTATGACCATCTTTAGTTTGCATAAATGGACTTAATGACTTCATTAATACATAATGACTTTTATTTTCATCTGTTAACAATAAAAGTGATATAACATCTTCATTTTTTACCTTTGTTATTCTCAGAGGACATAATTCTTTCAAGTAATTAAAGTTGTAAACATTTACTGACACATTATTGTTTCTCTCAAATTTATCGATATCTTTAAGTTTCACTGGAAATGTTATGTCTCTGAAATTTAACTTTTCAGCTTCAGTTTTTAATCTTTTAGATATTCTATTACCGTTTTTCTCATCTCGGCAATAATATCTCGCTACACTCCACATAAAGCATTTATTATCGGTATTTTTAATATTAATTAGTTTATAAGTCGACTTTTGAAACTTTTCAGGTAATTCTATATAACTAGAACCTTTGATAGGCTTGTATTCAATAATTTTTACATTAAAGTCTAATAATTTATCTGTTATCCAGCCCGAGGAGTTTTTTGTATATTCTTCAACCTTTCTAATAGCTTCTTTATACAGATCATCAATGTTTGTAAAGTTTTTCGATATGTCTACAAACTTACCTGTATTCATCCATGCTGTTGAATATACTTTTTCATTTTTTTCTTTGTATTTATAAAATTGAACTAAAATTGCCAATTGTATCTTCATATTATCAAACTTTTGCTCTCTCAAAATTGATTTCACAACCGGGGTCATATTCCTCATGAAAACTGTCGGATCTATAACTGATATATCAGAGAACATATATTCCAGGCATTTTTCATTTATAGCACATTTTTTTCCTCTGAATTTACAGCCATAAACGTTTCTAAAATGCTTCTTTGATTTCTTATGCTGTTCTAGATTTTTTACTTCTACTTTACATATTTTACACACTTTTTTCTCAAAATATGAATCGGAAATTAATTCTTGATTTATGTTTTTAATATGCCTAGTAGATTTTAGATGTGTTTTTAGATCAGAGACATTTGTATTACATATATTACAGAAATCTTTGTTTTCATCAAAATACAGATCCGAGATTAATAGTTTACTCACGTTTTTATTGTGTTTCATGCTTTTCTCATGTCTTCTCAAGTTGATGATGTAAATATTACATATATTACAAAAATTGTTACATGAAGTCATCTTTACTGAAATTTTCTTTAAATTATTATACCTTTTTGTATTCTTAGTATTAGATAGATGTGATACATTAAATGATTCCATTTTTAATAAATTATTTTCTCAGCATATTTTAAAAATTTCAATGTATTTATCCAATGTAAATTTCAAAGTATTCTGAAAATTTATATTAATCAAAATGAAAAGCAATATTCCATATGAAGTAATAGATGCTCAAAAATTGCAAACTCGATGTAGTTACTTTATTTACAACCAAAGATAGCTCATTCTCTCATTATTGCCTAACGAGACAACCATAAAAAGAAAAATACATTGAAGAAATAAACTTAATAAAATGGAAGATATTATTACAGATATTCAAAGAGAAGTTGTTCTCAATACTGCAAAAATAAATCAATTGCAATTAGATGTTGATCAAATTCAAAATGATGTCGAATTAAATAAGGGATTTATAACTCAATTAGAGTTAGATATCATTCATCTTGAAACATTAATCAGTAACGATTCTTATGACACCAAAGGTAGCTTTTTCTCTCGTAATTGCCCAACGAGACAACCAATAAGAAAGAAAAATACATTGAAGAATTGAACTTAATGAAGTAGCAAATTTAAAAAAACAATGTTTACAATTGCTGCAAACAGAAAATAAATTTTGGAAAGTCAGTTGTATTTTATTAGTTAAATAAAATGGTGTACATGTGGAAAGACAGTAAAAGAAATAATCAAAAGAATCACTTCATTTTTCCTTCTCCTGGCTTGAGATGTCTTATCGTAGGGAGATCAAACTGTGGTAAAACTTCTTTATTAATAAAGCTTCTGTTAGAAAAATTTGTTGATTTCAATCATCTTTTTCTGTACAGTAAATCAATACATCAACCAGAATATAAATTGTTAAAGAATGCTTTTGATAAAGGCTATAACCAATCTGAAATAATTCAATTATTTGAAAAGGGCCATGGTAATATTGATGATTTCCTTGAGAATTTACCTATTAAAAGGAACTCAAAATCTAAAATTGAATATTTTCAAGATATGACAACTATTCCCGACCCAAGTGACGTAGATTCAAAAAAGAAAAATCTTTTTATTTTCGACGATATAGCAACTGAAAGAGATCAAAGTCCAGCTGATAGCTTTTACACTAGAGGGAGACACAACAATTGCTGTTCAATATATTTATCACAAAATTATTATTTATTACCAAGACAAACAATTAGAACAAATGCCAACGTTCTGATTCTTTTTGGTTTAGACTCAACTGATATGAAGAACATTTACACAGATATCATATCTCAGGACATGACCTTTGAAGAATTTAAAGAGTTTTGTTCTAACACTTACAAAGAACCATATAATTTTATCTTTATTAATAAAGACAGACATCCACTTCAAGGTAGGTACTTTCAAAACTTTGAAAAAATATATATTCCTAAAAAATACTTCAAAGAATGGAATTATTCCTAAACATACTATTTATTGTTTTTGTTTATTATACAAAAAAAATTAGATTTAAAACTGAAATAGGGTAAAAAAAACGCAAAACAACCCCGAAGTACCGGTCCTTCATCAGATCTCATCACGTCTTCACACTTGGTGAAGATCGGTGAGCTCTATTACATGGTCTCTTTAGTCCATAACACACTGTGTATTGGCGTCGTAATCTGATTTTCACGTCAGCCGACGCATTTCACACCATTCATACAGACTTCTGATTCCATGTAATATATTTGGGGTTGTCTCTCTTCAACTTAACGTATCGTTCACAATTCAACTATGGCCACTCGTTGAATTGCACAGATACGGTTCGTTTAAGAGCCACGCGTGGAAGGCAAGATATCAAAAGCAGTACGAGTACTGTTACATATCTCCGAAACCGTCCAAAACCCTTCCGGGAATCTCAGGAATCGAACCCTTAGCTGCAATGGTTTTCATAACGTTAACCCAACACGTTACCACTGAGCTAAAGATTGCCTAATTTAAATTGAAAATTTTGGTCTATTTATCTTAAACACTCTTAAACTTTTCTGAAAACATTTAAAAATGCTTCAGTTTTACATTTTTTTTCAGTCTTGTTAAAACTTTCATTACTTTCATTCATTAAAAGAGAAAAAAACAAAAATACTTAATATAGGCATCATTCCTACTTAGGATTTACCATTTACCATTGATAAGTGTCTTTTAAACCGTTTACATAAGTTAGAAAACTTTCACGTTAGACGAGACTCGAACCCGCGGAGTCCCGACAATAGCTTCCTGCGGCAGCGCCTTAGACCACTACGCCACAAGATAGGTGAAATTGATGTGAAATTGTTGTGTATACTTTTTACATGTCTCTTCATTATATAAATTATTTCGTTTTAACATCTCTGTTCAACATTCTATTTATTATTTTAAATTCAATTTTGTTTGTTTTCAATAGTTTTTTTATGTAATAGTTCAGACGTAATCGTATATGACTGAAATTTGACAAGTCTACCACGAAATCTCAGTTCATTTTCTATGTACGCCTTAGAAAAAATGATTTAATGGGATAGTAATTTGAATTTGAACAATTTTTTGCAAATAAGGAAAATGATTAAAACGGAAGTAGTTTTTATTGATGAAACCCTTATGGTTAGATTAAGAAAATTGAAATTTATATCTAAAAGTGACTTAGTCGTTTGTGTAAGTCGTTTTGACTTATAAAAAGTCAAATTCGTCAAAGAATAAATCTTCTATCAAATTTTTTTTTCTTTAATAATTTCCATTTCAAGCTGATTGGGGTGAATTGTGCTCTGATTGGTAGTGTCCTTACTACTACTATGTTCTTGCTATTTTTACAGTCGAATTGACAAAGTAAAGAAATATTTTTAACCGTCTAAACGTACCGATTTTTATTATGCGTCAAAAAAACAGTTCTACATTTCGGGAGAAATAGTGGCAATATTGATAAAATAATGGCACTAATTCTTTTGAACGAGCTGAGTTTACGTACCGATATTAGACACAAAATATTGTTTGCTGAATATGAAATACTTACGCAAAGAAATAATTGTAATCGAATTAACTGATAAGTAACATCCATGAACAAAAATGCACATTGCAGAATCCCATTTCCTGTTTACAAGTACAATCTATTCATTTCTCTGCATTGATTCTCTAGACGTGTCATCTCCTAATTATTTCCAAACTTAGTTGATGTATGCAAGCTAAAAATACATATCAACTCATGTGGGAAATTTTCCAAATCCCTCACAATCATTGAAGGAGAAGGAATACACAGGAATTTTATTTTCATTCGTTCTCTACTTTTAAGTTTCAGGTTGTACAAGTTTTAGAAATTAGAATAGAAATATTATTGACAATATCCCGGCAGGGGTAAAACTAATTTTAATTCAGGTTCGACAGACTGAAAGGCACGGCCAATGAGAAGTTAAATAGTCATTGACGGCGCCAGTCGAGCAGGTACAGACTGATAAAGCTTAGACATTTAAAAATAATCGCAACGGCGATCTAACATTTAGTTAACGGGGGTCGCAACGGCGATCTTTCAATAAGTTAAGGCTTAAGGTGTCGCAACGGCGATCTTTTAATAAGTTAAGGTTTACGGCGTCGCAACGGCGACTTTTTAATTATTTTAATTGTTAAGGATTAAGCTTTAAAATGACAGTTTATTCGTTTAAAAGTTTTTAAATAGGTTTAAAAGTATAAAAGTGTTGCTTCGTGTTCCCAGTTAGGTCGAGATCGAGGCCAGGAGCTTCGGCAGGCAAGTCCGCAGCGGACAGCGTCCGGCTGTATATTTAGTTAACAAAACCCCAGTCACTCAGGAACTCAGGTTCACAACTCGTCCAATCTCCCAACGTCAGCTGTAAAGTAAAGGCAAAATTTAAAGAAAACCGTCACCATTCGAGGGCCGCATACGAATGAATATACTCAAGTTTAATTAAGGATTAAGCGTTATTCATGTTAAAGAAAATTACCTAGTTAGACACCATCGCCAAGCACAACCGCTGCCGCAACACCGCAAGTTAGAAACGGTGAAACTGCGTCAAAACGGTTCGAGGATACTGGGGAAAAACAAAATCACATCCACGGTTAGAACTCGAAAAGAACTCCACTAAAATTTTAGGTTTATTTAATTGTTTTGTTTTATATCAGATAAATTCAGTATAAGCATGAATACACACCTGAGCTTTTGCTGCAACTCAGTGTAGAAACTTTTAGCACAGAGAAGAAACTTGAAGTTTGAGAGGAAGAAAGTTAAGGAAGTGCTCCTGTGTGAGTCGAGGTTTGAGGGTTGAAGGTTTAAGGTTTAAGATATAGGTTAGTATAAGTTTTAAGTTGAAAGTAACCACATCTGAGTATGCCGACTCGTCAGTCAGATGGTCCCTTCTATAATTTAAGGTTCAGACTAGCAGTTTGATTTAATGGTTTGAGGTACTAGAGCACTCTAGGATGAGCAGCTATAACAATCCATTATAACTGAAATAACTTAACCACATGTGTGTGGTTAAGTTATTTCAGTTATAATGGATTGTCCTGAATATACACTAACTGAGAAATAAAGATGAACAAAAGGAGCTGACGGAGAAGAGATGGAGAGAACAGAGATGGTACGCTGGGAAGCACAGAACCAATCTCGCAGGATTTCTACACCGCCCAAACCTCTCCCTCCACCTCCGAGTAGCTACATAAAGTTTCCATTCGCGCCAATTATTGAACCATGTAGTACTACTGAGGTTTATTACCCTATCTGTTCGTCATACATTTATTATTAATCACTACATTATAACCACTACTACTACTTAGTAAGTGGATCCTACAGGGGAATACCAAAGTTAACCTGCATTAAATCATTATAATAAGTTTTGACAACGACCGCTGGTGTTTGGCCATTCGACCCTCCATCTCGGCACTCAAAAACAGGGATTCTCAAAGTTTTTCAACTTAACCTTAAACTAACTGAACTTGGTCTAACCTACCCCAACCTAACTTAACCTAACCTACTTACCTAACTTAATTTAACTTGACCTAACATTAATTACGCTAACCCAACATTGCGGTTGCTGCGCGGACGTGGTGCTGTAGCTGCTTGGAGGTGGAGGGAGAGGGGCAGACGGTGTAGAAATCCTGCGAGATTGGACCCTGTGCCGCCGGGGATGCCTCGACTTGCAACTGCGAAGCGCCGCAGGATCCACAAACACTGGTAGCCTTAGAAAGCTCTAAGGTGACACGAATACGTCGCCAACGCAACACCAATCTAGCTCAATAGGTCTCTCAAAAATATCTCAAAAGAATCTCAAAAGAATCTCAAAAGTATCACAAAAGTTTCTCAAAAGTATCTCAGAAGTATCTTAAAAGTATCTCAAAAGTATCTCAAAATTATCTCAAAAGTATCTCCATAGTCTCTCAAAAGTACCCCAAAAGTATCTCAAAAGTATCTCAAAAGTATCTCAAAAGTATCTCAAAAGTATTTCATAAGTATCTCAAAAGTAGGTCAAAAGTATCTCAGAAGTGTCTCGAATGTATCTCAAAAGTATCTCAAAAGTATCTCAAAAGTGTCTCAAAAGTATCTCAAAAGTATCTCAAAAGTATCTCAAAAGTATCTCCATAGTATCTCCATAGTATCTTCATAGTATCTCCATAGTATCTTAAAAGTGTCTCCATAGTATCTCCATAGTATCTCCATAGTATCTCCATAGTATCTTCATAGTATCTCCATAGTATCTCCATAGTATCTCCATAGTATCTCCATAGTATCTCCATAGTATCTCAAAAGTATCCCAAAAGTATCTCAAAAGTATCTCAAAACTATCTCAAAAGTATCTCAAAAGTATCTCAAAAGTATCTCAAAAGTATCTCATAAGTATCTCAAAAGTATCTCAAAAGTATCTTAACACGTTGACTGCGATAAGTTAAACTGAAGTTCAATATTCAATTCAAATTTAAAGTCAATATTGGTAATCAACTTTAAAAATAGCAAACATTAACTGGATCGGGCCTTTATTTAGCTTTCATTAAGTATTAATAAAAAATGAGTTAGAGACTGCAGGTGGGTCAGCATCACTGTGAAAATCACCTAAGTGACCACCGGTGGGTCACTTCGCAGGAAATGTGTTAAGGTATCTCAAAAGTATCTGTTGACTCCATTCGGTCCAAGCCCCTCCTGCCCTTTCCTCGAAGCTACGGAAGCCTGAACACGACATTACAGTGAATCTGAATACAACACAAAAGCCGAGCACGTTACACATTTAATTTTGAAAATGAACAATTTTAAATCAAATAAATTTTCTTACACCCAATATCGTACAATAAGCTACTTACTCGTTTTACATGTTCGTTCTACGGGTAATCTGGGACGAAATTAGCTATAAGGGAATATATTCTTATGTTACAAATATGTCTCTTTCGTTTTATGTTCAAAAGCATACGTGTCATTTTGAACGCAAAACTTCAAGCTTGAGACACTTGAAAATATGTCACAGTTGCGTTTTGCTTTTCAAAATACAGTGAACTAAACATGTACAGCGGACCAATTACAAGCGGAAAAACAACGCTTTTATATCACCGCACGTGCAGTGCATGCATCCAGTGAATAATACCGAAGGGAACTCTCTCTGCTGCACTCGATGCAAATAGCTGGAGGTAGCACGTTCGTAGGAGGTTAAAAATATGCAGAATATAACTCAGGGGTCGAAATTGGTAATCTTATTTACTGAATACTTCTATTAATGGCTCATCATCGTCAACATAAGTTCAACAGCTTAAATCACACGAGTCGCTTCAGTAGCCAGGAAATGCAATACGAATTTGATTTAATTCAAATACCTAATCATGCTTCGTTCATAAGACTTATTGAATAGAATTTTTGAACTATTGATTTAGTGCAAGTGCTACGAATCAATGCAAGTGAAGAACAGTGGTGTTTCAACTTCATTCATTTTCACAAGCGAAAATTTGTCAACGTGTATTTTAGTTTTTCGCTGATCGTTGTGTTATTTTGCATGTACATGGTGTATATGAGCCCGAATTATTCCCACGTTTTCCATCGTGTAACTTGTATGTATCGAGCACGGGCCATTTTTTAGATGAATGAAAATGATTTTGAAGTGAATTACCTAAACCACAAAGAACCGCTGCAAAGTATATGTCGTCAGTGTGTGAGTATAATACCTCAAAACTGGATTGAAAACGGCGTTGATTTCAAGTCAAGTTTGAGTTGAATGTTCGCATTGATTTTAAATGTCATCAGATCATTTGAGATGGCTATGGCGTGCAGAATTGCTGAATGATTTGTTGACAAATGAACTACTCATTCGCATTCGTTAACGAATTTTACTGAAAATTACTACTGCAGTGTGTTTGCATTCTCCAAATGGTTGAAAAATCTACGGTTGTTCAACAAACTTTGAATGATTTTTGGAAATGGAAAACTATCGGACAAGGAGGCTTACATATATACCAGTCCCAGAGGTGAATGGAATACAAAAACTGAGCAAGGAATCAATTCAAGGGAAAGTTTTGTTTTCATCCATTTTCAGTTTAATATTTGAAGTAACTGTACTTTAAGGTACTGTTTTCCAAGATTATTTTCCTATTTTAGGCCGATCTCATTCAATTTTGTTCTAATTCGATTCCTCGGAGTATCGACTGATTCATTTGGATGTAACATTTTTTCTATATCTCTCCTTAGAACTGTCCCTCACATGGGTGCAAATATTTACATATATCATAATTTTCCCCTAAAAAATGAATAATTAAAAGAAATTCAATAGCTACCAATTGCCACTGCTTCATTGCGTTCAATATAAAACAACGTACGATGCACATAAGGATTATCTACAAAATTCATTAGTGGATGTTTACAAAATATCTCTCTTCGTCGCTATCACTATTTTCATCAGCAAGCAAACATGGGCATTGCTAGTAGAATGTGTCTACGGTTTTTGTGTTCCATTGAACGATAATAATACCTAAGGCTAATCCAATAGCACTGCTGGTATCAAAACGAAATGTCATGGATCTAAATGTGAAACATATCTGCACTCCAGCCACACAAAACTTTCCCATGATTCTACAATGCTTCAGATGTCAACGTTAAATAAACAAGCCCATTTGCCGCGCACACGGTCATCGAGCAACAAAGATTAGATAGAACCCAGTGCGATGGGAAAATTTTTCCATTTTCAAATACGACTTTTTTTTGTACGATATATACCACTTTTACCGCAGTTGAACATGAAATGATTACACTGGTAAAAACAATTCAATTGTTTATTATCTATTAAATTGTTTGTACCATTGGGCATGAAAATAAAAACTAATTTAGGTGTGTATTATTTTACTTCATTCCAGATTATGCGATGAAAATTAGTGGTAACCCGAAAACGATATCAGAGCGCATTCTCTGAAGCGCAAAACATGGGCGAGGTGGGTGTGTTCCCAGCAGGGTTGCGGAGTCGGAGTCGGAGTCGGGAGTCGGAGTCGCCGGAGTCGCATGTTTTAGGGTGGAGTCGGAGTCGGAGTCGGAGTCGCTTCTCTGAAGTGTGGTGGAGTCGGAGTCGGAGTCGGAGTCGCTTTTCCGAGAGTGGTGGAGTCGGAGTCGGAGTCGGAGTCGTTCATTCGGATGGGGTGGAGTCGAAGTTGGAGTCGCTATTTTTTGCTGCTTCGATTCTAATTTTTACTAAAAATTATTTATAATTGTTTAAAACCAAAAGTAAACAAAACAGAGTTAGAATACTTTGCTGAAAATCTAAAAATACGCAATGTTTTTGTTGATTATTTTGTTTTAAGTTTGAAACAGCGTATTTATACCTATCACCTCATACCGTCATTGTTGGCTAGTCGTTGTGGGTTTGCATTCCTATATGTGATAAATACATGAAAGAAGTATAATTGTACCGAAGTAATAATGAATATTTGGCAGTTATTTAAGCAAGAATTAGTAATTTGTGGCATTGAAAATTTGTTCTGTACATTTATGTTTCGTTCATTTCCCCTTCAATTAGTACACAGGAAGTAGCAAATAGAACTAAATGTGTTGCAAGTTACCTGTAGAACTTTTCAGCTGATGCAATACATTGTACTCACGTAAGGAGTGGTAACTATATGTACGCTCTTAATGATGCATTGATTGATAATGACTAGTATTTGCAGAAACCCAAAGTAATGTTGTGATCATAAATATTTTTAGTCTTTGAGTTATGATTCCTTGCCAATGAGTAGTCTTTGCCAAAACCTGAGGCTATAGTCCGGAACATAAAGACTTCTAGTTTTCAGGTTATGTTATCAAAATTGATATGGCTTCCTTGTCTTTAGGTCAAGTTAACATGTTTTATTAATAACAATTTCTGCTCATTTCTAAAGTTATTTCTGGAATGTTGTTTGGTTCTTTCAGAGTTATATTGTATTTCAATATATCATTATCATGCTGAATATATATCTTCGGTATCACTCCCCAGTTTTTAAGCATACGCTGAAATGGAAAATTTTATATTATGCTTACACAATTTTAAACACTGAAATAGTCTCCGTTTTGCAGCATTACATAATTAATTACTTCTTCTTATGGAAGATTTGGAAATGTTGTTAGGTAAACAATATCGGCATTTAGACACATGAAAAATTAAAATACAATGTAACCGAGCTGCAATGAAAATAATAACACACCAGCAAAAACTTCACTCAGTCTCACACATATTGTAACTGAAAGCAATGCACTATCTCAGCTGCAATGGTTGTTACATTTATGCGATAGTGCAAATTTTCTTACTGGAGACGTTTAAAATCGCTCCATAAAACTTGAAATTAGAAGAACATGGGCGTTTATTAAAATAAGAAAGTGTCACACATAAAGTAAAAAGTTAGACGAGAATAAGAGATAGTATCATATTACACGCAAAGACGCTAGAAGTGACTTTTATTCGCAAACAAAACGATCCGAAAACTTCAGTCCCCTGCGACGAAAGCAAAGCAACTTTTGCTTATTATAGCCAAGATATAAAATAGTGTTGAGCAATAATATGACACCTTTACTGCATTGTTACCCTGCATAGTGTAGACACAGAGAATAAGAGGCAGTGTGCAAATCTTGCCTACTTTATCTACATGTATATCATTTTGTGGATTTTAAGCATAGCCATTGAGTTAACTATTATAATTTCACTGAATGAGTGTTTACTTTGTAATAAAAAAACTGTGGATACATATCTATGCTTCTCAGGGTAGGCAGTGTCTACTTTACCTACTCAGAAGACACTTGTCAGTAATTTACAGGGTGTTTCAGAATAAGAGGCAAAAAGTTGCCCTCCAAGTAGAAGATGTCCAAATAAAACCTTTTTCTTCTCTGAAATTTTCCGAAGAAAGAGACATTGAGATATTAGCCGTTTATTGTTTTAAAGGATGAAATTTAATGACTAAATTACTCGCAATATTTTTTTGAATTTACGTTGATCGAGCGAAATCTTTTAGTTGCATGACCACCTAGATCTCCTTACATGATTCCATTCGATTTCATTTTTTGGGGACACATGAGGAGCATTGTCTATGCTACACTCATTGAGTGTGAGGAATATCTTGTGACCAGAATTGCAGTGGCTGCTGGCGAGATACCTTAATGCCAGACGTGTTTCCTAATATCCGGCAGTCGTTAAGGCTAACATTCGAAAAGTGCATTGATGTAGGTGGAACACAATTTGAACAATTTTGTAAAGTAAATTCAAAATAAATATTGCGAGTAATTGTGCCATTAAATTTCATCATTTAAAACAATAAACAGCTAATATCTCACGACACCGATTTCTGGGGAAAGTTTCATGGAATTAAAAGTGTTTATTTAGCCATTTTCTAATTGGTGGGAAATTTTGTACCTCGTGTTCTGAAACACTCAGTATACAAAATTGTGTACTCGACCCGTGAAAAATGATGGGATTTAATATTGTTTATACACGAATTCTCCACATGTGGATCATAAAGAAATATATCCAACCTAATAGTACCCGCGATTAAAATATTCTAGTACTAGTGCATTGGTGAAACTCGCATCACAAATACAGTCATTATGCATCTTTAAGAGCGTGAAAAGGAGACAGACCAACCAACAAAGATGGACAGCCAATTTTATTTGTTCAATGAAATTTCCTGTTGAAAACATCCGTATTTCTGATGGCGGCTTTGTTGAAGAAAAAGTTTCCTTCAGATGGCCTGTCATAGTTGACAGACAAGAATTTGAAACTGTTGAAATTAGTTTTTTTTCTTCGTCTTTTTGTTTTGCTGTTACATCTTTTCTTTTCGTTTTTTGTTTAAATTTAGCTTTCTATAATTAAGCATGTTTGAACTTCTATCAGACCTGCATTAACCTAAAATCGCTTAAATTAACATTACTCGTGACGCACTGGCGTTCACTAATTAAATTATATTTGAGCTTACTCTGCTTGGGCAGCATGTCGCCCTTTTAATAAAAGTCGGTCTGGCACCTCTAACTTGCGTAAAAGATGTCTTGCGTAAAAAACAGTCTCTTTCTGCGACTTTAACTCCTCGACCCGGTAAACAGGCACTTATTATTCAAGGTAATTAATTGTCAATTAATTTTTAAAATCTTAGTGCTATATGCAATCTTGCAATAAGATACGAGATTCAGCTAGTCGGCGACCAGACATCTTAAAACTCCGTTTCTATCTACTCAGAACGCCACTAAAACTTCCTACCGGAGTACCGTGCTGATGACCGGCCACGTCCATTGGATGTCTTCTATTTTTAAGGAGTTTCGTTTTTAAAACTAACATTTCGTCAAAGAAAATATTCGGTCTCCGTTTTAAAGGAATTTAATAATAAAAATAGTACTGAGGACGCTGCTGTGCGTACTGCTGGAATCCTCAAGATACGCCTAATTTGGGTGCTGTTTCCCTTTTTGCGCATCTCGGGAAACGACTTGCTATTGTTCCCTTGAAGGTATTCTGTATTTGAAATAAATGTTCGAACAGTAGCCCTTCAGTTTTAAATCCTAAAATTCAATTGTAATAACAAAGGAGAGATTACGCACAGGAAATACCTAAACCAATTTATTTATTTGTTTAAGGGGACACTTGCCCTTTATTGTGTAAGAACAATCAACGCTATGCAGGGTGCCCCACAAAAATGTCCCCGACTTTTTAATTGATTATATCTCCGCTTTAAATCAACATATTTGAATTGTCTGTCTTTCACATTGTAGTAAATTTCATTCCCTTTTCAGATAATTTAAGTTTTTGAAAATCAGTTGAATAACCACTTTACAATGATCGATTTACTGAAAAGGGTAGAAAACTAATTGTTCAAAGGGAAAGGTTTAAAAGCAACACTGGTGTCCTTCTTCATTTCTCGATACCTACTGTTAAGAATAATTTCATAATGATGTAACCTACATACCACCAAGTATTCAAACCCTCTGAGAGGTTTCAAGTGTTTTCAGTAACAGTGTTTCAAGCACTGAAAGAAAACGGTGAAATAATCTGTAAAACTCTTCGTTCAATGGTGGCCAGAAGTAATTCTTGCCTTGAGAGAAATGGAGGGTATGTCGAAGGATACTGAATGACTTTATTCGTTTGAACGTTATTTATGTTAATGATTTGTTACTTTTTTATATTTTTGTTTGTTCATTTTTTCGGAACGTACAAAATAAGGAAGAGTATCAATATTGCTTAAAAAACTTGCCCTTTGAACAATTAGTTTTTCTACCCCTTTCAGTAAATTGATCATTGTAAAGTGTTTATTCAACTGATTTTCAAAAACCTAAATTTTTCGAAAAGGAAACAAAATTTATTACATTGTGAATAAAAGACAATTCAAATATTTTAATTTAAAGTGTAGATATAATTAATTGGAAAATCTGGGACACTTTTTGGGACACCCGGTATAATAAAAATCCGGGTGTCCGTCAATTTGTAAATAAATATATGTTCTCGCGCGTAATTTCTAATGTTTCATTGCAATGAGAATCTGCTTGCTTGGACAGTATCATGAATACGATTGAAATATTATGAAAAGCCTGGCATCTGCTCACTTTTGTTTATAAATTAAAAACATTGCGTCAAAATTGAATCGATTGTCACGAAAATGCGGCTTATCGCAGTAAAAAGGTATGGCAATTTTTTTAAAAACTTCTTGCCGAATAATAATATAAATTATAATACAGTGTTGCTGCTAGCTCGGTTGGTGTGTGCGTCTGCGACATTCTTAAAGATGCTTAATGACCGTAACTGTGATAAAAGTTTTACCAGTGCACAAGTACGAGAATACTGTATTTTAATCGCGGGTACTATTAGGATGGGTACATTTGTTTGTCATCTTTCTCTTGATATTTTTTTAAAACGATACCATTGAATCCCGTCATTTTTCACCAATCATGTACTCTAGTAATTTGTCAATTAACATTCTGCAGTCAATTTAAAAGTCGTTCGTTAATAAATAATATAATGAACATATGCACAGGTTTCAACATCTGCAACCGTCTACTACTAAGAATGACAGTCGTGTGTTTATTTATACGTTTCGTGTAACGCTCTTAGGAATCGATAGGAAAAAATTAGCACTGGCGGTCTTGGTTTCAGTTCACGGTCAATTAATACACTCATTTTCCTACAAGTGCTCTAGCTATAATGCCACTTTCAAAACAATTGAGAAATCCAGAGCCTTATATACCAGAGTTCTAATCGTGGATACCGAGTTCGGCGGGGTATTGTATATTACAATGTACTGTATTACAATACAATCTATTGCATATTACAACATAAATACACAAGCTCGCAGTTGCTTTCAGTAATGTTGAATTTCTGTATCTAGGATACGACACGAATGGCTATAACTACTTCTCTTGCGGCCTAAAATTACTGTGTTCTGAGTGTTTATTACTCTAATAAGAAAAATAAGTTACCTTTGGAATAAGTTTAAGCATGGAAACTCCACTCGAGCGAAAATTTGTTGAAGAAAGGTATTGAATCATGTCATTTTTGACGGACAGTGTACGCTAGTTAAGAAATAAAGTATTCATCTTATAAATTATGAATAGGTGGAGTTGGATAGGTGGAGTTGGAGTCCCAAAGTTGCGAAATGGCGGAGTCGGTGTTGGAGTCGCCAAATTTTGGAAAAGTGGAGTCGGAGTCGGAGTCACCAAATTCTGAAAAGGTGGAGTCGGAGTCAGAGTCGGAGTCGCCAAATTCTGGAAAGGTGGAGTCGGAGTCGGAGTCGGAGTCGCCAAATTCTGGAAAGGTGGAGTCGGAGTCGGAGTCGCAAATTTATTCCTCCGACTCCGCAATCCTGGTTCCCAGAGCGCTCGTATCAAACAAGGTTGCAATAATTATTTAATTGGCACAGCTTGTTGAACATGTTTACGAGTACTAATAAGTTGCAGGGCCTTAAGTATTTTCATCACCAACATTTATCGTATGATCAAAATAGTCCTCTACAAAATTTGTTACGTGCGGGACGCTTTATCAAGCTACATTCAAGCAGTTAATTGAACTGATTTCTTTCCAACTTCTTTTTGGTTTCAACCAATCACAGAGCTCCTTAATGCCTTCTTTATGCTGGGCACAGAGTGACTCGCTGGCGCTGCACTGAATCCCTTTCTCAGGCGTCAGTCTAAGTCGTCTTGCAAGGACTTAGGCTGATGCATGTGTGGGTTGAAGTAAATGCCTTCAATAACTTTGTGAAATATTTATTGTATTGTTTCTTTAGCAGAAAGCCATGAATTCAAGAAGACAGCTTTTGATTAATCTTGCCAAAGCTAAACGCTAGAATTGAAAACATGTTCTGGCTGTGAAGTAAGTTCTAACATGGCATTCACTGATTATTTTTCAATTTGTATTGTACCCACATGGTGTATGATTAAAGCAAGTTGTTTTGTTGATGACGGTCATTGCACTCTAGCATTTTAAATTAGATATTTTGGTATAAACTGTGCAGATTTGCCCAATCCGCCCAAATATTCCGTCATTTTTGCCTATTTGTTCATTAATTGCTGCTCTCCGCGCTGGAACAACCCGATATTAACAATACAGTAGCCTGTCATCTGTCAATGTTTATGCGTTTCAACGAAATTACTGTATTGAACATAATGCATGATAACCAATTACTTGGTGTTTAAGCCATATCAGGCAAGGTTTATTTTAGCGAGTTTTTGCAATTTTGTGGCTATGAATACTGTTACAGTCATGAGGGTTTTAGTGCATATTTGTGCAGGAACGGATTGTTGTTGAGATTGGATTTCATGCTGACGTTAATTTTTTTGCGTGCAATACGCTAACTTGCAGCAGCTGCGGCTCGCTCAATCAATGCGTTTAACCGAAGTGGCTCTCTTGCAAAAATTAGCGAATATCACTGGTCTGTAGATTTTCTGCAAATATAATTTACAGCTGGGTAATCCGAAAACAATTATTGACGGCAACGCTTATCAGAAAATGAAGCAGCAATTTTGAAAGAATAGAAAATTGAAAGTGCTATGAAACATCCATGCTGGTGCGGTGAATTTAAGTCCTGAGTTCTAATCTCGTGAGCTCCTCGTGCATTTATTTCGTTGAGCTTCGACCACCTTTTAGGGTGGTCGGTAGCGCGATCGATAGCGTTCTGGTGCGGTGAATTTAAGTCCTGAGTTCTAATCTCGTGAGCTCCTCGTGCATTTATTTGTTTGAAAAACCTTGTGGAAGCAGTAGCTTTCCTTAACTACTCGTAACTGTTCGTATCTGACTTGACTCTGAACTCTCGATACTTAAGATCCATGCTGAAGTAAAACGTTATTGAGCACTATTATTAACTCGGATTTCACGGTAATCTTCAAAAGATCAGCCTAGTAACAAATTTTCCAAATCATATGAATTCAACCAATTGAAAAACTTAGACATCTGTTGCTTATAACCTTAATGAGTTACCGAATGACAGTAAAATGAAATAAAACGAGCACATTTGATTAACTGGAACTTTATTTAAGATGATAATTTATTTTTTGTTGAATTTTTCATTATTAGGACAACAAATTATGTGCAGGAAAACTTGAACTATTTTAATGTTATACTGGAATATTTTGGACTCTTCTCATAATTCTTGCCCTCTAATTCTGGAATTACACACTGTTTCTGACTGTACTCAAAACCAATGGCCCATAGATAGTCTCGACTAAGCAAATGTCGGAATTACCCTTTGCACGCAAAAAATTATCGTTACCATGAAATCCAATCTTTACTACAATCCGATCCTGCACAAATATGCACTAAAACCCTAATGTCTGTTCTAGTATTCATAGACATAAAAATTGCAAAAATTTCCTAAAATAAACCTGGCCAGATGGCTTAAACACCAGGATTTGGTTATTTAACATACAGTATGTTTAATACAGTAATTGCATTGCAATGCATAAACATTGAATTGACAGATGACAGCCACTGTAATGTTATTATCGGATTGTTTCAGCACAGAGAGCAGCAGTTAATGAAAAAATAGGCAAAAAATGACGGAATATATGTGCGGATTGGGAAAATCTGCACAGTTAATACCAAAATATCTAATTTAACATGCTAGAGTGTCATGAGCGTCGTCAATAAAACAACATGCTTCAATCAGACACCATTTGGTTACAATAAACATTGAAAAATAATCAGTGAATGCCAAGTTAGAACTTACCTTCATAGCCAAAAATTGTTTTCATTTTTAGCCTTTAGCTTTGGCAAGATTAACTGAAAGCTGTCCTCTTGAATTCATGGCTTTCTGTTGAGTAAACAATATAATAAATATTTCACAAAATTATTGAAGGCATTTACTTCAACCCAAACATGCATCCGCCTAAGACCTTGCAAGACGACTTCGACTGACGCCTGAGAAAGGGATTCAGTGAATCTACTCTGCAGCGCCAGCGAGTCACTCCGTGCCAAGCATTAAGTAGGCATTAAGGAGCTCTGTGATTGGTGAAACCAAAACGAAGTTAGCAAGAAATCAGTACAATTAACTTTGTAGAGGACTATTTTGATCATACCAAATATGTTGGTGATGAATATACTCTAGGCCGTGCAGCGCAATAGTACTCGTAAACATTTTCAACAAGCTGTGCTAATTAAATAATTTATGCAACCTTGTTTGATTCGAGCGCTCTGGGAACACAGCCACCTCGCCCATGTTTTGCGCTTCAGAGAATGCGCTCTGATATCGTTTTCGGGTTACCACTAATTTTTAACGCATAATCTAGAATGAAGTAAAATAATACATACCTAAAGTAGTTTTGATTTTGATGCCCAATAGTACAAATAATTTAATAGATAATAAACAATTGAATTGTTTTTTCCAGTGTAATCATTTCATGTTTAACTGCAGTAAAAGTGGTATAGCAAACAATAAGCAGTCAGGTTTGAAAATGGAAAAACCTTCCCATCGCACTGGGTTCGATCTAATCTTTGTTGCTCGATGACCGGGTGCGCGTCATTTGGGTTTTTTTATTAAACGTTGACATCTGAAGCATTGAAGAATCATGGGAAAGTTTTGTGTGGCTAAAGAGCAGATATGTTCCACATTTAGATCCACGACATTTCGTTTTGATACCAGCAGTATTTTTGGATTAACCTTAGGTAATATTATCATTCAATGGAACACAAAAACCGTAGACACATTCAACTAGCAATGCCCTTGTTTGCTTGCTGACGAAAATAGTGATAGCGACGAAGAGAGATATTTTTTAAACATGCACTAATGAATTATGTAGATAATCCTTATGTGCATCGTACGTTGTTTTAAATTGAACGCAATGAAGCGGTGGCAATCGGTAGCTAGTGAATTTCTTATAGTTATTCATTTTTTAGGGGAAAGTTATGATATATGTAAATATTTGCACCCATGTGAGGGACAGTTCTAAGGAGAGATATAGAAAAAATGTTACATCCAAATGAATCAGTCCATACTCCGAGGAATCGAATTAGAACAAAATTGAATGAGATAGGCCTAAAAATAGGAAAATAATCGTGGAAAACAGTACCTTAAAATACAGTTACTTCAAATATTGAACAGAAAATGGATGGAAACAAAACTTTCCCTTAAATTCATTCCTTGCTGAGTTTTTGTACTCTATTCACCCCTGGGACTAGCACATAAGTAAGCCTCCTTGTCGTTTTCGAGTTACCACTAGTTTTCAACACATAATCTAGAATGAAGCAAAATAATACATACCTAAAATAGTTTTGATTTTCACACACAATAATTTTTGTACACATAATTCAATGGATAATAAACAATTAAAATATTTATTCCAGTGTAATCATTTCATGCTTAACTGCGGTGAAAATGGTATAACGTACAATAAGAAAACAGGTTTGAAACTGGAAAAATCTTCCAATCGCACTGGGTTCTTCAAATCTTCGTTGCACGATGACCGGGCGGCACCTGCGTCAAAGTTGCTCCACTCTGTGTGCGTGGGTTGCAGCGTCCGTGTGCGTGTAGGGTGCGTCATGTGCACTGGTCCAGAGTTATCTCATTGCCATAAGTCGCTGTATCGTCTAACCATAATGAGTTGCCATATTTCACAATGGAGTTAGGTTATGCACTTGCTCACGAAAAATTGCCAGTGGTGATTTAGAAATGGACATGCAGAGTGTGAACTTATTTGCAATATGGAAGAAGTTCAATTACCGGATCGTTTTAAATTCCTGCCTTTAGCAGCGAAGGGTAAAGATCAAGAAATTGTAATGAGCATTGAAATTCCGATTAAAAGCCGCACTGAGTTAGACTGGATTTATGAATTCTCCCATAAAAATGTTAGCTGGACTAGGCAAAACGGGAAGGAAGCGACAATTTAACTTACTGATATGGGCATATAATTTTTTTCACTAAAATTTTAAAAGTTAATAAAATTTATTTGGAGCGAATATGCGTGAACAGCATCTTACAGAACGCGTTAGAATACTTTTATTCAATTTATTTTATGACGAATCTGTTAATTGCTCGTTAACTACGCATTTATAATATAGACTGAAGAGATTTACATTGTTTAAAATACATCTTGGCATAGGAACAATATATTATGATGTACGTTAGAATTGCAGTAACTGGGCTGTTATTTAGTATAACTCATTATACAATATATGTCGTTTAAGACGGCGGTGACTTTCAAGTGTAAATGGAAACACATAGAGTATTTTACTCCATTATTAATTATGCTTTTATGGCAAAGCTTTACTGTAATTGCTTGCACTCAATTATGTCGCGAAGCGTCGTGTGGCAGCTGTTGAAGTGGGCGTGGTTCTTGGTGACGGTAACAAGCCGTTCACGTACACAGACTCGGACACGCACAAAGAGTGGAGCAACTTTGACGTGGGTGCGACCGGGCGCGCGGCAAATGGGCTTGTTTATTTAACGTTGACAACTGAAGCACCGGAGTATCATGGGAAACTTTTGTGCATGTAGAAAACATTTTGCCAGTTCTGTTACTTGAAAATTGTTGGAGGAGAGATATTATCCACAACATTTATTATTTCGTGTTTAAAAACTCATATATATGATAAATTTACGGAAAAAACACACGAGTTCAAAAACACTAGTCGCATCATTCTACACCTAAGAAGTAAATCTCCGAACAATCCGTCGGGAGCTTAATGCCGTGTTCCTAACCCTAATTTTGTGCAACGGTTTAGTCATGGAAAGTTCCCATTGATCAAGTAATTTGTTTTTATGGATGTTTTAATTTTCGAACAGATTTATAGTGCTATCAAATGATAGCTGCGCATGATTTCTTCAGGAGTAGTACAATTTGCAATTTCCTCTGTATTTTACATTCAGGGTAGAATATTACGTCTCTCTCGAAAATAGATTCGCTCTGGTTTTAAAACCGAAAAATTATCACCACCATTAAAAGAAAAAAGTGAAATATTCAAATGGGTTCGCTAAATTATTCCTAGCCTTTATATTCAGCAACTTCTTTGATGATTTACCACGTTCGATGAAGAAGGGTTGTCCGTTAAAGTGTCATTATTTTACTTCAGTAAATTTCTTTCGCAAGATATTTTCGAGATGAATGTATCAGCTCCAGAGTTTGCTGTTTTACTTGTTCTGTTTGTACTCGCACTGGTTATTCTTCTTTGGCAATGTTCTAATCTGTGTTTTTCATCTGTATTCTAATTAACACATCCTAGCTTTACTCTTCTTTCTGTGTAGAGGGAATATTTATTTACGACTGATGTACGTAATCTTTGAAAAGTGAAGCGTAATCGACATAATCTGTCTATTTCATGCTTTGAGATTCGATCCACCTGTCGAACAATTTTTTACTGAATAGTGCAAGCGAGGACTAATAACGAGGACACTGAATAGTGCTGAATAGTGCAAGCGAGGACTAATAACGAGGACACTGAATAGTGCTGAATAGTGCAAGCGAGGACTAATAACGAGGACACTAAATAGTGCTGAATAGTGCAAGCGAGGACTAATAACGAGGACACTAAATAGTGCTGAATAGTGCAAGCGAGGACTAATAAGTATGAGTCACTCTTTTGCAGTACTTATTAGACATTCTAGCGACTGGTGTTTGGGAAAGAAGGACAAAATCACTGTGCTGAGCACTTTTTATAAACAGATTGCTGTTGCTAGGTATAAAAAGGTAGAGGACGTTTTTTTATGATATGCGTTGTTTCTTCAATCATTTGCGATGAGTCAAAGCTGTTCATTATTTTGCAGAGCTAATTTTATAATCGTCGTTGATACTTTGACGTCAGAAAAAATCTGATAAGACTTTTTGACTCCTGGGATAAATTTGAAAGTATTTCCAATGAACTCTGATGTTTGACGTAGCTCTTCGGGATACGTAAGGCAAATAACTACTGAACAAGCACATGCTCCTTTCTCTGAGATTGAACAGATTTTTTATTTTACAACGGAACTCCATTTTTTAGGTTCTACCTATGTTTTTCAGCATCTATTACTTTCTTTTTTAAACTTTCAATGTTCATGAACGCTTTTCAGTCTTTTGTGTTTCTGTGCGTAGGGTGTTGGTACTCTTCTTGTGCGAAATCACCGTTTTCCTAATTCCATAAAAATGGCACATAAAATTAAATCTGGTACAATAATGATCTATTATACGTACAGGGGAAATCATTCAGATGGACTTATTTTGCCAGTACTGGCTGCACTGCGCTTCGGAGCAGATGGCTTATATGTACCGAAAGAAGACTATGGATAATGATGAACTCTTGTTTGTTTCTTTGAATAGGGTGTCAAGCCAGCTCAATATCTCCGGAATTTCCCCACATCGGAGATAGGAATGCTGTGTAATCGTCTCATTAGAAGCGCATGAACCGATTCCCATTTTACGTCTGACTTTTTAATAACGATAATCTGAGGAGACAAAAAATGTTGAAATATGAGGTTTGGGCTCGTGAATCGAACCATGGTTCCGATGCACTTGATTGATCGATGTCATCTCGGGGGAATACAACTGTTATATCTGTGGGAGTAAGCGCTTGAAGATCTAAAATGTGAGCTCTCTAGCTGAGATTCAGGGTGACCTAATGTTATAATCGGTTCTCATTTTTTGTGTTGATAAGAATTTTTTTTCAGGTCACAGCTCTTCTGTTTTTCAGTAGCAATTACCTTTTTCTTCAAATTCAATCTTGTTGTATGACTTTTCTACTCAACCTACTGCTTCTGTGAGCCGAGGATCTTAATTGCGAGAGAGCATACCTTGCGCATAAAATCCGCGTTCCCGTGACTTCATACTAACTGGTTCCTTCATTCTTCCTCTATTTGGAATACCTTTGTTTTCGGTTGAGGAAACTTAAACTAACTTATCTAATCTAATCTATTCTAAAAACCGAAGTCATCAGTAAACAACGTTGTCCTGATTTTCATTTCATCATTAAGGATGCTGGCTGTAATATGTTTCAATTTGACGTTATTTAAATTTCAAGACGTTTATTTGAGGCGGGAAAGTTTTTGAGGAGCATTCTGTGTTAACTTTTGGTTCGAAGTATTCCGATTGTAACATCGGATGCAGATTGAAGTTTTTCCTTAACAAATGTTACTTAATCCTTATGTGTCGAATTGGCTTCCCGTGTGCATTTTTACAAGAATAATGAAATGCTCAAGCAATAAGAAATTCGATGAGGGATAAATGGTTTTCTACTAAATTGTATTTGCTTATTCAAGTAATACTTGAATTTGTTTTCACTTCACCCTAGAAATTGTTTTGAGGATGAGTTCCCAAGCCCCATGATTTAGGTCGTAGTTGATTTATTTGAGTATATTTAGGTTAGCACTGCCCCCTGGGTTGATATAACAATTCTCTTTATGGAATTTGGCACTCCCAGAGAGCAAATGTGAGGTCCTGAGGCGAAGATAATTTAAGCTGTTATTTTTACATAATCTAGATTCGGTTTCGGATTTGTTACGTGCTCTTACGTGGTTTGCAGTGGTCTTCCATCAGTCCCTATTAATTTTGCTTCGACACATATTTTGTTTCAAAATCTTTTTTTAATCTTGCTCTTTCTACCCGTCGGGTTTACAAAACTTTTTCAACGATCTACAAAAAGCCTTTTTCTTTTTTCCCGTCTAGAAACTCATTTGTTTTGGTTAAACTGGCTGATATTAACTAACTTAGCTAATAACTTAATTTTTAGAGGCTTCTGTAGAGAAACGCGGGCGAGAGGTTGTAATAACTAAACTGAAAATTAAATGCAAATAACTCTTCGAAAATGTTTTCCCTGGAAGTCATTTGCCCCTAAAGCATTTGCCCCCATTGCCTTTCATAAACTAAGTAAAAAATATTCCTATCTTCCATAATTATATGTTGAAGTAAAACATAGTTCAGATAACCTAGATTTACTCTCGGTATTTTGATGAGTAACTTGAGCGCCTTCATTGAATACAAAACCGCACAGTTCAAACGCTGAAACTTGAAATTGTTCCGCTACGTTAGTTAGGGGAACTTGCTTTAATTACGTTAGTTTAGGTGAAACTATGTTAACACGATGACTGCATTTTCACGGTAGTAGCGCTGGTTTGATAAAGTTGTAAGTAGCAAAATCGTTTGATTAATCGACTTTACTGCTGGAATTATTATAACCCTTTCTATGAATTATGAGAAATTTAATTGACAGCAAACATTTTACGTCATGAGAAAACTTTTTAAAAAGGTCGTAAATTACATAAACTTTTATTCATTTGTACAGGAACGTGAATGAGCAATTTACATGGAATTATAGTGCGCATGTGTTCCAAAACGCAGTTAACGTGTCACGTTTCTTTGGATTAGGTTACCTTAGGTTTGGTCTCGATAGGTTGGATTGAGTTAGACAAACATTGATGAGTTTTGGTTATGCTAAATTAGGTTGGAGTCTCCAATCAGCAGAAGTAATTTTCCAATCAAACATTACAATTTGAAACTGTTTGATCATGTAATCCTACAGGTTTAGCTTATTTTTGCAATTTTGCAAGGTTAGCCGAGCCTAAGTTTGGTTATTGTAATTTGTGATGTTAGGTACAAAAGAAACAAACATTCTTAAGTGTTTGTATGGTGGTAGCCGTCAGGAGGTAATTGTTGAAGGGAGGGGGCAATTGACCACGGATCAGTTATCTTGGTTGTTGAAAAGTTATTCCACCGAGTTATAACAAATATTTCTAGACTTACAGTGTCCTCCAGAATATGTGTAATAAATTTGGTCGAACACCGGCAAAAAAACTGTTATCTCAAAATAGTAAGGAGTCTCTCAAAATTGGCAAATGGAAATTTTAAATTGACTCACAATTTGTAGAAGTTTATTCATTCAGCAGGGAGACAAAGTTAAATTTAGATAAGACGTTAAGAAATTTACTCGTCGCGTCACCGTGATCTCACTCTAAGTGAGAAGTATTCAATTCGCAGTGCGGATGCATACTTTACTGGCCGGGAGGTGATTGTTTGTGTAAATTACATTTTGAAAGGTTTTTTGTAAGCTACCCACAAATTTTTAATGAACGTGCGGAATTCCTGAAGAACATAGTTGTACTTCCTTTGTGAGCTTCTAGCGAAGAATCTTTCATAGGAATCTGTCCTAACGTTCTATCCAAGTCTGTAAATGGCGTTGTCGATAGCAACTGTTGTCATTAAGGGAACATTCATGTAATAAATTGATTCACGCCCACTGTAAATCTTTAACTTTCATCCTTCTTGACTTACCTTTTCTCTGCGCATGGTATCCTGGGTGGGAACACCTTCTACATAGATTACGCATTCCCTTACGTTAGTTCTAAATGATGATTTCATCCTTCCTCTTTATGAAGATCTTTATCGTGGTAAGGGATGTTAAAATAATTTATAAAAAATCAATCGTTTGAATACTTTCTTTACATCTTCATGTCATTTTGCTCACTACTTTATTAGTCAGGAATAATGCATGAAGAGATGCGACCGAGAATAATGTATCTGAGCTCGCAGCTTGAGATTACAGAGAAAAAAATTTGATTTGTCAATGAATTTGGTCATACCATTATTCAAAAATGTGTTTCTATTCGGATCTCATACAGTAAAATTGGTTTCAAACCACTTCAGAGTTTGGATACAAATACTTGCAAAGCAAAAATTTGATTACATAACATTAGTTTCCTTAATTATGGTTGTTGGGTTAACTGTAATTTTTCTCAATTTCTTTGACGTTAAAAATTGAGAAGTTGATTTCTATGATGTTCAAAATGCAGCGATTTTAATTAAAATGTTCCAATTGTAAGATGTGAGATGAGATAACACAATTTTCATTAAATTTCATATTTATCGTGAACTTTCATTCTCCTACTTTGCACAGATAGAAATAATCGTGGCTTTTGTGAACGATTCACTTTATTTATTTTAGAATGAATTGTGCGATAATGTGTGTCTTTGATATCACCCTCAGAACGGTCAAGTAGTGCCTTGACGTGGTATTCTTTATTTCAGAATGTTGGCTTTGTGATGGGCAGATTTATGCGTAATTATTACATTACCATTACACATTGAGACAATTCTCCTGTGCGGCGATGGGAAAAACGACAGAAGTGTACTTTTTAACTGCAGTATTTATTCTCAGGTAAAATCCTGGATGGAATATGTGCAGAATGAAAGCATTAGAGAACCGCTATATTCTAATAAATTTAATTTTTTACCTAGTATTTTGCTGCCCGTAGAGCCGTTGCATCCGTGCAGAAAAGAAGAGAAAACAAGAGTAAAACCTAAATGTTTAGTAGAACTACGACGAAAGGCTAGCAAAAGAGACTTTTCTCCCGTCAATGACATCTGGTGCTCACACACTCGAACCATCAGGAGATTCGTCTCTCATACCCTGCCCTCTTCATGCGGAACACTGAAAAGTGTAGTGTAGGCATAACAGCTGTTTCCAATCAACAGCCACTCGAAAACCCTATATGATATATAATTCATGCCTATGAAGTAATCTTAACAATTTTTTAGAACCATACCGGGCATAATTTTAAATAATCATATAAATGAAGCTTGCTTGATCGTTTTGAACACTTAGTGGTTTATTTTTATTTATAAATGTTAAAGTTTACAAATTTATTCCAAGTTCTGTTTAGAAGTGTTGTTTATTCATATACAATTAGACTAATCTTCCATCATTGAAGGAAGCGAGATTTAGACAAATCGTTCAAGTCCAGAATGTGTTAGGATGATCTCTACAGCGGTAGTTTAACAGGCGGGGAGCACGTCATCGGCGTCATAGCAAAGGATGCACTTCACTTCGGTGCCATTGCACGCCGTGCGGTAGTACTCAATCTTGTGGGGCGCATCTGTAAAGTGGATCGCGGCGCAGTTCTTTGTAGAGTTATTTGTGGGGTATACTCCGCACCACACGTAGTCAGTGAAGTCCGATCCGTCATCCAGCCACTTCCATTCACTAAATTCGTTTTGGTAGACGTTCACCCAGAAGTAATACTCTTCTGTAATGATATTTGCAAACAATATTATTACAAAGTGCGTATAACGTGCAAAATATGAAAATCATTAAGGTTTTATATCGCCAGTATGTAGATAACAAATAATTCGACAGTGACATTAAACAGGCGCGTGTGCCAACAGAGGCAAGTATTCATGAGATGCTTCAACCCAAAGAAGCTGCTCGGAATCTGTTCCACAGATACGTAGCTTAGGTTTTATCATACGTTCACTTATAATATCTCAAAATTATCAACTTCTTATGCCAAAGAGGAAAAAACTGAAACGTTTTACGTGCTTCATACTTATGGTTGATCGCTCCTTCAATGATATACAGGTTTACGAAAGCTCGTACTATTTCGAATGGGGTAATTTACCATTGTATTTATTATGCATAAAATATATTTTGAAATATTTGAAGCCAATCAATAGTGAATAGTAAGCATTGTTTGAAGAATAATTTTGAAACTAAACTTCAATGACATAGCCTCCATTCCTGTGTAGATTCATCATCAGTCTTGATTTAGCTAAAAAACATTGTTTCGGCTGAAACTGTATTGTTCTGTGTGGCAAAATGTGTCTACAGTTGAAAGCGTGTGGGGTATTAAAGTCCATGCAAATCAGAAGGACAAAATAGCAGGTCTAGCAGAATGATTAACCAAAATGGCCTGTGAAAATTATGTACAAAGTAAGCCATGGGTTGAAAATAATACCTTGCCGCTTCATTTCCAAAAGGATAATTTCAGTCTAAGAGATGAAAAAAGATGTGTACTTAACGAGACATATTTCAAGGATTTGAAGGTTGTTATTACTGAAAATTTCGCAAATCGGAAAAGGAACTGGCATGGAATTTATTGTCAGCCATCTAACTTTTTTCGTGATAAGAAAATACAAGAAGAATTCTTTTTGCGAATGAGGGAAAATGTGTACCGCTTGATTCGTCACAAAACATTATAGATAAGGCATGAATTGTTGCGTCCCAGGGCGTTTCCATCAACCATAAGCACTTCTTCCAGACAGAATCATTACTGGGAATGAGAAGTAGATTTTGTCATATCATGTCAAGCGCAACAACCAGCTGCTGGGTCATAAAGCAAAGCCTGTCTCATTGGTTATGGTTTCTTAAACGCATTAAATGTTTTGGTGAATATATAGCTCGACACAAATGGAATTATTCACACTATGATCTCCTTGTTAGCAGTCAAATAATAACATCTTAGATAATTTATAACATCTCAGTCACTAAAGGAAATCTTTACCGAAGAAATGGAATTCACTTTTGAATAAGATATGAACATCTTTCAATCTTAAGAACGTGACATCCCACCAACGTTGCTCTACAGCAGAATCACATTGAAAAAGGTTTTTCAATTATTTTCGTGATCTGAGAATAGCTTCGAAGAAATTAGAATATAATCTGTTTCATATTTTCTAATCATTGCCGGATTCATTCAATGGAAAAAGCATCAAGAAAGCTTATCGGCCAATGGGATGATGTAATTGACTTTTTTTGAAAATTTTAAAGAACGCTGTGCAATGAAAAATGTACTTCATAATGGCGGAATACACTGGTTGACTACATTTCAAAAGAGCTGCAGAAATAGTAAAAAGTGGGTTCAAAGACAACACCTAAAGTTATTTTTAAGCTAACAAATCACTGCCAAAAATGTTTCAGGTGTCAGTTCTTGGATTATTGGGTTGGAAAATATTTTTCAAGACAAATTCAAAAAACATTGAAAAATTAAAAAAATTTAATGAATACTGCGGGAAAAACAACTAATTTTGAAAACATAATCTAATCTTTTTTGCCACTTAAGATATTCGGCTATAATTGCACATGCGTTAAATCGAAAAGAATTCCAATTGGACACAAACTGTTTAGCAAGCCATGTCCCTCCCTATATGGAAAAGTTCACAAGTAAATTATTCTATAAATCTAACGCACGACTAGGTTAGGTAAATTTCGTTAGCAATGATTTATTCGGGCAGACAAGTAGCTACACTCGAATGTGTTCATTGAAATAGTCAGAAGCGATATCTTTCTTGATGTATCACTTGTGATGAAAAACTTTTTAAACTTCAAAAATTCTTCCTGGAAATTGAATTTCATTTCGAAATCATAATGTAGAAATTAGGGTTCGTGAATATTTCTTTGAATTCCGTGCTTCAGACTTTGGTTTGCTCTGAAGAAGACTTCACACTGTCTAATCAACACTCACCAGTGCCAAGTTTCGTTTGATCTACAACATCAATATTGTCGTGAAAGCTCCGTGACGCGGCGCGTAGTCCCCTGGCCAGACACCCCTATTGAAAATCGAGGACGGTGCACCGGTGGAATATGGTTGACAGGGCTTATTATCCGCGATTTATTGGTCATTCGGCCATTCGACCGATAAAACAACGGTACACCGCCCAATTTACGAGCATGTTATGATTGGCACTGCCATCCGTGGCCTCCCGTCCATACACCGTCTTTAATTCGCGGCATCTAGTAGCGATTCGAGGTTGACTTGGCCAAGGACGGCCATCTGGCTCAGAATCGCTGATACCGTGTTTTTCTGACACTTGTTTCTCATGCCCTCTCCCATTCAATAATTACTGCTCTGCATTTGTGGTTAATTCTCAATTGCATAAATTAATCCTTATCGCAGATCGTCAGTAGCTGCAGCAACTGGTTCTAAATGTGCACCCAAACCAAATACGGTAAATATGACTCATGCCAATAGTTTACTTCCCGTTTTAAAATATGATCAACTCTATGGTCGAGTGAAAGTGCTTCAAATTGCCGAGGTGTATTGTTGAACGTTTCAATTATATTTAACTTGTTGGGATATAAATGCACAGGCGTAGCCAAATACATTTCAACAATATCATAAAATTATTATTTATGTAACGGAGGTGAATACTGTATTTCATGCTGTGATTATACATGATGGGGTTCAACAATACATGGAGAAATATTAATTCTAAACACTTCAACTGTTTGTCGTTTCATTTAAAATGATAAACATACCCAGGTAGCAAGAAATTATTAGGTCAATATTGGGTTGATAATTATTTATTGGCCTGATATTGGAATCTTGGATTACAATAATAGGCTAATAGTAAGACAATATCAAAAAAAGATATATTTATTTATTATATCAACTTGTAATTGGGACAATGTAGTAAATAGTTTTATTTCTAATAATGAACTAACAGTGTATGTATCTATGTACGATATTCACATAAGTGGAAACTATCTCATATGAATTAAAATATCGTAATTTAATAAAATTTGTAAAAATATAAATTATCATTGCCCAAACATTGGGTTGATATCGTACGCCAAGAAAACGGAGTAATTTGCATAAAATGTACCAATTAAGTTAATGAATAGTTATTTCAGTCATTAATGAGTGCAGATATATATGACAGATATCAAGAAATATGAATACGTTACAATAATATGTATATTCAGAATTACTGTATTCGCAGGTTCACAGTTCTAGTTTTTTCAGTCGTTCAATGAGTTTCGAAGGGCTAGTTTTTACAAAAAAAAAATGCTAACATCGTTTGTCATATGTTACTATAGCAATAAATGTCTATATGTACATTGAATTAAGAGGATATAAAGATATAAAGTTATTTATAAAGTTATTTATATAGATGATAGAAATGACTTAATTTCGTAATGATGGTATTGAGTAGGCCTATTCCTACCATATAACCCATTTGGCATGCATCATTCTTTGAGCAATTTTTCAAGCACGCATATACAGTATCTGCTGCTCAGATGAACGTAGCGTATGTGGTTGTTTAGTCTGATTTCACAATCCGGTATTGACATCAATCAACTGAAAGAAATCACAAATTATAGTTTTATTCAGCAAAAATAATTCAGTTGTGTGAAAAACCTATTTAATTTGTCAAAAACACATATAAAACTATTTTTGAGGGGTAATTTTAACGACAAATCGATCTATTGCTGATGCAGGATGCAGCCCTTGAGTCGGACGTCTTGTGTGCGATACGTTAAGCTCGGCCGCAGCCACGGTGCAGCATGAGTCAGGCGTGCATCGCGGTAGTTTGAATTTTGTGACTGTCTGAAGTGAATTAGTTGCTGTGCTCTTCATGTTTAGGACATTCATTGCTTAGCTATCAACAGCAAGAGGGCAGTTAATGTGAATTTGAATACATTTAAGTAACTGAAGCAAACGTGTTACCATTTTTTTGTTTCATTAGGTTTTGAACAACTATATTTTTGAAACGAAAACGTTCCCTGCGTTTCAAATTTAACCGAACTACGCGTAGATAAACAGCCTCCATACTCCTAACACACAGAGTAGTCATAATTTGTGGTACAACTCATTGTAATTCAGTTGTTCGTGAATTAATGTTCCATAGAAATCTATATTAAGCATTCGTCATATTCGAGTTACTTAGCAGTGAAGGGCATGAATAATAGACGTGACAAACCTTGTTCTAAACGTTTTGATGACAATGGTGACCTGACACGATTGGTACAATTGCAAGTGTGGGAAGCATTGAAGAATTTATTTTTTCCAATTATTGATGTGAATGAAGTAATAAATATCGTTTATCCAGCAAGACATGGAAAATATTTGTGAAACGATTTTTTTTTCAACATGACAAAAGTTTTACAAGGGTGACAAAAAAAGTAGTATTTGCTTGGAAGGCTTCTCATTTAAAGTGTATTTTATTGAAAGTTTTCAATTTTGCAATGTGTGTAAATAACTGAAATAGTGATAGCTTTTTGAGTGATGCAGTGTGATCTCAGCGCACATATGTGAGTTCTGACTATTACATTATTTTGAGAAAACATCAATATTATTTCTTTAATTTTCTTATTTCATTAGCTAATTGATACAAGTTTTTTCAATTCTTACAAATTTTTTGATATAATAGCTTTATGTATTATACATATGTATTCTTAATTGTTGATGATAAGTGATGTTAATGTTTTTTCAACTATTATTCTCTATATTTTTAACAGTACTTCTATTTTCTTTTTTATTGTCCAGAACAGCTGAAAAACGGTTTATTCATTAAAATACTGCGCAAATACTACAAAAATGAAAAATAATTAATATGTCTTTCACAGAATTGTGAAGGAAAGATATACATCCAAGCTAGCAGTGCCTGTTAGTGAATGGCATGTATGGTACCATATTAAATTTGGAACCATAAGTTATTCATTAATGAAGTCAGCCACAATGAGTGGGCCATGGCACCCATGATACCCTTCCGTAATACTCATTTGCAAGTGACAAAACTTTATTTGCTTACGTTCAATAAATTATATTTGCATGAACATATTGCTCTTTACAGCACTTTTCAATGTAAAAATTAAATTCTTGCAAATGGGGGGGACTGACATTCAGAAATCTACCCATTGGATAAGGTTGCGCAATTGATTCATATATCCAAAATAAGGGTATATGATATTTAATATTGGTGTGCGGTTAGCATGGTATGTTAATATTGTTGCTTCTTCACCCTAGCAAAATCAGAATCACAGGTGATCTCTGTACGATGGATAAGAAACGCTCCCAGCTGCCAGTGTATGACGTCACAACCATATGTATATATGCTCGTGACGTCATACACTGGCAGCTGGGAGCGTTTTTTAAGCGATTGCGTAGAGGTGGCCACCCGTGATTTGGAGTTGATTAAGGTTGCGAAGCGAGCGATTCATTGGATGTAGAGTTGGGTTGAGGTTGATTTGAAGCTGTTCACCGACCAAAGTTGGTCGCAGTATGGGCGTATTGAGGGCGCGGTATGGTCGCGGAGACTGGACATTTGACCCTCAAATAGACGGTAAACCAACCTCAAATCGTCCATGTTTCCACTCATATTCCACCGGTGCACCGCCCTCGATTTTCAATAGGGACCGGGCCTCCGCCTCGCAGTAGGTCATGGGCTCCTCAGTGCACTCTGCCATCAGGCAGTAGTCGGATGCCGCCGACGTGCAGCAGCTGTCCTTGGAGGGTAGAGTGTCTTCGTCGACGACACGACCATCCTCCACTGGGAAATAGGATAGTATCGTTGCATGAACGCCTGTTTTACAGCTAAGAATATTCTATTCCACATTTTAATGACAACATTGCGAACGAAAATACCGACAATAATTAACAATTCTAGCAATGCCTAAACTAAAAAAGAGCATATTGAAAATTGGATTGTAATATACTACTTAGGTCGTAGTTAGGCTTGAGAGAGGTTTTAAATGAAAGTTATCGATTTTGATTATTTTTCTAAACGCAAGAGCCACATTCTCAAGTATAGCTGTACGAGTGCACTATGTCAATTTGCCTCATGCTCCCTAACGATTTGTTGTACGACTTTTACGTAAATTGTTAGGAGGGTAAATTTTTCACACTGCTATACGGACGGTGAGTAGTTTTAACTCGTATCAACAGATTAAGCTCGAATGACTTATTTACCTCGATTAAAAAAGGAATTACCTATTTAACTAAAGGCATTCTAAAATTTTAACTTACTCATGGCTACAATTCAAAGTCCGATACTTTCAATGCATCATTTCAACTCTATATTACATTTATTGCTCAAGTACTATTAAGGCAGAATTGTAGTTGAATCTTTTCTGATAATTCTTAAGTATCGTTTACATCATGTCCAAACCTCCAAGAACTAGCCTGAAAAGTTGATAAAAAGTTACTCCGTTATTTTTTCTACAGTAACTTTGTTTAAACACGGCTTTAAGTGCAATATTTGGAGTAAAACTTTATCACTTGGCTGGGAAAATGTACGAAGTTGAATTCACCCGTTAAATAACGCCTTGCAATTTCATGAAGATTTACTTATTCCAATGGCGTACTCATTTTACTATTCAACCCATATTTTAGTGCAATACCAGACCGTCTCTATTTTTGACATCTTTCATGAAACTACTGGAATCTTCACTTCTAATACGGTTGTTATTCTCATCTACACTATCCATAACTTACTAAGTGCATGAACGGATACCCCCTACAGCTTTTCAACCCACATATTCATTTTTCATTTCTACAGGAGTCGTCATCTTGAATTTTTTTACCGATAAGTTCAATTTGGAAACAGGCATTCCCCAAAATACCACTACACCCACCATCTGCTTTGGAATACTACATACAACACCTCCAACTTCCCTACACAGAATTTCAGGTCCACTCCAGGATCACCAACATCTAACAAAATGTGTACTGACCTACGTACACCCAGCCTTCATCAGATTTAGTGAGACATCCGAAGGTGCCTCCGTCCACGGGAACGTCACCGAAGAAGTTCATAGCTGAAACTGTATAAATTAAACGACTAAATAGTGATAAGCAACATCACAGAAACGGTAAAACTATTTGTATGTTTGCTTAGGTTGTAACCAGACACCGAGCTTGTGACGTGTGACAGGCTAAGGAAGATAGAATAATTCTTGTATTCATTTTTTGGTTGCTTTGAACTTGTCAATTAGCATAAGTATTAAGGTAAGTCGATTTTAGCCATGGCTAGTGGGATTATTAATACAAAATGAAAGATTTTTTTTATTTTCCCAATATTCGCCAATTATTGAGTATCATAATTGAGTTTTTCATATGGATGACATTTTACAAAATGAACATGCTCACATCATGAGCTAAGCTAATTTGCAAAGGTTTCCTGTTCTTAAGACTGAGCTAAAACATCTGTAATATTTTGAGTTCTTCAGAAAGAATTCACGCACAGTCGAAGTACTGTATGTTTTTGTTACCAGCAGTGAAGATCTAATAATTTAGTGGCTCGCATGTAATTGCAGCCATTGAGAAATATTTGACTTTCACTTCACCTTTTATTGCTATTTTACAATTAGAAAGATGCTAGGAACTCCATTAAATCCTTTAAAAACAAACAAAGTTTTAGAAACACGGTAAGTACTGAAGTGGAGTTTTACCTCTGGTGGAAATGTAGACAACCTCCGCCTCGTCATCGCAGCTCTGCTTAGCTGCGGGGTTGTAGGTGTCGGTGAGGGTAACGCTGCAGCCAGCGTCGTACTTGAACATGAGTCCTTCTAAAAGGTACACTCTTGTTATAATGATATATTCCTTGATGATGAGAGATGTTGTGATAACTATGAATGGGCAATTTATAATAATTTTATTGAAATATCGAGAGTGCTTAGTTACTACTTAAAAAATCGATGATTTATCAAAAAATGCTTTCGAAAAAATTTCGAATACCTCAAGCCCATTTTGAATTAACGAAAAAAGTTTATTAATCAATAAATAAGATTAATAAACCCTGTATTCATATAAGAAACGTCTCTACACCGCATCATTATGCATCTTTAAATGAAATATCCAAATGCAAATCCAAATAAATGACACTGATATGTTGAGTTGAATAATTTCCCTAATATGGCTTTGTTTTTTGTAGGTAATGAATTTTTCTTACAAATTTGAGGAACAATTCAATGAGTTAAAGCAAGGCTTAGGCTTCCATGGAAAAAAAAAAATACCAGCATCTTAAACTAAAAATGAAATTGCACCCGGTGGATCCTTTTCCCAAAATGCAGGGGTCTGGAATCCTAGGAAAGAATTACCTTGAAATGTATTTTATCAGTTAGTTTTCTGAGATTAATATTTGATTAAGGGATGCAATAAAACTGAAAGACCTTAGAAAACAACATGCAAAATGCGAATCAAGAAATATGGGGATTAAGTTGAAGCAAATTGAATTAATGTTCAGATATAAGCCTATAGGAGTGTAAATTTTTTCTACGCTACTGGTTACTTTACATATTACTCTCAATCTCAGCACTGGAATTAGTATAAAAAGAAATTATTCGCCCTGCATTGGATAAACATTTCAACTTCGTGCTTGTAAATACCGTCACGAGTAAATTGGTTAGATTGTATGTTAGGTCTCTTAACACTAGTTTAAAAACAAGAACCTGTTTGTTCACATTTTTTTTTTTTGCCCAAAGCCAAAAGAACTTTTAGTAATTCGGAAGAATTGGCGTTTTTTCACTTTAATTCTTCCATTCTTTTCTAAGAGACCACCGGATTGACACTGGGGACATCAAATTCATGCCCTTCAATCTAATTCAAACAATTAATTCAGATGAATAATTCACAGTAGTAAAATGTGAGTAGACTACTCCCATTAGAAAAATTTTCATCCGAACTTAAGTACCTGTGTGTAAACCTATTCAATTCTTAGTAACAAAATTACTATTTGTTGATTCGCGTAGTACAATATATATTCACGCATACCTGAAAACATGCTAATCATTGTCCCTGTTTCCAAAAGTGGATCAACAAATCGTCCCATCGCCTCAATCGGAAGATTTCCGTCCTTCTATAACAGGTAATCTTATAACGTGTTCAGTTTACGAATTCTTTCAAATCGATACGCAGTTAACTTTTCATTCAGAGCTAGAAACTAACCACAATCGCGATGAAGTATAAGTAGCTCTAAACTTCCATTAATTTAATTGTCGCCTCACATTTCGACGTTTAGACTGAATTATATTACCTATAATTTCGGTTCTAGTTCCGTGAAGTTCTCCTGGTTGAAGAATGAGCACACCACACGAGCACGAATATATTGTCACATTCAAATTCCCTTAGCTCATAAATAGTACACCTACTTAACGTTGTTCTAAAAGTGGCCGCTAATTGCAACATATTGTAGATTTTGTACTGAACAACAGCGCCACCTACAGGTTTGGCAAGTATCAACATTTATGATCAATTGGGCATTTCACAGGATGTTTCCATATTTTTTCAACACTCGTATGTGCTTTAAACTCAGTCTCGCCTTAATTGTGTCAATAAGAAAAAATACTCTTTATTCCCAGTCAATTTTGTATTGGATAGAGTGTCCTCGTAAATATTTACCAAAAGCGTCTGACAGATTTATTGGTTAAGTAGAACGCCGCAATTTTTTGTAAAATTTTTGAAATTTTCAAGCAGTGTTTTACCTGACGAAGCAGTATCTACCTCCAGATATTTGTTAAAATTTAACTAAGTTAAAGATCTAACTATGATAGTCAATTCATTCTTTAGCCTAAAGTTTTCCCCTAAGTTTTCTTTTTTTTCACTCGCTAACCCGTTATTCATGTGTAAACTTGATCTTTGTATAACACAACGGATGCTGCTGTGGGTGGCATGTGGGTGACGATGAACTTAATTAAAGATTTATGATACTCTGAAGCCGGTAATACTCTTCAGTGATCTGAAATGAGCCAGTGAAGAAAATGGAAAGCTTGAAAAATTTTGAGAACACGCATAGCAGCTGCGTTATCTGCTACGGAAGTTGTTAATTGTATGTGGGAATATCAGCATACTCATATCATATGCGGCCATCGCGCAGTCGAAAATGTCAGAAATCTCGCCGAGCTCCACGTCCGTCCACACAATGTCCCTCGTTTGATCAGGTGCAAATCGCTCGTAGTCTTCGTCATCAGAGACTGAAATGGCGTACAGATCGCCCTCAACTGTCATAAACTCGGCAATGCATTGCGAGAACAGATGAGACTCCGGACTTCCGCTCAAAGTAAACTGTAAAATAATTTCGCTTTTTAGGGGATTTTCTTTCTGTGGAATGAGTATTCAAGCATCATATTACCGCTCAAAAAGTAGAAGTTGACTAAGAATATTCTGTTAACATTGAGCAAAGGATGAAAAATAAGGTCATGAATTTACAGATGCCGAGGACACCAGCTTAAGAAGATAGCATGCGAGAAAAGGGGCAAAATGAAATCATTGATTTTTAAGTATATTGCAAAGAATTCACGTTCATTTCAACTGTTATATCTTCTGACAGCTGTATTATATCTTCTGACAGCTGTAAAGACGTCGAATATCGATTTCAAGAAATGACAAATTTTTTTCAATGTAAGAAACAGCACAAACAAAAATCAGTAACAGGTGAAATTGCTAACTGCAGTAAATAAAAATTGTACAAAAAATCGCTTTCGCTCACAAGACAATTTGATGAAACTGCATTCATGATAGGAGAAAGAACTTCTCTAAAAAATGAAAATAACTACCTTAAATTTCCTAAGTTTAAATTAATAATATCATCCATACGCACAATTTTCACACAGGCTATTTGGTTAGTTCTGTCTTACGAATAAGCGAGGCAGTAAATTTGTGAGCATTAGAGGATAAACTTTAGCGAGCAATGAAAATGATGAGATGAGTGCATAACTGGCTGGATATTTACACAAAAAGCGCTGGATCTGTAAACTTTGTTAAAAGCGTAAGGGAATCACGTCGTGTACTGTGGTTGATACTGATTTTGCGGAGTGAATAAATGTTTCAATTTTGTTCGCATAAGAATGTTAAAAGAGTGCGAGCAACTCTGGCCAGGAAAACATTCATTGATATGATGACTTATTCATTTAAGATGATGCCTCTATTTATAAATTCAATTTTGACCCCTTAATTAAGAATGATAATGCTACTCGTTCATCAGCTAAGAAATTAATATTTCTTTCAAGCCCGGAAATCAGAGCAATAAACTTCATAATCTGCATCACCATAGGCAATTTTAAGTTTAGGGAATTTTTCTCGGGTAAAAGTTCCGAATGATATTTTTGCATCAAACATTCCTGCTACTTAGTGACTGCTAATCTGGAAACTCAGAATAACATATAATGAACAGTTGTTCCTGTGGTAGATGTTAATTATGTGGTGAATTGATCTACATAGTGCTTCCTCAAGGAAATTTCGAGCTTCAAAAATTTTTGTTAATTATATAATTATTTTTTGTGGTTAACAAGAGGCTATATTGAATTGGACTTCATATTAAGCGTGTTATGACATTTCCCTTTTTAAAAGAAGTAGCTATTTATTGAATTGGTGATGAGTTTCTGCATTCGAATTAGAGAACAAAGTTTGACGTATGTATCGATGAACTCTCGATTTACACAAACAAAAACTCCTACAGTGTTGGTTTTATTTGGGGAAGGTTTTTATTGAGTTACATAAAGAATAAGGGTAAAATGAAAATTATCGATTGAACACGGCAGATTCAGAGACTAGACTAAGAAACCATAACTTTGAATTCATCCTTGAAATTGAAATGCAGACATTTCAGGGCTTCTATTATGACTTGTGTTGACTCTATGGTCTAGTAATGTTGAAGTACGGGGCAAAGAAAGAAACTTTAAGCATAATACTTCTTCAATTTTTAACAGCTTAACGCACAAAAAGATTATTCATCATGGAGAATATGTTAAATTTTTGAGCCTCAAAATTCATTATGTGTAACTCATAAAAAGTCTAAATTTCGTGAGGTTATCTTGTTCTAATTTAATATAATCCCAGGATTAATTTCTGAAAACACTGAGTGCGGTTGTTACATGTTGTCTGTTGTTGTTGTTCTACTTTGTTTTGAAAGTGTGCACCTGTTTCTATTGAAAAGTAATGAAAAATTCGTCATTAGGCATTCGTCTACATTAAAAAATGAACAATAGGCGGCACTGTTTAGATTTTCTGTAAGCTTGATTGGTATCTTTAAAACGACACGAGGTCAATGGTCGAGATCAAAGCTGACGGGCACTGAGACTCAAAACACGAGAAAGGAATAGCCTTACCTCCATGAAGCTGTCTTCTGCACGAGACATCGGAGATGCAGACAGTGCCATGTACATCTGCAACGATATAAAGTGTTAGGCGCTAAACAAGGAAAGTAATATAAACTCAATGCGAGCATGCGCATAGAGGAGATATACTCAGGATAATCTCCCGAAGGGGGTTTCTCCTCTTTGACTCAGTAAGCACATGAAATGTTTTGGAAGTTCACGTAAACTACATCATTTCACGAAGCTTTGCATGTACAAATCTTAACAAAGGTGTATCTCACACTCAATTGAAAATCAAGGACGTATCGCCGGTGTATTAAGGACGTGAGGGTCGATTAATTATGCACGATGTACGAGTATAAGCTAGTCGGCCTGTTCTGCCTTAACACTGCCTCTACGCGCCCCAAACCAAGCGCGGTCGAGCTCGGACGTGAAATTCATAGTTGGCCCTGGATGATTCGAAGGCGCAAAATTTTCAGTTGATTAACGGCCGTAACATTTGAAAGCGGCATGACTCGAATTCGATCTATCAGTTAAAGACAGCGAGTCATCGTGAGCGTACTGGCGGTTACTGCCTTCGCAAAGGTCGCATTTGGTGTTTCGACTGTGTTCTTCCCAATCATTGCGTTCGGCAAATTGTGTCGTAGTATTGCATCAGATGCCCAAAACATGTTTATTGATATTATATTGATTGTTTTCTGGGATGTTGTGGCGATCAACCGTTATGCTCATCCTCAGATTTTTCTCGTCACTTCTCGAGCTCAAGCTGAGTTCAATTTTTGAAACATAGTTATGTGAAGTGTTGTTCGTCCAACTGTTTTGAAACTAGAAAGTGACATTCATATCAAAGTACTCTGGAAGATTACTGAGCAAGTTTACAGAACAGTTCACATTCACTTGATTCATTTGCAAGTTTTTCACAGAGTGGCTACAAAGACTGTTTTTCAAATGTGCATTGATGTCAGAGTAAGTTACTTATTTTAACGATATTAATAAGTGCAAATGCTGACATTGAACAATAAATTAAACCAATATGCTTTTCACAGTGCTTAGTATCAGTGCCAACAAGAATAGAGGAAAACGCTGGTGATGAACCAAAACTGTGAGTTTATAATGAAAAATCGATTGCTGTAAATATGTATCATGGCCAAAAAATAGAACAACGTTGTGTGACTCTTCAATTTTGGGATTTAGCACTCCTACAGGGTCCGAGAGATGTGCATTTGGGTCATTTTATATTGTAATTATTGTTTTGCCTTTTCATGATGGACATTATTTATTCATTTTCTTACTGTCCATGTCAGCTCGTCTTTCTGTCTTCAACTATTCTCTTGTTTAATTTGTTTTTCAAGATTTGTAATCCTGTGCATTGAGTCCTGCGCAACAGTGCACCCGAAAGTGCATAAAGCTCATCTATCATTTGAGGGTATGGCTTATTGCAAATACTTTTTTGGTAGATAATTGCGATAGCTAATTTTGCTCTAATTTTTTTCTCTAAACCGCATTAGTAACGCAAGGAAATTCTTTTGTGCTATTTTCTGCCATTATTTTCCATTTGGTTCTCCAATGAAATATTTTAAATATTATTTTTCAGTGTTTGAATTTGTTATAAAAGATGCTGTTCAGCATCCAGCCAATAAACAAGCACATTCAGTCGATTTTAAGTGCCTACCTATGCATTTTATGAATGATGCATTTCTTTTGCAAAAAAAAATTTCGATGCTGGTTCATTGGTGACCCAGCTGAGGAAGGGGTATTGAAAACTTACATTGTAACTTTAATTTCATTCGTTATTTTCTTTAATGATATTCAAAATGTTCCTGCAGGCCAATCATTTCTATGAAGTCAAAAAATTTGAGAGAGATCTCATGAATGATATATATATGTTATAAATGAGCGTTGAAAGGGAATTCTGTATACATTTGTTGATATATCTGTATATTCAGAAAAAATATATTTTCTATTCGTTTATTTTTTGATGTATAGATACATGAAAAATAATATATACATATAAACGCAAAATAAAAAACAATTTTCTCAAGTGAGAAAAAACCCAAAACTCCTTTGTTTTCGAGAAATGGTGGCCTGAAATAATTTTAGATTCCCATACGAATAGGCTTACCATGCAGCCAACGAGTAAAATCTAACTTCTTTGGCAGGCTGTTGGCACGCACTTCGGGCTATTCCTACGGTAATCTATAATTATTTCAGATCATTATTTCTCGAAAAAGGAGTTTAGAGGTTTTTGTCACTCGTGAAAATCGTTTTATTTTACGTTTTTTGGTATTTGGTTGAAATATATGCATCGCATTACACCACACCCTGTACATACCGAGTGTCCCACAGAAATGTTTCCACCTTTTTCATTGATTATATCTCCGCTTTAAATTAACATATTTGAAATTTCTTCTTCTCACAATGCAATAAATTTTATTTTATTTTCTAATAATTCAAGTTTTTTTCAAATCGTTCAACTTTACAGTGATCGCTTTACTGAAACAGATGGAAAATTAATTGTTCAGAGGCAACTAATTGTTCAAAGGAAACAATTATGGTGTTCTTAATTTCTCAATACCTACTGTTAAAAATAATTTTACAATGATGTATCCAACATATCACGAAGTATTTAAATCCTCGTAGAGATTATTTACTTTCTTATTTCATTATTTCAAGACACCTAAAACGCAACTCACTAACCATCAAAAAATTTTCATCGTATTAGAATATGAAGCAACGAAATACTGTGACAAAGCTAGAGGAGCATTTTATTCTCTTTCTAATTTTCTAACTCAAACGATAACAGTTTTCTTATCGGACGAGTTCCTTTCGGGATTTTTTCATTAATTGCACTTCGAACTTTTTCACAGTTTTTCGTTCCTTCATATTCCAATGCGATGAAAATTCTTTGATCGTTAGTGAGCTTCATTTTAGGTGTCTTCAAATGATGAAATAAGGGAGTAAATAACCTTTCAAAGGGTTTAAATATTTGGTGGTATGTAGGATATATCATTGTGAAATTATTTTCAAAGGTAGGTATTTAGAAATGAAGAACACCAGCGTTGTTTTTAAAATCTTTCCCCTGAACAATTAGTTTTCTACCTCTTTCTTTAAATTGATCAGTGTAAAGTGATTACTAAACGATTTTCAAAAAAATTGATTATTCGAAACGGAAACAAAATTTAATACATTATGAAAAAAATACATTTTAAAAATGTTAATTTAAAGCGGAGATATAATCATTTAAAAACTCCGAGACATTTTTATGGGACACGCGATATAATGTAGACACTCCTCAGAGGGAGACAACTATTGTATCTATGGGAGCTAGCGTTCCCATGGTGGAAAATAAGAGGGCCCGAGCTATGAGTTAGGTAGGCCTTCTTTTTGTTGAAATAAAATGCTTTTATTATGTTAAGGACCACATATTTTCGGTTCACTACTGTCCTGTTTTTTAGCACATACTACTTTCTTTTTCAGCTTTGATCTGGTTTCATGAACTTTTTTCTCAACTTACTGTTTTTATACCCTTTCTGCACAAATTCCGCGTTCCCTTTAAAACGTTGACTACGTTTGTGCGATTGCTGCGGTTGGTTCGGTCAAGTTGTGAGTAGAAGAATTTAGAAACTGACTGTAATGCTCAAGTCCATTCTTGTCCTTTATAAAATGTGTGAACAATATAAGAGTATTATAATTTTTACAAGGTAGGTTAAAATCAATTCTAAAAAGGTAGTGAAATTATGGAAATGCTATTCATTTATGCCGGTATGCTATGTACCTAATGGTACACATATGATATGTCCCACAATGTAGTGCACGTGTTGCCTCCATACTAAATGGTGCCTTCCTTCTCCTCTCTTTGGGTCGCATTTGTTGCGGATAGGGAGGCTTAAGCTTTAACCAATAATCTAATCTATAATGTAAACAAGCGTTGAAAGTGAAATTTGAGATACGGAAATTACATTCCCATCCTTATCTGTATGCAGATGATATTTGTTTGTTACATGCAGCATTTTAAACGGATTGTGATTTCATTTCTAATTCCTATACTATTTTGGTGTTTTATTGGTGAGAAGGCTGTAATTAATGGAAGTAAGATATTCATGTAAATTTAGTGTAGAGAATGTTTCATTTTTGTAATAAAAGTTGAAGAAAGAGCGGGATTTTATGTCCTTTCTAATGTTTTGTCTTATGTACCTGAGCTCCCAGTTGCACGTGCATCGATCTCATTGGATGTACAATATTGAACTGAGCTAAATGGGTCAATAATTTCACAATACAGTAAGTGTGAATGTATTGTAGGATCCAAAGCTTCCAGTGCAATATTGTACACCCCGTGAGGCGAGGCACGTGCAACCGGGAGTGATTTTTTAACCTATAATCCATGGACGACCTGCCGCGATTCGAATCTGGTTCTGAGGCGGTAAACGGCCGTTAGGTAGGGCGGAACAACGGCGATTCGCGTGCAGTTTTCTGTCCGAAAAAGTGGACATTTGACCCTTAAACCGCGCGTAATACAACTAAAAAACGCCTAGGAACCGACGCGTACCCACCGGCGAAACGTCCTTGATTTTCAATTGGGCAGCCCAAGAAATGGTTAGAATGCAAATGAGTCCGTTACAACTGAATTTTATCTACGGGTTGAAGTTTCTGTTATGGCACATACTGCACGCCTAAGTGTCCATGAACAGGTTGTAGAACCAAAGTGAAGTATGAGCACCCCAGGACTCCCAAAGCGCGGCTTAGGAGAATTCCTCACAAACATCTAAAACTGACTGAAACAACTGCATGTTAACATTGGCTAACACTGAACCCGACAACGAATTACATGCGAGCACAGACCTAGTTGATGAGTGTGGAATCATTTTCTGTCATATCAGGCGATGGGCTCTAACCGAAACTTGAGTGTTTCTCCCAAACAGCTTGAGAACAGGAAGAGAAAAAGCCAACCAACGGCCCACATTATTGAATATCTCGTTAAAAAATATAGAGGCAAGTTCACCAAGTTATACTGGACCCTTAGCCAATAAGATGAGCAAACGATTCGGTCCAGTACATAAGGTTGGCTGAGAGCAGCAGGGCTCAAATAATGAGCCCTGATGCATTGAGCATCAAAGAAGGCTCAGCACCGAAGACTGAATTCTTCAACTCACTCAATCCACAATTATTGGCCCACTGCTTTTGGCACGCTGAATCCTCTCATATTCTTGCTTGCCCCCAGCTGACGTTGAACATACATTCACAACAGATCAGATCCCGTGAATCTAAAAGCAGCTTATCTAGCCTCACAAGCCAAACGGTAAATTATCATCAAACCAATGATTATCATGTGACCTCTTGCAATGACACAGCACGAGTTTTGAGCACGCTCCCAGCCCTATTTGAAACGAATGAAACGAGCAAAAAAATTGCGTCTCAAATCATTGCCTCAGAACTAAGAGAAATCTGAGCATTTGAAGATTCAGAGAACTGAACTCTTGCAGTACAGTTTAGACCGTCTCCATTCCCAAGGAGTGTGGGAGTAGATGCGTCCGACTGAGACTCATGGACAGTCAAACATTTAATTATGCCAACACTCAGCTGAATACTTCACGCATAGTACTATGCAATAATCTGACGTGTCTATAATCCAGGATATTCGATGACTGAGCAACAGATTCACGCATAGTCGGAGTTTAAATTATAACTATTAGAATGAGCCCTTCACCTTTACTAATTATGGTTTTTTCCAACGAAAATAGACTCCGGTTTCAGTACGAACGACAAGTGTTGCGAGACCGCTACTGTAGGGAACGCCTGAAACCACCTTTACTGATATACTTGAACATTCGCCTTCGAAGACAATTTGCATAAATTTAGAAGTAGAGTAACGAATGATTGACGAAATTTTGCCACCTGTATTCACTAATTCCGACTTCTTCTCAAAGCCTGAGTCGTTGACCTCATCGAACGCAGCACTGGACTCCATTTGAACATAACGCGCCTGTTCGCAATGGTCTGATGCCGACTGACGTGATGAAACGCGAAGGTCGAAGCGTCGCAACAACCCAAGCCTTTCAGAAAGAAAATTAACTCGGTTGTACAAGCCTAGCATCTCCAGAGAAGCGACTCATTATATGTGCCACCAGTTTTTTTAATACCTTTGATTAAATGGTCGTCTACCATTTAGTTAGCAAAACAGAATTTCTGCGAATTTGTGTGTAATATTCCGAAAACCCCAACAACTGAAAAATTTTTCTACCAAATCAAGCTGCTAAAAATCACACCCATCTTAGGGCAAGAATTATACCAAGTTTTCTGAGAATAGAAATTTAAAAGTGAAGAAAATGCTAATAAAACTGGTCACATTTACTCAAATTGAGAAAAAACAAAATCAAAAACGTTTCGGAGTCCAGCTCCATCTTCAGTTCTGTAAAATACAAAGAATTCAAAAAAGTGCAAAAAGTACAAACATTACGAAGAATACAAGCAATTCAAAAAAGTAAAAAAAACACAATTGGATCAACAAAAAGATAAATAAATGTCAAACTATGCCTAAAAACTAGCAAAAAAGTAACGAAAATATACACACTATGAATTTACTATTTGAAGGGGTTAGGAACTAAGCATATTATTTAGGGAAGGTTTTCCTTTAAAAATATGAAGGGATTCTAAAATTCGTAGGTCAAACTCATTGGGAGCGCTATCAATGACTTTAAAATCTTCCTGACGATCTACTATATTGCACTGTTCAGCATGGTTGCGTACGGCTGAATGAGGAGGATGTGCAAGTAAGTTCCCGGTACGGTGGCTCCTACCGCGGTGTCCTGCTATTCTTGTGTAAATACTGCGTGACGTCATCCCGACGTACGCCGATGTGCACTGCACACAACTTTATTTATAAATGACACAAGAACGCATTAGACCAGGGAGGGATTCCTTGTGCCGAAAAAAGAACCTATTTTTGCCTTATTAATCAAAATTACACGCAGGTTGATAGTATACAGTTCAATGATATACATGCAGAATTTGATTTTTTACGAGATTTCTTCTTAATAATGGTTTTCCTACAGGAATCGTAAACTCCCAAATTAAAAAGTTTTTATCTGGAAAATATTCTCATTCGAACATTGATGTCAGATCCGATAGTTTTCATTACTGCACTCTACCCTATTTTGGTTCCCCATCTAAAAAACTGGCCTGTGAATTAAAGTCTCTTTTTGATAGGTATTTTCCTACTATCAACCTGCGTGTAATTTTGATTAATAAGGCAAAAATAGGTTCTTTTTTTGGCACAAGGAATCCATCCCTGGTCTAATGCGTTCTTGTGTCATTTATAAATAAAGTTGTGTGCAGTGCACATCGGCGTACGTCGGGATGACGTCACGCAGTATTTACACAAGAATAGCAGAACACCGCGGTAGGAGCCACCGTACCGGGAACTTACTTGCAAGTCCTCCTAATTCTGCCGTACGCACCCATGCTGAACAGTGCAATATAGTAGTTCGTGAGGAAGATTTTAAAGTCATTGATAGCACTCCCAATGAGTTTGACCTACGAATTTTAGAATTCCTTCATTCTTTAAAGGAAAACCTTCCCTAAATAATATGCTTAGTTCCTACCCCCTTCAAATAGTAAATTCATAGTGTGTATTTTTTTCGATGCTTTTTTGCTAGTTTTTAGGCGTAGTTTGACATTTATTTATCTTTTTGTTGATACAATTGTGTTTTTTTACTTTTTTGAATTGCTTGTATTCTTCGTAATGTTTGTACTTTTTGCACTTTTTTGAATTCTTTGTATTTACAGAACTGAAGATGGAGCTGGACTCCGAAACGTTTTCGATTTTGTTTTTTCTCAATTTGAGTAAATATGACTAGTTTTATTAGCGTTTTCTTCGCTTTTAAATTTCTATTAGCATTGCGATTCAAGCATAGTGATAAGTTTTCTGAGAAATAGGGGAAACACTATGGCTGGATTCAGTCCACATAATGGGTCGAAATCAGCAGAGGAATTGATGAAAATGTCAATACAGTGAACGTAAGACTTTGAATGACAACCATGCAGTAGCGATGGCACATTTCTGCTCCCCAAGCTCTCTAAGAAAGATGAAATGAGCTCTTCCTAATCCATTTGTTCAACACTGATACTACCGTCAAGATTGGCATTGAGCATTGAAGAAGGCTCAGCACCGAAGACTGAATTCTTCAACTCACTCAATCCACAATTATTGGCCCACTGCTTTTGGCACGCTGAATCCTCTCATATTCTGGTTTACCCCCCGCCGACGTTGAACATACTGTTAAATTCACAACAGATCAGATCCTGTGAATCTAAAAGCTCCTTATCTAGCCTCACAAGTCAAATGGCAAATTATCATCAAACCAATGATTATCCTGTGTCCTCTTGCAATGACATTTCTTGGAGGAAATCTCTTGAAATCAGAGACTATTTAAATCGTTCATTCAGAGATAGGGTTGACGGAGTGTGATGTAGTTTATCGATTATTTTTTTGCAAAGAAACACAGGTTATTTTTAAACTGGGAAATAATCACTAAATTCAAGTAAACGTCGTAATCGAAAAATCAATAAAGAATGTATTCTAATTAACGATTTATGCTTCAAAATCACGTATCCCTTCATACAAAACAGTACACCATTCGTTGCTTGCAGCTTGCATAGTTGATCCGTTTCTCGCTGCTCCCATCATGTTCTTTCAAATTTTTTTGCAATCATGTTTTAACTTATAGTTCTTAAAACTCTTTTGAGGAAGAGACTGTCCTCCAAGGCGTTTTCCATCAGTGTGACATTGCCTTTTTGTACCAATAGTTTAGAGCCTTCTTAAACACAGAATAACTAAACGAAGGAAATATATTTAAATGTTTTCTTTCAGTCTTTTGTTCAATGAACTCCCTGGTTATTTGATACCAGTGAATGTTTGCCAATTGAGGATGTTCATGTTTTTTAAATTTTTTTATCTCTAGCGAAACCTACATACATCCCCTGGGTCCATCCATTTTCTTCATCAACGTCATCGTAAAAGAACTGTTTCACCTTTTCTTTCTTTCATTTCTGGAACCGTACACCTGAACTCGGCATCCCAGCTGAAATTTTCTCATAATCGGAATTTATTTGTATTGTTTCAAATTTGTTCCAATGCTCCCTGAACAAAAACAAAACTAGAATAGTCAGCCAAGAAATTGAAAAACAGGAAATGTAAGTGAACTTCTAATATGACCACCCCATTATCGAAGTAATTATTGCTCCAAATTATGTGCGTCGATTGAAAGCGATAGGCTATATCGGCAAATTTTGCTCTTTAAGAATCATTCATCATTGTCTAACATCTAAAAATGATACGAATTTAATAATTCAAATGGTACGAAAGTTTTTGAAATCTTATGGACATTTCAATCCATTAATGATACTAGACTATAGAAGCAGTCGAACAAAAATAACTGCCCCATTTTCGGGAGTTGTGTTTACGTGGGCGTCTAGGGAAAACGGACTTGGTGGTGAGATTTTCTATTTTAAACTCATGTTATAAGGATTATTTTTTGAATTTAACGATATGCTTCACTTCTTCGTAGGTGTGTTCGGTCGTCTGCTACAGCGTACGAAAACCAACCCCCAAAATCCAGAAAAGGGCAATTTTTTTTAGTTCATGTTATAAATAATTTTTTCTGAATTCAACGATATGCTTCACAGTTTTTTAAGTATGTTCATTCGTCTACTACAGCTCAACAGCAAACCCTGTAAATACTTCAGAGTTTGTTCTTATTTCGATTTTTGCAAAATTCACCAAAACCAAATCTAACTTTTTCCGGAATTTTACCATTCCGATCCGGCTGATTTTCACCATTCAACTTTAAAAATAAAGAAAAAGGGGTTAGTTATGAAAGTATGATCGAACCATTTTAAATTTTTACCCTCAAAAATATTGTTTTTGAGTTTTTTGGGAGAAATTTTTGTGAAAAAATATATGTCACATTTACTTTTTATTTTCCAAAAATTCGTAACAAACTTCAAACAAGTGAAACCAATTTTTTATAGCTAACACTTTGGTGCTTGAGAAATAGAGTTTTGAAACTTTACCCAATTCTTTCGTACGTACAAAAAAAGAATTCTTTCGTACATATAACTACAAAGTTTCAGATAAATCGGACAGAGACTAAACAAGACGACTCAAAAACTCCATAACACATTGGTGTGGCTCAATGGCTTGTATTTTCTACTATCAATTCTTCCATATCCGTCCTAAGGAAACCTTTTGAACAATTTTGTCAATCGTTACTGAATTTCAATGCGAAACACAAGTTTGTATATCTGATTTAGTGTTTATGAATTTAAAGAGGTTCGCAAGGGACGATGAGACCAACCAAGCCACAAATAAACGGTTCCTTATACCTGAAAAACATTACTGTTAAGCTCAGCATTATATAAGACCCCAAAGTAATCATTTCTTTAGAGGGAATAAAATTTAAATGCATGATATTTTACTTGCTATAAAATGCCTTATAGATAATTTATTGCAACCTTGAGCCCGTACTAACATTTCCTACAGCAAAAAAAAAAGTAGCCAAAGAAAAGTATTGGTAACAGTAAAGGTCGTCCGATATGAATTGGAGCGGAAGCAAGGGCATAAAATAATATCTAGAGGTAAACTATTTTTTAGGAGATAGAAAGAAGCGAAAGTTCTCCTGAGAAAAAATATCAAAAATTGAGCCGCCAAACAATGAAGTAGGCCAATTCCATATGAGAAACGCTACGAAAACGAGCTGCAAGAAGATTACTGATTAAGACACGAACAACCGTGTTTGACTGGAAGATATCAGGATACAACGCCAGCAAATGATGTAAAATGAAAATCAAGGGTACGCTAACATGCTGATTCTGCACCACCTTAGCTTCACGACGGTTTTTTTCGAGCGGATACGACATTCTGAACCACTACTTCCACGGACCGACCGTAGCCTGGAATCGGTGATCTGCATTAGCCACTCGGGTACGCTCGACAACTGCGAGCTACCAACAAGAATTTCGTTTGTCGAACCGGCACTTCAGCAAACCATCAAGTGTACCAATCATGCCTGAATTCCAGCTCCTGAGGGCACTTTCAGTCGCTTTTCCTACTAATGAGGCGAACTCAATACAACGAGCTCAATCAGAACAACTACATCAATGTACAAAAATCTTTTCCTCCATTCTCATTCTACGACGTAGATTTCAAATTTGAAACCATGAGCTCCTCATCCGCGTTTTAACGGCGCTGACAGTTTCCACTTGATTATAGAACGGGTGAAGCACACCAACGCCCAACTCTGAAAGTTCAACCCAACAGCACACGCTTAGCATATTCCTTCCGTGCCCAGCCCCTACAACGCTCGTGGCTAACCACATGTTCGGCAGCGCACTGCTAGCATGCCTTCAAACCCTTGTGTTGGCAACGAAGCCAACGTCGTGAGGATTCAAAGTTTATTCAAGGAAACTATGAGTCATCAACCGAGGTTTTCAACACCGACGATCTCGTAGCTCACGAAATGCTATTCCAAAGCACAGAGTGCAACACAGAGTGGACGTCACCTCCAGATTATCGTGGCTCAGAAAACTTAAATTTTTTTATCGAAGTGAATCACTTTACGAAACCATCCCCTGTTGTTATCAATACCTTGTCGTGTATCATTCGCTCAATTTGTCTTCTCTGTGGGGTGGGCTTTCAAGTGTCAGACTTTGAGCAAGAAACACCCTAAATCAATGTTGTTTGGGCACCCTTGGTACGTTCCATCAGTGCATACTCTCTAATGATATTAGCAGACCGAGAAAACGAGCAGAATAGGCTAGATACGGAGCTCTTCTATCTACTGAGCTTGCTCTCCAGTCACTTACGCTCTCTATTTAGGTTGAGAAGCTGAAGAAACTTTTTGTACATCCAAATTCATTCCATGGGACGATCAACGAAAATGTTTACCTTAGCCGCTAAGTGGGGAAACCCAAAATTTCAGTTTTTTTCTTCCGATTCGTTTGAAATTTGGCCAGTATATGTATTTGTTGAGAGTAAACTTTTTTTACTTGTGAAATTTTTTCGACTTAGGCCTTATTTTTTTGAAAAATACGAAAAATTAGTTTTTTGGTACATCTCTATGGATGATTCAGAAGAATAGAAGTCATTGAGATTTTATGCTAGAACAAAACCAAAGACAGTTTTAGAATCCTTGGGGCATTTCTAACAGAAGTACGGTTTCAAATTTCAACATTTGCAATTTTTATGCGATATTTAATTACTAACTCTTATATACTCTAATTTTGGTTATGGAGCATGATAAAAAAAATTGTACAATTTAGAAATTTGGAACCGACCTTTTGTTAGAAATGTTCCAAGGATTCCAAAACTGTCTTTCTTTTTTTCCTATCATGAAAACTCACCGACTTCTATTTTTTTGAATGTTGTATATTAGAGGTTTTGGTCATAAGCCATAAACAAATTTTTTTGTTGAAGTGTAATATAATGGACAATTTATGTAATTGAATGCTGTTTTCATTTTTATTTCCATTATCTCCATGCATAACTTTATATTCACACTGTGAATTGTTATTTAAGAAATAAATAGAATATAAATTTTTTTTTATATAAAAATTATGAAATTTTACATTTGTAGTCTGATTTTTATGAAATTTGACTATTATTTGTAACTTTTGAAAAGAAACACACTTTCTTCCATTCATTTTTCGTTTCAGGCCTTAGTTTTTTGAAAAAATTTGACATATTGTTTCTTTGCTTCATTTTCATTGATATTTCAAAGGAACAGAACTCATTGAGTTTTTATGCTAGAAAAAAACCATAGACAGTTTTAGAATTCTTGAAGCATTGTGAACAAAGTTACGGTTTTAAATTTTCCATTTACCGTTTTGTTTTACTTTTATATGGAGTCAAAATGAGGTCAAAAATTCAGGATTTTTGGTCCCCTTACCTTCCCCTATGGGAGGGTATCTAGTGTCCGTAGCGTCATAAAATTTTTGGACCGAATAGTCCACCACCTAAGGGTCCTTTTCCGACAACAAAACAAAAAAAGCTCATCGGACCGACAGGGGCCTGGCAGGGGCATGGGTTGCCCCCCGTAATCTCGACGCAAGGACAAGGAGAGCTATAATATCGAGAAAAAAATTCCTCAAGAGGCAAAAAACTGAGAAGAAAACTAGCATTGGTAAAACCAACTTCATGGGACGGTTCAAGGTTCGAACGAAGTCCGTCAGTTTTCAACTGATTTTTCTGAGATTTTCACTATTAGTTTATAATTATGCATTATTTATTTTTGCACTCATGTGTTTTCCGCAAATTTTCATACATAGGATTTTAAATGAACTGAAAAAATGGGTGTTGAGGCAAATCTCTCTCCTCCTACCATTTTGGAGACACGGAACTGGGAAAATGTCTTCTAGATAGATAATTGTCTCGTATAGAGATCCGCTGCAACAGTTTTTCGATAATTGGATTCCTGAATTAAAAAAAAATTTCCCTCTTTTTCCGCGAATAATCTTCAACATGAATTGAATTTAAAAAATCAGTGGCAGCGCCTCTCTGGTGTCTTACAAACGCTATCAATTAATATTATATCCATTCCTGTATTTTCAAAACGGTGAAAGAAGAGACATTTCTAAGGTATTTATGCAGGTTTCCAGAATAAACATTCCCCTAAAATTTATTACTTTTTGAAAGAATAAAAATCCAAAAGTACATGCAACGACTGTATGAGACGTTAGCCCACTTTTAGGGCTAAGGAAGTTTAAAAAAACACTGCGCTCCCAATCAAGCTTACTATCACTTTCCCTCTCCTCATTTTGCTCAATCCTCCCCTTCTTTCTTTCTTTGACCTTAGTAGACCAACCACTGGACGTACACAGGAACCGATAATATCGTTAGATTCGTGAGAAAATACAGTATAAGATAGATTAAAAACTAAAATCGGTAACCTTTCGAATATACACGCGAACCGTGGCCCTAAGAAACAGTGCAGTATAAAGACTTATACTTGTTAATTTCGGAATTCGGATAACTTTGGCATGTTTCTGTTCTTATAGAAACACTGTTCGTTGAAAGTCGTTCAGATTGTTGTCAGGCACTGAACAGATCTATCTTATAACCTAATAATTGGGAATCTTTCAAAACCTGTGAAATAACATTTAACAATTACTTCGTATGAACTTGGATTCAAATTTCTCCATAATAATGAACTTATACCTTTATTACTTAGCACTTCATTTGAACAAGTACTGAGGTACCAAAGGAAATAAAATCATTACTTCTGTTGCACTTATTTTCACTTTCCTTTAAAAGTTTCAGTTTAAGTCAAACACACACTACATCACTACTTTGCCGTTGTACTTGACGACAAAATATTTTCGTTCATTAAAGAGTTTCGATATATTGCTGCAGGTTTTCCATGATCGTCATTTCAAATATTCTACAAAGAGAGTTCCGAGCAAATGAAGAAGCACTTGCATGTTATTTTTAACAATTAATTTATAACTACCTGCATAAAAAGAGCTAATACCACTCACTCACCAGGGTCCAATGGAAAAAGATATTGCGTATTCCCATTTTTAACAGTAGAAGTTCCTAGTGGAGAGGTACTTCTAATGAACTACTATTTTTTGAGTTGCCACGAACTCTGAGGTACCCTTTCTCGTCAGAAGTACCTGAAATGTTCAAGAAATATTAGAGATTTTAATATTGATAGTTCCAACACCTTAAGATCTAACGCATACAAAAATAAATTATTTTAATTCAGAAATGGTATTCTCCATAGTTACTGTTATCATCATGACTCGACCTCAAACTTTCAAGTCCATGAATCACATGCATGATTGATTTCCCAGTGTTGCTGGACAACTTCCATCATTTTTTACGTCATGAAGTTTTGATAGCATATCAACCCCAAAACTTCATGAAATTAGCTCCTGAACGTTGCGCATTAAGATATTCAAGCCACACGTTACAGAAAAAGCGAGCTGTAAAAAGTTAACGTATTGCGTCAGAGACCAAAATATTTCTAATGGGATAGTTGACTTCGGTGACTAATATAAGGTTTCTTTTTGGATACTGATCATATTTTTAAGTTTTTTAATTATTATTAAAAAACTTAAAAATATGATCAGAATCCATAATATCCATAATCAGTATCCATAATTATAATTAGCAGTTGTGTTTCAAGTAAATCATAATTTATAACTCATTTTAGGATTAGGAAAATTTTTAATTCTGAAATTTCGGCTGAATTAGGAAGAAAAAATTAACCCGATTGCAGTAGGGGTACTGACTTACAGAGTAAAATATTTCACAGATGCCTCAGGTAGAATAAGGAAAGAATTAAAGTGACTATAATACAATATATCCACAATATTTTATGAAGGAGAAATTGCAAAAAAACGCATGAGTCACTGGTCTGACTGTGTAACGTGGCTATTATACAAAAATGGGACATCTGATCTTTCAACCATCCACTCCCTCATTCTGATTCTTACAGTTACTTTCGAAATATCTGATCAGGAAATAGGGGCATTCTCTCTAATCACCTTATATTTGACTTACCTATTTGACTATCTAATGGCCCAATTTGAAATGAAAGTTCATTCAAATGAGTCAGAAGTAATTTGATTTTCCAAAATTTCTTCGGGTACTCAGACGAGAAAGTGATAATGACTTGCAGTACATTAATCATTTCTTGAGAAATACCCAACACATGCTATCACATTCCAAAATTAATGTCAAAAAGTCGCTAAAACCCATAATCCCATTTTTGATTTCCAGGTCATGAGTCAATACTTCAACTTTTTACGACTAGTAATTAACACTAGAACAATAATTGTAAACAGTACAGTTCAGTTACAATACACTTGTTGTTATTCATTCTCTTTAACACTATTTTACAGTGGAGTTAAGAACTAAACTGGGGGTTTGTCATGAATGAGACCTTTATGAAGCTTTCCCTTAATAGACCTCACTTTCAGCTGTTAATCCAATTTTTCAAACTAAACCTTCAATTGACATAAATCATAAACAGTTTCCAAATAAGTGCGAATGTGTTTCTAGAACCAACTCTAAAACAAACAATAAAATAATTCATGCTATTGAAAAAGCTAAAAAATCCCATTATATTATCATGGTAAGGTGTTCATCAAAAAAATAGGAACGACTTTGCCCACAAGCAAATTCAAAACCTGAACGCAAGTTATGTTAATAACTTTTTTTATATTATCCTCACATAGTAACATAAACAATCGTAAATTCCTATTCATTCAAAAATTTGCCCTCTAACAGAAGTAACATTTCTGATGCCAATGGACTGTTCTTACCTTCAGCTTCGCATGTATATTAGCAATCAACAAGTCCAACTGACAACTTCAACTGTATTTGGTTTGTCACTGAGAGATCGTTACACTGGGGCGTCAAGACATCAAATGAACGCTATGCTGAACGTGTGTGATGATGAAAGACAAGACAGACGATTTTAAATGGTATGTGCGCACCGCACCCTTGATCCAACACCTGTGCTGACGCGTGTTACAGGTGCCACGCTGGCACCTCAATTGTGTAGCTTCGTAATATTTACTTTCATTCCGTCAATAGTAAAAGATAACAGAAGTTACTCCTGTGTACTCATATCAAAATGCCAGAGAAGAAACTGTATTGAGAGTGAATAGAACTGATAACGAGACGTACGAATTAACAAAATCGCGCTCCACAGCTCTGCTCCAGCACCTGTGCTGACCCGTGTTAGAAGATCCACGCTGGCTCTCTAACTGATAACGAGACGTACGAATAAACAAAGAGATCGCGCTCCACAGCACTGCTCCAGCACCTGTGCTGACGCGTGTTAGAGGTGCCACGCTGGCGCTCTAACTCAATAACTTCGCAATATACGCAATTGTGTCGTTAACAGTGAAACAACAATCAGTTTTAAGTCTGATTTCTCACAAAATATGGAAATGCCAAGCCTCATTAAAAATTGTTGACTTAAGAAACGTTAATAAAACGAATTATAATATTTTAAAATTCAATAACAAAAAATAAGACAGGTTTCAAATCTAACGCAATGAATTAACACTAGACACTACATAATTGTACGTATTCGATTATACATATTTTTGCATGAGAGATCGTTTTAGGGAAAAATCCCTGCGTGTGATGAAGAGGTTCATAGTTTTTACTTCATATGTACCACAGTAGTCAAAACTTGATTACCTATATTTTTAAAGTGCTAGGCGGAAAAAAAGTATCGCAAACAGCAGCTGGACCCTTTTCTGAAGGCAGCTTATATCTGCTGCAGAAATGGTGCCCATTTATACCTTGAAACCAAGACAAGAGTAAAGGAAACATTCGTTCTCACGAAGAGAACATCTGCAATTTGTTGTATGTATTTTGGAACTCACTACCATTAGCAAAATTTGTGATAATAGTTTTCAGAATATTCACCAATAATGAAATTCTTTAATGTTCAAAAGAATTGTGAACAATAAAATAAGTTTTAGCAGCGTGTCGATAAAACGATCCCTTTGAAAACCTCGGCAAAGCGACGCTATCATTAGCCCCACAACCCTCTTTGCTACAAGAGGCAAGATAAAATCGTTTGTTGTGACAACAACAATTCTCGAAAAAACTTCTTATAAATCTAGCCGGTAAAATGAATTCGATTTGAAAATTGGCATTCTTAACTTTTATATTTTGAATCGAAGTCTAAGCGAAAATATTTGGAACATTGGCGGAAACTTACGAAATAATCTGTTCTGACTGGGCTTGCTCGAGAGCTTGATCTGAGGGGTGGAAGATCGAGATGGGGGAAATTAGCGACAAACCCTATGATGGGTGCAAAAAATGTGAGAAAACAAGATTCTGATTGACTTGCCCAGATGGAAATCAGTAACAACCGTGATACTCATAATTAGAGGGGATAAAATAATAATCAAAAATTGTGTAAAAATGCTTAGGTAGTGTCAACGATGCCATCGAAAACGGTAGATGGCGAAGCGTGTTATGATTTCGAGTGAAAAACTTAATATTGAACCTTGCGCCCAGACGGAAAATCTACGTCGTGCGTAGTATTTTATTACTTTGAAGTAGCCGTGTGACTTAAGAAAAGATAACAACATCTAGAATAACACGTCAATAAACATATCGAGATGTTCACGAACGATGATGCTGAATAATTCGAAGGAAATCTGCGACTTGAATCCCCTAAGGTAAGGTAAGTTATTGAGAGGGAAAAATGGGTATTATCCCGTGAAGATAGTTTTTTTATTGTTGATCACTCAGTAGTTAAATGGAATACGTGATTAAAAAAATATAAATGTGCATGTGCCGGAATATATAGAAAACGTAAAGTAGGAACAATAAATAAAATAGCAAGGATAGTCGCTTTTAAAAGATCCATTGTCAGTTAGTTGTTTAATAAATAGAAGGACCTAAAATGATATATAAAATTGAACGTTTCGACTACAGGAGTCATCTTCAGCATTACCAAGATCTATGGAAGACAAAAAATACATTTTATTGAAAATAAGTGCAAAAGTACAAACAAATAAAAAGAAGTGGACGAAAAAGGATGGAGAACAATACTAACATGCTATTAACAGAGGGAATGACGATTCAGTTTCATTTAAAATAGGTTTGTCTTTCATGATAAAAAGAGATTCTAAAATACGAAGGTCTGATTGACTAGATGTGGTTCCTATTATCTGGAAGTTGTCCAAGCGGACTAGCAGGTCGCACTTCTCGGCATGAGTCCGTACCGAAGAGTGAGGGGGAGAGGCAAGGGGATTATTGGTTCGGAAGCTCCTTCCAGCATGCTCCGCCACACGAATATGGAGGGCCCTTTTTGTGGACCCTCTTCGGTACGCACTCATGCCGAGAAGTGCGACCTGCTAGTCCGCTTGGACAACTTCCAGATAATAGGAACCACATCTAGTCAATCAGACCTTCGTATTTTAGAATCTCTATTTATCATGAAAGACAAACCTATTTTAAATGAAACTGAATCGTCATTCCCTCTGTTAATAGCATGTTAGTATTGTTCTCCATCCTTTTTCGTCCACTTCTTTTTATTTGTTTTTACTATTGCACTAATTTTCAATAAAATGTATTTTTTGTCTTCCATAGATCTTGGTAATGCTGAAGATGACTCCTGTAGTCGAAACGTTCAATTTTATATATCATTTTAGGTCCTTCTATTTATTAAACAACTAACTGATAATGGATCTTTTAAAAGCGACTATCCTTGCTATTTTATTTATTGTTAGACTTTGCAAAAAGCAAAACTTAGATGTGTGCAGTAAAGTAGGAATTTTTGTAACCCGTAATCCTAACTAACAGGTGGAAGGTCTTTCGAAGATCTTTGCGTGTGATACCGCGAGAGGATTTGCACAGTAATATAGGAAAGTCCAAAGTGAATCTTGAAATTCATTATAGGTTGCAACTTTTAGGCCCCCGGTCCCCTTGTGATCAACCGAAAATCACATTGTCAGAAGCAGAATAAAATGAATGAGCATTTAAAATTTGCGCTTGGAGTGATGGGGAGTTTTCAGAGCATCATTTATGTGAAAGTAATGAGCATTGCAATTTTTCATTCGTGTTGTAGTTTTTTGCAAGAAGTATTGACGCACATACACGATTCTTCTTGTAACATTTAAATAATTGTGGTTTTTGATTGCGAAAAGATCGCACGTAACTGCCTTTATATTTTGCATTGTTATAATGTAATTGTCAAAGTTAGTCTAAAACGTAGTATATAACTGACTGACAAATTTATGAGCAGTGAACTACTCTGTTAATTAACTGATTACCTGAAATATGATTATGATAGGGCGTTACTTTGCGTAGCGATTGCGAATTAGGGCAGCATCTGCGTTAGTGTATTTTTCAAGTTTGTCTGAGCACGTCCTGATCTAACAATTATTTTAGCAAAACAAATCATGACAAAATTATTCGCTCCGAAAACCATTTCGAAACATGATGTTGAGGTTGAAAGTCTTGGTGCCAGGAAGTAGGTGATAACCATTAATCATCATTTCCACAAGTTTTTATGTACGTACGTGCCTGAGTGACAATATTAATGTCTTACCATCTATCATACTTTTTCAACATTATTTTTGCTTCTGGTAAAGGTGATCCATTTCTCCCTCGAACGTGATGCAAGTTAACGAGGGCACAATCGTGACTTGAAAATTCATTCAAATCTTTAATTATCCACTTTATCTCCCTCGCAGAATTTACCACTCCCATTCTAAATTTTACACCTTTTTTGCGCTCTCAATTCTTAATTTTGGTATTAATAATTCAATTTTCAGTTGCTATCGCATCAATGTTTTCTCGTTTTATACTACAAATTGTTCTCAACGGTTGAGCTGATATGACCCTATTGCAAATATTTTTTCTTGAGGATTCATCCACTGGAAAAACACAACGAAGATTAAGAATGGAGGAAACAAACAACTTGAGGAAATCAGCTTCACGCACAAAAATTTTAACGTTCATTCTTGATTGAACCTGGAGTTGCAGCAGAAGCAATTTATTCGTATTCATTAAATTCATGAAAGAAAATATAGTAAAGAATTTCGAGAAAAACGAATGGCAGAGCCGTATTAAATACCATCCTACTCGCAGTTGCAGCTACGAAGTTTTTACGTAAATGAAAATTAGACCTCTGCGATAGAAAAAGTAGTTCTGCGCTGTCATTTCCATGTGGGAGGTCGGTGTAGTAATTTTCAATGATATCGGTGTAGTACAAATGTTTTTTGAATACATATAACAAAGCAAACAATATCTCTATAATTAATTCCACATGTATAGAATTTACTTCCCTAGTGCATTGAGCATAAACAAATCTCACAATGAAATTGCAAGCCCAAGGTTTGTTTGCGTAATATGCACCACGTTAATAAAGTCGATATTGTTCTTCTCCCACACAAAGGCTTAAAAGCACGCAGCTTTTATGCACCAATTGTTGATAGTCTATACTGAAATGGGATTTGCTTGCTAATTAAAGAGGCTCTCATGAGCCATTAAAGATTAAGATTGAAACAAACTCAGCTGAAAACTGTCTGGACATGGTTTGCTAAGTTTTTCGTTTCTACGTGTTCTGTTCTTCTTTTCTTTGTGTTTGCATTATATCATCCATGTGTGTTGTATTAGAGCATTTTTCGTCTTTCCCATTTCATCTTTTCATAAAGTTGACTATGTTATAGACGATTTCATATTCGTCTTGATAGATGTGCGTATACACAAGCATTCCATTTTAGTTCAAAGTCCTTCGTTTCCTTACTTAATAAGACAAAAATTTCCCACTGCTTTTCATCTCATTGTTATAGACTATCCAAGTAACATGTGATCGGAGCTGATGCAGCTTTTCATTTAACCAGACTCATTCTCAATACTAAAATCTTGATGGCTCGCCTCATTGCCTTGGACTAAAATATTTTCTTCATTTATCAACACTATTTTTTCTTTTAAATAAGTTATTAATCACACGATTATTTTTTAACCAATTATATGCCACGTGCGTTCACAGCCTGTATTCGTGCCTAATGATGAGCCAGCCTTTGCAATATGATCTGATATAATGTTATAGTTTCACAAGATATAAGGTTCTTTCTAGTCTCAACCAGTTCAAATTACACGTGTTTCTCATTGGCACATTGTGGTCGTAGCGTCGATGTTCGCCGTAGAAAAACATCTGCCAAGTGTCAGGTATCAGATGAGGAACTGAAAAACAAGATAAATTTTTTATACATGTGAGATGGACGAAGAGGAAGGTTTGATTAGCAGTGTGAATAGAATAGAACGTATTGGACGACTCTAGTGGAATCTTATCCACCCTCCCCCGATAAAAATATAAGCCAACGTCGTCATGAACGTATTTCCCAGCAAAGGTTTTGCAGTTCATAGATTCATTCATCGATTTCAATATGTAGATATATATGTATGATTGTAAAATCATGTACATATTTATTTAAAATTATGTATGTGCGATGCGTGTATATATGTGAATCTGTATTTTTTTTATACTGTGTGTATATGTATGCAAATATTGTATAAATTTACATCTCCGTGTGTCAGTATAGCTATATGTAAAAGATTTACATACATTCACATATACATGTATATTTATATATATATATATATATATATACAGGGTGTCCATGAAGTCGTAGTGCAATTTGAAATTACTTTAGCTGAAAAACTATACATACTGAAAACAATCTGTACATGGTATTAGAAACAAGAAAAATTAGGTTTTTAAATTTATTTTTAGCAGCTTTCTTAAGTTTCTATCAATCCGCCTTTATTAGCTATGCATAGGTAACTCTATCTTTAAGCTCAATAAAAACATTAGCCAGTTGGTCAGCAGTAATATCTGGGAGCACAGCAGTTATTTTGAGCACACTCTAGTTTTGACATGCTCCCATAAAAATAATTTAAAGCAGTCAAATCTAGGAAACGCGGAGGTCATGAAAATGAACCACGTCTTCCGTCAAAGCCATGGGTTATAAGTTGTTTTGATAGTGAAGATTCAAAGCCTTAAATACTACACAAAATATTTTTTGAAAAAATAAAATAAAAACGAGATATCGCGCAAACTAGATAAGTAAATTTTCTTCTTCAGCTTACAGATAGTTTCTATCATGTAGTATTTCAAAGCTACAGTAGTTTTTTAATGAACACCCTATATGTAAATAAATGAATGAAAATATTGTTTATACATCTATGTTTGTATATATGTACATGTTAAAAACATTTTCATATATGTCTGAAATATGATGAATGAAAAGTAGCTCCCTATTTTAAAAATCCTATAATTTTTATATGCAATTATTTTTTGTTCAAATTTTCAATGAATGTTTCTTAATACATGCAAATTTAACAGTTCTTGTTTTTCTTTTCAGATAATTTATTTTCTATTCAAATTTGAATGCCAATAGAGATGGCCGGACGTCGAACTCTAAGCGAGCGCACCCAGCTAGCGGCACGCTCATTCATCTGTCGTGTGAAGTGGGGCGCTGTATGTACACCACGGGCTCTGAAGACCTGCAGATCGCAATTAATAGGAAAATTTTTGAATCAGTGCAGCTGCTGCGACGCCTCATGTAACTCGACAACATGATGTGTTGTCGGAAAGTTGGAAAATTGGGAGCTTCTTTTCAATCACCCTGGAGATGAATATACGTTTGTGTGTATACTTGCCTATAAGTATATAGATATATCGCATAAACAAATATCTATCAAAATATATGTATTTTATGCCTCAATACAATACAATTGTGTCATTTTTTATCAATGATGAAGGAATCTATCAATTACAAAACGTTTATTAGGAAATACGTTCATCACGACGTTGGTTTACACACAAGGCGCAGTACGGTAACTTCCCTTTTTAAAGTGAGTGCTCTGAAGCCCACAGGATTCCCAGGCAGGTGGGCGTAGTTTCATATGGTTTTGTAACCTTGTGGTTGAGTTGCGATCATGCATTGGAGTGGAAAACTGCTCAAATTTACCATAGAGGCCTATTTTTCCAGCGGATGTTCGGTGGCTGCAACAAAAGGCGCTTTCGAAAATCGCTTCAATACTGCACCTATGGGACCAGTCCTGGATCGGAAATCTATTCTGTTTGAATGACAACGTTCAGGGAAACTGATTCTGTGTAGAAAAAAGAAGTAGGGACTTTAATTAAGGGCATCGATGGCTGCTTAGCGAAATCGCGTCTCAGGACGCCTGGTCACACTGAGAGGCGATTTGGAGTAGCCTGTGCGTTTTCTCGATTTACCCCATGTAACTTTTTTGTAAGGGGATTTAAACTCTCGTGTCTATACTGACCGCCCACAAACTCTGGAAGATATGAAAAGAAATTTTCAGGGAAAAACGGCCAAGATTCCCATTAATATGCTGAAGAGGTGTGATAATAAGCCGCAAAATTCGGTTCACCCTGAGGAACGATAATGACGGGCGTCATTGAACAGATTTGATTTTTAAAACTATGTAAACCAGAAATTCAAATTTGTAAATTCGTATAAAAATAAATAGGGAGTAATCTTTGCTACTTTTTTGCTGCAATACGAAGTAAGGGAGTTAGCTTGCCGCAGCCTGTATAAATCCATCAGCTATTCGCCACTTTAGAAAATAACATAACGTTCAACCAGGAATTGTTTATAAGGGAAATTCAGCGTCATATAAAGCCCATTAACAAAAAATTGACAACCAAAACAATTTACGTAAAAGCATCTCACGAAATTGAAACAAATTGAAGAGCGTGGGCAGATCAGGAAATTGCCCTAACAGGTTTATCTCATAAAATGAACAAATATTCGAAAATTTGGATGTCTACTGTACCGGAAGCACAAGAAGTCATTTGTAAAATTTCTATCTTCTACGATCGTTCTCATTTTTATGCTCGAATACGTACAGGAAAAAGGGATGGATTAGATTGGGGCCGGGCTAGAGAAAACCTCCGCCGGCATTCTCCGTCACGCAGACAACGAGAAGCCAGTTCACTCACGAGTTCACTCACGCAGAGAAGCCCACGTCTTTAAAGTGAGTGAACAGCAGCGCTTATGAATGACAGAGGAGTGCATTTCTTGAGGCAGTTGGTCTTTGAATTTGAAAAAGACTGAAAATTAAATTTATCAGTTGGAATAACTCTGAACAAGATGTGAGTGAATGAATTTTCTATAAGTTTTTCATGTCGTGCGTCAATATCAACCGAAAGGTTGAGACACAGATTGAAAAAAGTTATCCAAATGAGAACTTATACTCTTGTCTAATCACTTGTTTAATATATTTATTTTCTATAACTGTGCTGATTTGTTCGAATTCATCTTCAACCAAAGCTGTGTGTGATTTTATAAATCTGCTGTTTTAAATGAGAATCTTTATTTATTTTTGATGCGATTTAATAACGAATAATAAATTCCGAATTCCAAGACCAGTAACGTTTAAGAAATAACAAGGTATTGAACATTGGTGGTTGGACAAAGAATTTTGTCACTCTCAATATCTGGATGCGACCTCGTTTCTTCGTTTCAAGTGTGTCAAGTACAGGTTATCAGTCCAACTATCTGGCACCTGTGGCACGTGAGAACGCTGCGACTCAGAGTGGAACCGCAGTTAAATCCATCTCTATCGTTCACTTCATAGTGGTATCAAACTATTGCTCACAAATGGGTAACAGTTTACTTCAAATTGTAAATGGGGTGTTCAATACAGGGCATTTGTGTTGATTTACTAATCGTATCATAGTGTTGACATAATTTTGAAGTCTTAATACTAAACAGTATCTAAACAATGCTACAAACATCAGTTAAATCAAAATTATCGAACACTAATCATTATTTTATCCTTCGGCAGTGTTCAAAACAACTCGACCACAAAAATAAACTAAGCCGATAAAACGTAAAAAAACATTTTGTGTAGATAGCGATTCAAGTGAACCTGATTTAGTCGGGCGTTTCATACTTCAAGTACATGAAACCGTTTAACACAAAAAAAAATTCGTGCACAGGACATTCATCGTCGTATTTTCTGATGACCAAGGAAATTGACGTGGAAAAGACTGAAAAATAAACAAGTCTTGACAGTGACTTTAGTGTGACTTGGTGCAATATAAGTTTAGAACGAACAAAAACATGCTCAAAATAGGTTGAGTATCAACGCACAAAACTATGAAGTCACTGCTTTGAATAAATAGCGATGTAAAGCAAGGCTGTTCATTTCAAAGAAATATATAATATGTAAAATAAAGAAATATATAATATGTAAATTCAATTCAAATGCAAAACTTTTGCAATGAAATGAACTTGTGATAACTGTTCTTCAGTTATTGAAAAAGGTAGGCTAATTCCAGAAGTCGTGTAGCAAACAGTAGACAATGCTTTCACTAAGGCGTGATCCAAAAAATGCTTTGTTGCAGAGCGTAGAGGGTTTTCGTTTAGTCTAGTTTCCAGTTAAAAATTTGGTCTCAACTATGACTCAGCTTACAATAGACCTTCAAGTGAAAGTCAACTGTTAGAATAGAGTGAATGGTTTTTAAATCAAAGTTAATTTTAAGTGCGCGCAGAGTTTAATGTTCAAGTTCAGAATACAGTTAATTAAGGAAAAGATCAAGATTTTTGTCGTGGTCACAGTTTGGGCGTAATTTTTTGAATGAGCATTGGATTTGACTGATGGGTTTGGTTTGTTCCAGGTTATGGGTTGAAATTTAAGATGTGTGTGAAGATACATTCATAAATGACGTCATGATTCCCGCCTGGCCTAAATTGTATGCGATATTATGATTCAACGCATGATGATGGTTAAATTTGAGATTGGCAAGCCTAAGATTGAGGCTAAAGACAAACAATGCGTTGACTCTTTCCAATTGAAAATCAAGAACGTGTCGCCGGTGGATTAAGGATGTGATAGTCGATGGAGGATAACTAATTGGGTAGTTGGCCGGCACTGCCTTTAAACTCTCTCTCCGCGCTCATAACTACGCACGGTCAAGCTCGGACGTGAAATTCGTAGTTGGCCATGGATGATTTGAGGGCGCATAATTTTCAGTTTGTCAATGGCCGTAATATTTATGAACGGCCATCCGTGGTTTACGGCCTCACAAATGTGTGCTGCACCTAGTGTGCTGCAGTGGCGTGCTGCCGGTAGTGTGCTGCAGGTAGTGTGCTGCAGGTGGCATGCTTCCGGTAGTGTGATGCAGGTGGCGTGCTGCCGGTAGTGTGCTGCAGATGGCGTGCTACAGGTGGCGTGCTACAGGTGGCGTGCTACAGGTGGCGTGCTACAGGTGGCGTGTTGCAGGTAGTATGCTGCAGGTGGCGTGCTACAGGTGGCGTGATGCTGGTAGCGTGCTGCAGGTGGCGTGGTACAGGTGGCGTGCTGCAGGTGGTGTGCTGCAAGTGGTGTACTGCAAGTGGTCAGCTGCAGGTGGTGAGCTGCAGGTGGTGTGCTGCAGATGGTATGCTGGTGGTGGTGTACTGCAGGTGGTGTGCTGCAGGTAGTGTAGTGCTGCAGGTAGATTGATGCAGGTAGTGTGCTGCCGTGGGTGTACTGCAGGGGGTGTGCTGCAGGTAGTTTGCTGCAGGTTGTGTGCTGCAGGTGGTGAGCTGCAGGTAGTGTGCTGCAGGTAATGTACTTCAGGTAGTGTGCTGCAGGCAGTGTGCTGCAGGTAGTGTGCTGCAGGTAGATTGATGCAAGTATTGTGCTGCCGTTGGTGTACTGCAGGTGGTGTGCTGCAGGTAATGTGCTGCAGGTAGTGTGCTGCAGGTGGTGTGCTGCAGATAGTGTGTTGCAGGTGGTGTGCGGGAAGTAGGATACTGTAGTGAATGATCGCCGTGCGGATAATGGATGGACGTGACCCATAAATCGTGTGTAACATTATTACGTACACTGCATCACACTTGAAGCAGTACGAGTATGTCGAATATTTTATTTAATATTTATTCTTCTCCAAAAATGTTCACAACATGGTTAATGTATCGAGATTTTTCAATGCCTGAACTTAATCTCTAACCTTTGCAGGAAGGAAAATAATGAGAAATTAAAAAAATATATTCATATGACGCATATCAATAGTTTTAAGGTGAACATCAGAAATACCCGCTCAACGGGACGCACCCGGCTAGATGCAACATACGGTCGGCGAATACGAATGGGCGGAAGCCCAATTAAGCTAGTTTTACTATGATTCAATAGCGGGAATTTTCACGTTACAGGAGTTAAGTTTGGAATTTCAAGAGTTTAGTTTGATAGGCCACAGCCTGAGCTAAATTTGGCGTTGGAGAGTTTATTTTGAATGGCAACACAGCCGTGAGTTAAGTTTAGATACAAGTTTAAGGTTTTATTTTCAGTCAAAACTCATTATTTCTTTTATTGCTTTAAAAGACTTTCGAAGATGTACTTGAATAACTGTCGAAATTTTAGGAACGTCTTGGAACTCCAGCGCCCCCCAGAAGGGAGGTAAGTAGTGTTAGTTAGAGATAAATGGAAGGCAAGGCGAGACAGCCATATTTGTACGCTTATCTTGGTGTAATAATATGTAGATTTCAATGGTAAAACATTATTTATTTCAATTGAAAGTACATAATACCGTTACTTGAAAAGTTCGCTCACGACCCACCACCCCCTCCCTTCCCTCCTCCGAAAGAAAGGGGGGGCTGGTAGCAGTTTAGGGGTAAGAGTTACAAAGGTGTTGATTGGCTGGTAAAGCAAGCAATTAGTGTTTTTCATGTGTATATTTTCATGAGAAATACGTTATTTATCTAGGTAAAAGTATATTACAGTTGTCCATGAAATATTTTCATCTTATTGGGCGCTCCTGTGAAACGTAAGTTTTCAACATTGACACGCATATTTCTCCGCCAATTTTATAGCTATATTGATGCGGTTTGTTGCATTTGAAATTATAACGTTTGCTCTAAAATGGCTCGTGGTTTTATTTTCGAAAAAATGTTTGTTACATTTCTTACGTAGACTTATAACTTCAATCGGCGCTCGTGAGAAATGTAAGTTTTCAAGACATTCGTTTCCATTTCTCCGAACTTTACAAAGCTAGAGCAATGTGGTTTGCTGCATTTGAAATTGAAATGTGTGCTGTGAAATTCTATCAACGTTTATTTTCAAAATTTCGAGCGTGAAATTTTTTCTGTAGACTTTTTACCCTAAAATTACAACTTTTATCCTACCTTTTACAAAAAAAAATTATAAATTCGGAATCAATTCAAATTCAAAAAACGGCTTGATACAATTTTGGAGCACACATTCTACTTTCAAAACCAACAAACCGTATTGCTCTAGCTTTGTAAATTTTGGAGAAACGAGAAAGATTGGTATATATATATATTTTTTTAATTATCATGAAAAACTCATTTTCTATACCCTAATGCAAAAAACTTGTTCAATAGAAGTTGTTAGAAATCTAGAGATCTATTCGTCTGCAAATTTTCATAGACATTAATCCAATAGAAAAAATCTAAGGTTGAAAATCCATTTCTGGGCCGACCGGTGGACATGGTCCCCTTAAATTTTAAGGTTTCCTCCAACAAGTTTTACTGTCTTTCTCCACAAACAAAAAGTAGTAGGGTCCTTGAACTAAAGAGAACGTTACATTTAAGGGGATCATCTGGGTATGAGTCCTTATTTCGTCCGATTCGTTTGAAAATTGGCCATTATATGTCTTATGTGAGAGTAAACATTTTTTACTCATGTCATTTTTTCGATTTAGGCCTTAGTTTTTTTGACGAAAAATGTGTTTTTTGGTATATTTTATGTTTATTTCAAGACGTATCAACTCATTGAGTTTTGATGCTAGAACAAAAACAAAGACAGTTTTAGAATCCTTGGAACATTTCTAACAAACGCTCGGTCAGTTTTTTTCAAATTCAAATTTTTTCTATTTTTTCAAAAAATTTTGGAATTTCAAAAATCAGCAACAATTTTTTGGGTTTAGAGCTGTATATTTCTTCAAAGAATTCTAGTTTGAAAACAAGCCGAACGAAAGTTTGTTAAAAATGTTCCAAGGATTCTAAAACTGTCTTTGGATTTGTTCTAGCATCAAAACTCGAGGACCGATGTCATTTTGAATGGTAAAAAAGGAAAATTTTTGACTGCAGCCCAAAAATGAACTATGTCAATTGAATTTGAATATAACGAAAATTTTTTGTACATGAATGCAGTTTCCATGATCTACTTCGATGTACAAACAATGACCAGCATTTTCCTATTGAATTTCGAAGTAAACATATAAAAAATATCGTTTTTATGAGTGAATAAAAATAATACATTTTATTTCAGTAATGACCATGTTCAGACTTATTCAATTTCTTTCTTCCGATTTGTTTGAAAATTGGCCAGTATATGTATGTCGTGAAAGGAAACCTTTTTTACTCGTGTCACTTTTTCGATTTATGCCTTATTTTTTATTTTTTTTTGACGAAAAAAGACTATTTCGGAATATATTTTTGGATATTTCAAAACGGGACTCGTCCTCGAGTTTTGATGCTAGAACAAAACCAAAACCAGTTTTAGAATCCTTGAAGCATTTCTAACTAACTCACATTGGCATTTTTTCCAATTTGAAAAGTTTCAAAATTTTCTCAATTTTTTTCAAAATTTTAAACCCAAAATTTTTTGGGGGGTTAGAGCTATATATTTTTTCAAAGAATTTGAATTTGAAAAAAAGCCGATCGAACGTTTGTTACAAATGTTCCAAGGATTCTAAAACTGTCTTTGGATTTGTTCTAGCATCAAGACTCGAGGACCGATGTCGTTTTGAATGTAAAAAAGTCAACTTTTCACTAGAGCCCAAAAACAAACTATGTCTATTGAATTTGAATATAATGGAAATTTTTGTACATGAATGCAGTTTCCATGATCTATTTTGATGTACGAACAATGACCAGCATTTTCCTTGTGAATTTGAAGTAAACATATAAGAAATATTCTTATTATGAGTAAATAAAAATCATACATTTTATTTCAGTACTCACCATGTTCAGACTTTTTCAATTTTTTTCGTCCGATTTGTTTGAAAATTGGCCAGTATATGTATTTCGTGAAAGGAAACCTTTTTCGCTCGTGTCACTTTTTCGATTTATGCCTTATTTTTTTTTGACGAAAAAAGAGTATTTCGGTACATTTTTTTGGATATTTCAAAACGGGACTCGTCCTCGAGTTTTGATGCTAGAACAAAACCAAAACTAGTTTTAGAATCCTTGAAACATTTCTAACTACCTCACATTCCATAAAATTTCATGGCACAATCACCCATCCCCTAAAGCTCCTTTTTCAACAAAAAAAATTGGGCCTAAAAATCACAATTTTCGGTCCCCTTTTCACCCCCCTGGGGGGGGGGGGGTTCTAGTGTCCGTAGGGCCATAAAATTTCATGGCACAATAACCCATCCCCTAAGGATCCATTTTCAACAAAAAAAAATTTTTCAGTGGGGGGAGCCGCCGGGGCCCAATGTGGCTGCGGATGATCCCCTTAAAACAGACCGAAGTCTGCAAGAAACCCAGAAAACAGTGTAGCGTGATAACAGTGTTCAACAAAAATTAATGTGGAGGGTGAAAAGATATCTTCCGTTCCCGAGTTATTCCAGGGTGCACGACGACATCAAGCCCTGCTCCTGCTGCCAGTGAGATCAACGAATGCAGCGCACGCTTCGAAGTGGCCGGCGCTACAACGAACGTCTAATAACGAGGCGAACCGAAGCCAACAAGCTCAAACAAAACAACTACATCGAAGTACAAAAATCTCTTCCTTCATTTTTATTCTACGTCGTAGATTTCAAGTTTGAAACTTCGGGCTCCTCATCCGCCTTTTTCCTACTCCCCAACTCGGAAAGTTCAACCCAAAAGCAAATGAAAACAAAAATAATTTCAATAAAAAGAAGCTCATTCACTGGTAGGCTGCTCTAGTCACGTGAATTTTCCGGTTTACTTCGGTGATGACTAACCGCAAGTAAAAGTAACCGTGTTCTAGATCCATCGCAAGCCTTGCCACCAGAACACCTTTCACAGAGCAGTTGCCTCGTGCCTCAACTCGTTACCTGTATTTCATAGTAACTTCGAGGCGTTTCCCCGGGCCATTCCGACCGCTCTCCCTGGGATACGATGAGCGTGAGCTTTGTTCAATCTATTTGTTAATTTGAAGGTTGCCTATTTTGGGACCATCGCTAAATTCATGTGATAGGCTGGCGAACGCGCAAATAAATCTCGCTCGGTATTATTTTTGCGGCCCACCGGCTATGAAAATCAAAATTGGAAGACGTACGGGAAGTACTGTCCAGAATATTATTGTCAGACCAGTTAAATTCTGAGTATTGGATCCGACTTCCGGTATTGGAAACACTTACCGAATATTAGTTCCCGCGTCCAGTATTGGATACACTTACTGAGTATTGGCTCCCGTGTCCAGTTTTGGATACACTTACTGAGTATTGGTTCCCGTGTCCAGTTTTGGATACACTTACTGAGTATTGGCTCCCGGGTCCAGTATTGGATACACTTATTGAGTATTGGCTCCCATGTCCAGTATTGAATAAACTTATGGAGTATTGGCTGCCGTATCCAGTATTGGATACATTTAGTGAGTATTGGTTCCTGTGTCCAGTATTGGATAACATTTTCTTTCAAAGGCGATATATCGGTCTATTGGATATTAGTTCAGCCAATGTTGGCCACAGATAAATGTAGTATTGGATGCTGTCCATGAATTGAATTGGGTGCTGATATTATTGATGGATTTGTGAATGGTTTTGTGATTGGATTTATAATTGGATTTGTGACTGGAATAATAAAATAAATAGATCTGCTTAGACATTATATAGTTGACGTCAGGTAAGTATTCTGGTATGAAAACATGTGAAGAATTCTCAAAGTATTCTTATGAATCATTTAATTCCTACGGAAAAATTAGATTGATGATAAATTAATTATTATTATTTTAAGTAAAAATTAATAAAATAATAATCATGAATGACAATTACATAATAAAATCCACTGCTCAATACTTAATCTATCTGTGGGCAATATAAACTAAATTTATTTGCAATGTCAGATTGACATTTTGTATAATATAGTAAATAAGAGAATATAACGCAATACAGGGTAGGGGAACCAATACTCAGATGTGAAACACTCCTGCACACAGCCCAGGCCGGTATGTTCTCCGGCATGGATTCAATGATGGGCCCTTGGGCTGCAAAAGTTCAACTGTATAAGTCTCATTATTTACCTTAACCTTACTTAAAATGGTTCGAAAAATATTCCGTATTTAGTTTACCGTTCAATTAGATGAAAAATATGCATATTTCCGTTTTTGGTAGTTAACAAACTAGAAATTAAGAAAACAATGAAGTAAAAATATTTTCATTAGTTTTCATTACATTTTTTGCAAAATACTTAATATGTCAACATCATTTTGTGTAACTTAAACCTAAAAATCTTTCGGGTGATTAAACAAATTTTGAAAACTGTTGAAAACTTTAGTAGGTCCAGATCATATTATTTTCAACGCAGTCATACATATTTAAAAGGATTTTATTTGATTCTCCAATGCTTTTGTCATTAATTAGCCTTCAATATTGAATAGATCTATAAATAGATTATCTCATTTTTCTATGAGTAGTTCATTTCACTGTTGTCTGCTTCTCGCTGTCTGCAAAGCTCGGTCTGCATCGCATATATGTGGAATAATACAAAATTTACCCTAACAGCTGAACGAAAAGTTCGTTTCACATTATTTTTACAGCTTTTATTGTATTTTACAGCTGTTTTACACAGGGATTATGCCATATACCACAACTACCTCAACATTTATCACCAATACTACCACACACCATTGATAAAGTCACACACATCACCGTACATGGTTTCCACTAACTTGAATCAGTCCCCTTCTAATGCAACCTCAATGTAACCTATTACGCATAGAATATTATTAAATCATATATACTCGAAATAAAAATTTGACGCTCTGCGTGAACGCTCAAAGTTCAGCCAATAGTTGCTGTTGTTTTAATTGTTCGATGGCTAACTTCATTTGTTATTTCAGGCTTCATTAAATGGTGTTGTTATTGCTGTTATATTTTGTTGCTGTTATTGTTGGTGGGCGTGTGCGCTTGTGGTGGGTATTGGCTGAAGGATTATGGTTATAGGATTAATAATGTTGCAAAAATAATGATCTGATGCTGATTACTGACCTAAATAAATGTTTAATTTTGGTCAGCTCAGTATACAAGTATAGATTATTCAATATATTTACATAAAATTAACTGCGATTGGCTTTGATAAGTTCGATATCACCGTAAATTCAATGTTACCTCAAATCATTAACACAAACTTTATGGAGCAAATGAACACACTGGAAAACACTTCGATGTTCACCTGTGTTACCCTTTTTGTGTAAATTTTAAATTTACCGACGAACGAGTATAACAATTGTGATTTTTTGAAAAAAAAATCATGCATAAAAAGTGTTTTAGAATAAGTTTAAAAACTTGTAATGGAGAAATATTCCGTAATGATCTCTCAATAATGAATATCTATGAATACAAATAAAATCACAACAGGTTTCAACACTCATTGCACGTGTTGAAAAGAAGTTGAAGAATAACAGTTAAATTCAAACTATGCCCCTGTAAAGCATCTAATGTCACCTGGGTATGACCGTCAGGATGTAGTCCCGATGCTCACACGACCAACTGCTGGCCGGAGGGACCCCACTGATTCCTTCTGGCCTTTCCCCTCATGACGTAAGTTAAATGATCGCGCGTAGCGATTCAAAATATGATATTAGTGTTTTTAAACTTAGCATTTCATGCTTATGAACGAAGTGATAATTCCATTAGTGCATTCCAATTTCACTGAAAACCTAAACTGCTCTGAAGATTTCAGCCATAGCAAAACTAGAAATGATTATACCACGAGCGATTGATCGTTTCACATCTCCAAAGAAAAACCTGAAATCAATAGCGCTAATAAATCTTATTCGCTGCAAATTAACTTGTAGATGTCATTTTGCCATGTATTTCATGAGAAAGGCTGATCATATGCTATATATAAACTCTCCTAACTGTTAACCGGAGATGGAGCTGGTCTCTGGAAAGTTGTATTGAACTGACTTGTTTTGAATTCAACATTCATGAACTCTTTAATAAATATAATTCCAATACGTGGTGCTTTCTTCGTGTTTAAACTATTTATATATATTCACTTCTTCTTGATTCAAAAATTTCAATATATTTTAGTTTAGTTAATCCTGAATTTCTAGAAATTGCTCAAGTTTTCGGTAAATTTGTGATGCGGCGTTGAAAGTTATCTCTAAAGAAGACTTGCAAAAAAGTTAAACATAATTACTGGTATTCCAGCGCCTGTGGAGACACAAGTCCTGTGTGTAGCACGGAGCAGTGGAAGTCCCCAGTGACGTCACTGCGGCCGGTGCGAGATCGGGCGAGTGGCGGGGCCAGAACTGGTGTCATCTTTACCATCCACGTCAGTATGTCACGTCCCCTATTGTTGGGTGCAAAAATTCCCTCAGTTCTAATGCATGATGTCGCAGATTTCTTCATTGTAGGAGCTCTCCGATATTGTCTCCTCAATGTCAGCATTTTCCTCTAATGCTAATGATGGAGAAGTTCGGTCGTGGTTTTCCTGATTATAGAATTCATGGAAAATGACGTTCCATCTTCAGAAACAAAGTTGGAGATTTAACCTTTTTTAACATTTATTTGTGAGTTATATAAGCCTCGAAAAAAATCCTGATTCTGGTAAAATTTATGAAAAATCACGTCCCAGATTCTTAAGCTATGTTGAAGATTTAAAAGCTAACATTTCTTTACGTGTAGGTTATGAAAGGCTCAAAAAATGTTGAATATATTTGAGTTCGCGATAATGATATTCCATATTCCTGAGCTAAGGATTTTCAGGTTATGGCTGCGAAGTGTGCGTGTGAGGATACTTTAATTCTGAGTATTGGCTCCCGTGTTCAGTATTGGATATTATTCTCACCAATTTTAAATATCCAATACTGGACACGTGAGCCAATACTCCGTAAGTTCATCCAATACTGGATGCGGGAGGCAATATTCAGCAATTGTATCCAATACCGGAAGTCAGATCCAATACTGAGAAATAAACTGGTTTTACAAGATCACATTCCTTGCTCTACTCACCGTATTTCTCCCTATTTTGATTTTCTCAGCCCGTGGGCTGCAAAAAAAATTTAAGTCGAGCATGATAGTCAAAATGGCTCTTTCTTTCATATGAATTAAGCGAGCTGCCAAAATATACAACATTCAAATTAACTCATATTGTTTTATTTATTTCTATTGGAATTAGAAAACAATGAAGTCGAATTTGACATCGAAAACCTCAAAAGATAAATATATTAAACCTCGAATCGATCACTTTTTTTAATTATTCACATGTACATAACACATTAGATATATTGGATCAACTGCCACGTCATGGGGTGACAACCTTATTTTTGAACCCAGCCAACATGGAAGTGATTTCGGGTCAGAATGTTTTCAACGCAGTAGTGAATAGCTAGGAGGATATTATTAGGTCTAGAATAATTTAACACTGAGGTTTGATAAATTCACTATCACTATAAATATATAGCCACGTCATATATTGAAACGGGCATAATGTTGCATGTGAACTTCGGGGATAACATTGGTAAAATTTACTTTTGTTTCCCATGAATTTTTTTCTAATTCACCACAAGCGTCATTAACGGTTAAACTTTCTTAAATTCATGAACTTACACAAAAAAATTTAAAAATTGGTTGACTTGCAAATTAAGTTCATCGTGAAGCGACGTCTCAGTAAAGACATACAATGCAATATTCATGAACAAAGATGAATGTCAACAACGGTATTCCAGTTTCACATGTTAGGGAATGCAGCAATACAAATTCTAGATTTTTTTGTCAGAAGCTCCGAAGCTAAAACTGAAACCGATACCATGGTTTCATTCGGAGCGACGCGTTATTAGATAGCGAATTGAACGCTGATATATGCGTGCGTGTGTGGGTGTGTGTGTGTGTGTGTGATGGTGGCTACTCTACCTCATCGGTGTGTGTGTATGTATACTCTGGTACACATGACTGGGCAATTTATACGAAACTACACCTTTTTCACTTCAAATTAATCTAAGTCAAGTTCAATTTAAATCCGTGTCAAGTTCAAATTAATCCAAGTCAAGTTCAATTTAATCCAAGTCAAGTTCAAATTAATTCGAGTAAAGTTCAAATTAATCGAAGTCAAGTTCAAATTAATCCAACCCTTAGTTGAGTTAAAAATGACGTAATAATTTGTTAAATGAGTTTTTTGTTAAATATGTATCTATTGGATGGGATGAGCAAAACTGGTTTCGAGGATTTATTTACACTCATAGAAATTTATACAGGTGAAATTTCACTTTATCACATATATGAAATCAAATACATGCAAGTACAAAATATTACCATTTGACGATACGTAGATTTAATCTTTAAAAGAAATATACAAGTGCGATTCACTGAGTACTAATGTACGATTCCATTTGATAAAAATTTATAGTTGTACATTACTACCCAGAGACATTCTTGTATTAGCAATATAAATGTTGCCATCCATTCCAATTCCGTGTTAGTCATTGTGAAGAAATGTACGATCCACTTACAATACACAATAACAGTACAAGAAACAATGTTTCTAACTTAATACTGATATTATTTGTGTGTGTTCACAATTCAATATATAATACTTTTAAGACTTCAATAAATTTTATAATAATCATTTTATGAATATTTAAGTCTTGAAAGTAGTTCTCAATGAATCGCACTTGTACATTTCTTTTAAAGATTAAATCTACATATCGTCAAATGATAATATTTTGTACTTGCATGTATTTGATTTCATATATATGATAAAGTGGAATTTCACGTGTATAAATATCTATGAGTGTAAATAAATCCTCGAAACCAGTTTTGCTCATCACATCCAATAGATACATATTTAACAAAAACTCATATTAACAAATTATTACGTCATTTTTAACTCAACTAAGGGTTGGATTAATTTGAACTTGACTTAGATTAATTTGAACTTGACTCGAATTAATTTGAACTGACTTGGATTAAATTGAACTTGACTTAGATTATTTTAAGTGAAAAAGGTGTAGTTTCATATAAATCGCCCAGTCATGTGTACCAGCGTATACATACACACACACCGATGAGGTAGAGTAGCCACCGTCATACACACACCCACACACGCACGCATATATCAGCGTGCAATTCGCTATCTAAAAACGCGTCGCTCCGAATGAAACCATGGTATCGGTTTCAGTTTTAGCTTCGGAGCTTCTGACAAAAGAATCTAGAATTTGTATTGCTGCATTCCCTAACATGTGAAACTGGAATACCGTTGTTGACATTCATCTTTGTTCATGAATATTGCATTGTATGTCTTTACTGAGACGTCGCTTCACGATGAACTTAAATTGCAAGTCAACCAATTTTTAAATTTTTTTGTAAGTTCATGAATTTAAGAAAGTTTAACCGTTAATGACGCTTTTGGTGAATTGGAAAAAAATTCATAGGAAACAAAAGTAAATTTTAACAATGTTATCCCCAAAGTTCACATGCAACATAAGGGGATCATCCGGGGCCCTTGCCAGATCCTGTCGATGTCATGGTCATTTTGCATGTTTTTGTTGTAGAAGGACCCTTAGTTGGTGGACTATTCGTTCCTAAAATTTGATGGCGCTTCGACAATAATTCCCCCCCTCCTGAGGGGGTGGGGGGGGGGTTGAAGGGACCAAAATCTTTCAATTTTCCCGATTTTGACCCCATATAAAAAGAGAAAAAATGGGAAATGGAAAAAACGCTGAACGTGAGTGTGTTAGAAATGTTCCAAGTATTCTAAACCTGCATTTGTTTTTGTTCTAGCATCAAAACTGAAGGAGGAGTTCCATTTTGAAATATCGATATCAATGAAAAGCACCCAAATTTTTTTTAACTTTTTCCTGATTTTGACCCCATATAAAAAGAGAACAAATGGGAAATAGAAAAAAAACGAATGTGAGTGTGTTAGAAATGTTCCATGAATTCTAAAACTGCATTTGTTTTTGTTCTAGCATCAAAACTGAAGGAGGAGTCCCAATTTGAAATATAAATATTAGTGAAATATCAATAGCTAAAAACCAATATGTCAAATTTTTGCAAAATCTAATTCCTGAATCAAAAAAATGAATTGAATCAATTGTGTTTCTTTTCAAAGGTTACATATCATAGTCAAACTTCATAAGAATGAGACTGAAAAAAGAAAAAAAAAATTTTTTGATAAAAAGGAAAAATTTTTATACTTTTTTTATTTTTTGAAATCACAATTCACAGTTTGAATATGAAGTTATTTATGGAAAGTATCGAAATAAAAATTAAAACTGCGTTCATCAATTGATCATTATATTACACTTCAACCCAAAATTTTATTTTTTGTTTATACCCAACACTTTGAATTTTCAACATTCATCCTGGGACTAGTTCTCGAGTTTTGATGCTAGAACAAATCCAAAGACAGTTACCCTAACCTGAGCTGTACTGGAGCGATACTCATACCCACCTCTTCGGGAATCTGCACGCACGCCGCTTCAGCAGAAGTTGAGTCACTTGTTGCGTGACTCTGAACTCGGCGTGTAGACTAACCTGAGCCTGGCAGCCAACCTTATTATTCTATGTTTGTGCTTCCAATTAGTGTAAGTTTAGGTCCTTTGTATTCATCATTAGTCATTATTTGTTTTATCAACCTCGCACATTAAATTATACTATTTACCGAGTTCTCATTTCCTCCTAGTAGTTGTATCTCGAGTGTTCCCTTGACATTCAATTTATCTAATGTGTTATGTACATGTGAATTATTAAAAAAAAGTGATCGATGCGAGGTTTAATATATTTATCTTTTGAGGTTTTCGATGTCAAATAAAACTTAATTGTTTTTTAATTCCAATAGAAATAAATAAAACAATATGAGTTAATTTGAATGTTGTATATTTTGGCAGCTAGTTTAATTCATATGAAAGAAAGAGCCATTTCGACTATGATGCTCGACTTGAATTTTTTTTGCAGCCCACGGGCTAAGAAAATCAAAATAGGGAGAAATACGGTTAGTAGAGCAAGGAATGTGATCTTGTAAAACCAGCTTATTTCTCAGTATTGGATCTGACTTCCGGTATTGGATACAATTGCTGAATATTGCCTCCCGCATCCAGTATTGGATGAACTTACGGAGTACTGGCTCACGTGTCCAGTATTGGATATTTAAAATTGGTAAGAATAATATCCAATACTGAACACGGGAGCCAATACTCAGAATTAAAGTATCCGCACACTTCGCAGCCATAACCTGAAAATACTTAGCTCTGGAATATGGAATGTCATTATCGCGAACTCTAATATATTCAAAATTTTTTGAGCCTTTCATAACCTACACGTAAAGAAATGTTAGCTTTTAAATCTTCAACATAGCTTAAAAATCTGGGACTTGATTTTTCATAAATTTTACCAGAATCAGGATTTTTTTCGAGGCTTATATAACTCACAAATAAATGTTAAAAAAGGTTAAATCTTCAACTTTGTTTCTGAAGATGGAACGTCATTTTCCATGAATTCTATAATCAGGAAAACCACGACCGAACTTTTCCATCATCAGCATTAGAGGAAAATGCTGACATTGAGGAGACAATATCGGAGAGCTCCTACTATGAAGAAATCTGCGACATTATGCATTAGAACTGAGGGAATTTTTGCACCCAACAATAGGGGACGTGACATACTGACGTGGGTGGTAAAGATGACACCAATTCTGGCCCCGCCACTCGCCCGATCTCGCACCGGCCGCAGTGACGTCACTGGGGACTTCCACTGCTCCGTGCTGCACACAGGACTTGTGTCTCCACAGGCGCTGGAATACCAGTAATTATGTTTACCTTTTTTTCAAGTCTTCTTTAGAGATAACTTTCAACGCCGCATCACAAATTTACTGAAAACTTGAGCAATTTCTAGAAATTCAGCCTTAACTAAACTAAAGTATATTGAAATTTATGTATCAAGAAGTAGTGAATAAATATAAATAGTTTAAACACGAAGAAAGCCCCACGTATTGGAATCATATTTAACAAAGAGTTCATGAATGTTGAATTCAAAACAAGTCAGTTCAATGCAACTTTCCGGAGACCAGCTCCATTTCCTGTTAACAGTTAGGAGAGTTTATATATAGCATATGATCAGCCTTTCTCATGAAATACATGGCAAAATGACATCTACAAGTTAATTTGCAGCGAATGAGATTTATTGGCGCTATTGATTTCAGATTTTTCTTTGGAGATGTGAAACGATCAATCGCTCGTGGTGAAATCATTTCTAGTTTTGTTATAGCTGAAATCTCCAGAGCAGTTTAGGTTTTCAGTCAAATTGGGATGCACCAATAGAATTTTCACTTGGTTTATCAGTGTAAGCTGTCTGGTTTAAGAAAACAATTATCATATTTTGAATCGCTTCGCGCGAACATTCAACTTACATCATGAAGGGAAAGGCCAGAAGGAATCAGTGGGGTCCCTCCGGCCAGCAGTTGATCGTGTGAGCATCGGGACTACATCCTTACGGTCATACCCAGGTGACATTAGATGCTTTACAGGGGCATAATTTGAATATGACTTATATTTTTCAACTTCTTTTCAACACGTGCAATGTGTGTTGAAACCTGTTATGATTTTATTTGTATTCATAGATATTCATTATTGAAAGATCGTTACAGAATATTTCTCCATTACAAGTTTTTAAACTTATCCTAAAACACTTTTTATGCATGATTTTTTCTTCAAAAAATCACAATTGTTATACTCGTTCATATGTAAATTTAAAATTTTCACAAAAAGGGTAACACAAGTGAACATAGAAGTGTTTTCCAGTGTGTTTTTTGCTGCATAAAGTTTGTGTTAATGATTTGAGGTAACTTTGAATTTACGGTGATGTCGAACTTATCAAAATCCATCGCAGTTTATTTTATGTAAATATATTGAATAATCTATACTTATATATTGAGCTGACCAAAATTAAACATTTATTTAAGTCAGTAATCAGCATCAGATCATTATTCACGCAACATTATTCATCCTACAACCAATAATCCTTCAGCCAATACCCACCACAAGCGCACACGCCCACCAACAATAGCAGCAACAAAATATAACAGCAATAACAACATCATTTAATGAAGCCTGAAATATTAAATGAAGTTAGCTATCGAACAACCACATCAACAGCAACTATTGGCTGAACTTTGAGCGTTCACGCAGAGCGTCTATTTTTGTTTCGAGTAAATATGATTTAATAATATTCTGTGTGTACTAGGTTGCATTGAGGTTGCATTAGAAGGGGCCTGATTCAAGTAAGTGGAATCCATGTACGGTGATGTGTGTGACTTTATCAATGGTGTTTGGTAGTATTGGTGGTGAATGTTGATGTAGTTGTGATATATGGCAAAATCCCTGTGTAAAACAGCTGCAAAATACAATGTAAGCTGTGAAAATAATGTGAAACGAACTTTTCGTTCATTTGTTAGGGTAAATTTTGTATTATTCTACTTGTAGGAGATGCAGACCGAGCCCTGCAGACAGCGAGAAGCAGACTACAGTGAAGTGAATTACTTAAATGGAATGATTTAATCTATTTACAGATCTGGTAAATATTGGAGCCAAATTGAAAAAAAAATTGTAGGATAACTAAAAAGATAACCATCGGAGAATGAAATGATATCATTCTAATTATTCATTTGTGTGTAGAAAATATTCTGACCTTTATATACCTGAATTTTCATCGAATTGAAAATTAGTGATTTCTGTGCAGAATACCTGCAGTATAGCTATAAGGACTAAAATTAAGGTAACTTTAAATATGACCCAGGCGAGAGCTACATTAATCTGCAATATTTTATTCCTTAAATTCCTTAAATTAAGTAAATTAATGGTAATTAAAAGGAATTAAAACAAAACAATTTGGGAGAAAATATTAAAGTAATATTTAAAGTCACTCATATCACACCGCTCCTCTGATTAGCACAATTGTAACGCACTAGAACCGACTTTCCTTTTCCGCCACTAACTTGCGTGGAAGCTCCTCCTATTCCCGCAGTTCATCATCAGGCCCCGCAGAGTAAACACTCATCTGCGTATTCCGGAAACCACTCTACTTCCGGTTAAATGGTCAGCACTTCGCTGGGGCGCTGGACCTCGGTTGTGGCCGGAGTTCATCATCAGGCCCCGCAGAGTAAACACTCATCTGCGTATTCCGGAATCCACTCTACTTCCGGTTAACTGGTCAGCACTTCGCTGGGAGGCTGGTTCCCAGTTGTCGCCGAATGTGCCAGGCACATTCTAATTGGCAAGATTTCTCCTTCATCTGGAAGTTCAGCTGGACCTCACTTGTCAACGCGTGCCTCTACGAGTCCACTCGACCAATAGGTTAATTCCGTTATCAACAATTTCTACACCGTAACTTACAGCGTTATGGAAATTTACGAGTAAACCCTGCTCTAGAAGGACGGACGGACCGGCGACCGGCATCTCTGAGCGGACGGCAACACTCAGACGTCACTCGGAGGTTGGTCTAGTGCATAGTTGCAAATGGGCTGTTCGGGGACGGTGTTAACTTTATGGTGACTGCTTCCCATGTTTAATTATAAATCCGCATTATAAACTTACTTACTTACCTTGTCGTTCGACGTATAAACTTACTTACCTTGTCGTTCGACGTATAAACTTACTCACCTTGTCGTTCGACGTATAAACTTACTTACCTTGTCGTTCGACGTATAAACTTACTTACCTTGTCGTTCGACTTATAAACTTACTTACCTTGTCGTTCGACGTATAAACTTACTTACCTTGTCGTTCGACGTATAAACTTACTTACCTTGTCGTTCGACGTATAAACTTACTTACCTTGTCGTTCGACGTATAAACTTACTTACCTTGTCGTTCGACGTATAAACTCACTTACCTTGTCGTTCGACGTATAAACTTACTTACCTTGTCGTTCGACGTATAAACTTACTTACCTTGTCGTTCGACGTGTAAACTTACTTACCTTGTCGTTCGACGTATAAACTTACTTACCTTGTCGTTCGACGTATAAACTTACTTACCTTGTCGTTCGACGTATAAACTTACTTCCCATGTCGTTCGACGTATAAACTTAATTACCTTGTCGTTCGACGTATAAACTTAATTACCTTGTCGTTCGACGTATAAAATTAATTACCTTGTCGTTCGACGCATAAACTTAATACCTTGTCGTTCGACGCATAAACTTAATTACCTTGTCGTTCGACGCATAAACTTGCAAGTTAAACTTTGGTGGTAAACGTAATAAATCTTGTACTATAAACTATAAACGTTGGTGGTAAAACTACTTCAATTGTACTTTGGGTGTTCTCTGGAAACCCCGTTGACGGTTCACGTTTTCATGCCTTTGCAGGATGGACGATGCCCTGGCGGGATCACGGACATGCAGTTGAAGTGCTCACGGTTCCAACAGCTCGTCCTGTTCCTGTACCCTATGTCCGTTGCAGCTGTTTACGTGTCCGTTCCAAATCTCTTTCCTGAGTAAAGCTTGAACGTCGATTGAACTTAATTTAAACCCCTTTCAATAGACTATTTTCACTGAAAATTGTACAATTTCCCACACAAAATTATTGAAATGGAATTGTAATAAAATCTTGTGCAAATAGTGAATGTTTTCCAAAACAGATGAATTATGTGTGTTTTAAGCATCTTTTCACCGCCCTATTAATGTCTTTAAATCATTTTTTCAGAATCTGTTTCTGAAAAACTATGAATAAATTATACATGTAGGTTGAAAATATTATTGTTTGTACGCCACCAATAATTTGAAATCGAGTTGACTGAAAAGTCTTCGTTAACTTACATGTGGTTCATATTTTTGCAGCCTACGGGCTAACAATGACTTGAGTTGTGTACGAAGTAAGCACTGCTTGCGAAGTGTGCGTGTGGGAATAGTTTAGTTCTGAGTATTGGCTCCCGTGTCCAGTATTGGATAATATTCTCTCGTTCACTATTGATATTATAAAATCGATATGATGTTGGAAATAAGTTCTGCCAATATTGACCACAGATTGATTAACTATTGGGCGGTAGGCCTAATAATGTAATTTTTGCTCAAAAATAATTATATTGCATTAAACACAAAAACTGTAAATGATAATTAATATATTATCAATACAATCTATCCGTAGAAATTAAAGATTCATCAGAATATTTAGAGAATTCTTCACATGTTTTCATAACCGAATACTTACCTGACGTCGACTATATAATGTCTGAGCAGCTCTATTTATTTTATTGTTCCAGTCACAAATCCATCAATAATACCAGCACCCAATTCAACTCATGGACAGCATCCAATACTACATTAATCTGAGGCCAATATTGGCTGAACTTAATATCCAATATCAGATCGATATTTCACCTTTTATAGAAATAAGAGAACATTATCCAATACTGGACACGGGAACCAATACTCAGTGTATCCAATACCGGAAGCAGGATCCAATACTCAGAACTACACCAGTCCCACATGATCACGTTCCGGGCTCTGCTTCCCGAATGTATTCCGCATCTGATTATTGTTAGCCCGTGGGCTGCAAAAATAAATTAGTTTTACACGCTTCCTACCATTATTTGGTTTTCATAAATGCAAGTTGTTTGGACAGCCAAAAACAATGGTACTTTAAATATACAAATTTTGTTTTACTTCTTCTGATTCGAGTTAAAAAATACTAAAAATGACTTTTCTCCTCCAAAACCTAATGAAAACATATAGTTTGCTCTATTTTTTCAATTTTTTCCTAACTCATTTGTACATAATATTTCCAAAAAATTACATCAACTTTCACATTGTGGGGTGACAACGTTATTTTTGAAAATTACTGAAATTTGTGCGTTTCTCGTCAGAATATTTTCCCCGCAGTAGAAATATTCAAAAGGATTTTATTGGATTCTCGTTTACTTACCTTTTCAATTAGCCTCCAATATTGAACGGATCTATAATTAGATCAAATCTTTATCACGGAAGTAACAAGGTAACAGGCCGCACTGAGGTCGCCTGATGAGGGACCTGTAAAGTTTGTGCAGTCTATGTAAGGTGATGGGTGTTGCTTTTTCTATACCGAATGGTGTTGTTGGTAATTAAACTTAAGCAGGTAATGATACAACGCGAAATCCTTTGTAAAACTACTGTAAATACAAAAGCAATAATAATAACTGGCTTAACTTTGTATTATTCTACTTTCAGGAGATACAGACCGAGCCTTGCAGACATCGACTAGCCGAATACTGAGAAGTGAATTATTTTTTCGAAAAGGGTTTAATCTAATTACATATCTATTCAATATTGGAGGCCAATTGAAGGGATGAGAATTGGAGATTAAAATAATAATACCCGTTTAACTATTCATTCCCGCACCTCCAGAATGCTGGACTACACACAAATGACACCTCGGGAGATCTGGTCTAAAAATAACATGGTTACCCAATGAATCCGATATATTTTTTTATTAAAATTTTCGCATGTACGCCAAAATTTTGTGTAAAAAAATATTATTGACATTTCAATGTGAAATATATATTGATTTTGATTAGAAACTGTACGTGATCACATTTTTATTTCGGAAATGATTGAAATTCAACATATATATAGATTTGCGTTTGATCATTTATATGGACTTCATCATCAAGCCCAACACTTGAGGTATTTGTGACAGTTTTTCTCCAGATTTCAAAGTTCTAACCACAGCCTCCGCTGTACCCGGCAACCCTCACCACAGCCCCCGCTGTACCCGGCAACCCTCACCACAGCCCCCGCTGTACCCGGCAACCCTCACCACAGCCCTGCTCTACCCGGCAGCGCAAGAGTCAACAACTGGCAGATGCCCCCACTCTACCACCCCCACCCACCACCCATGCAGCACAGACGCCAATGGCGCCAGATCTACAGAAATGTTAGGTTAGGGTAATTTAGGGTAGGTTAAGTTAACCTAAGTTAGGTTAAGTAGGTTGATTAAGTTAGGTAAGGTTGGGTTAGGTTAGGCCAAGTTCAGTTAGTTTAAGGTTAAGTTGAAAAGTTTAAAAATGCCTATTTTTGAGTGCCGAGATGGAGGGTCGAATGGCAAAACACCAGTGGTCGTTGTCATAATTTATTATAATGATTTAATGCAGGTTAACCTTGGTATTCCGGTGTACTATCCACTTACTAATTACTTGTAGTGTTTATAATGCAGTTATTAATAATAACTGAATAACGAACAGCTAGGTTAATAAACCTCAGTAATACTACATAGTTAAATAATTGGCGCGAATGGCAACTTTTCGAAGCAACATGGAGGTGGAGGGAGAGGGGTGGGCGGCGTCCAAATCTGTCGCATCACCCAGCTGTTGACACTAGCGCTACCCGGCAACCCTCTCCACTGCCCTCGCTGTACCCGGCAACCCTCACCACAGCCCCGCTCTACCCGGCAACCCTCACAACAGCCCCCGCTGTACCCGGCAACCCTCACCACAGCCCCCGCTGTACCCGGCAACCCTCACCACCGCCCCGCTGTACCCGGCAGTTCTCACCACAGCCCCCGCTGTACCCGGCAGTTCTCACCACAGCCCCGCTCTACCCGGCAACCCTCACCACAGCCCTCGCTGTACCCGGCAACCCTCACCACAGCCCCGCTCTACCCGGTAACCCTCACCACAACCCCCGCTGTACCCAGCAACCCTCACCACAGCCCCCGCTGTACCCGGCAACTCTCACCACAGCCCCGCTGTACCCGGCAATTCTCACCACAGCCCCGCTCTACCCGGCAACCCTCACCACAGCCCCGATGTACCGGGCAACCCTCACCGCAGCCCCGCTCTACCCGGAAACCCTCACCACAGCCCCCGCTGTACCCGGCAGCCCTCACCACAGCCCCGCTCTACCCGGCAACCCTCACCACAGCCCCCGCTGTACCCGGCAACCCTCACCACAGCCCCCGCTGTACCCAGCAACCCTCACCAAAGCCCCGCTGTACCCGGCAGTTCTCACCACAGCCCCGCTCTACCCGGCAACCCTCACCACAGCCCCCGCTGTACCCGGCAACCCTCACCACAGCCCCGCTGAACCCGGCAGTTCTCACCACAGCCCCGCTCTACCCGGTAACCCTCACCACAGCCCCGCTGTACCGGGCAACCCTCACCACAGCCCCGCTCTACCCGGCAACCCTCACCACAGCCCCCGCTGTACCCGGCAGCCCTCACCACAGCCCCGCTCTACCCGGCAACCCTCACCACAGCCCCCGCTGTACCCGGCAGCCCTCACCACAGCCCCGCTCTACTCGGCAACCCTCACCACAGCCCCCGCTGTACCCGGCAGCCCTCACCACAGCCCCGCTCTACCCGGCAACCCTCACCACAGCCCCGCTCAACTCGGCAGCCCTCACCACAGCCCCGCTGTACCCGTAATGAGATTTGGTTTTGAATATTTTAATGGATTTGTGATTGGAAGATAAATAAAGCTGTTTAGATATATATTTATAGTCTAGACCAGTGGTTCCAAATCTATTTTATTTAAAGGCCCCTTCAGATCTTGCCACCCCCTAGTGGTTAATTATGTTAAAATTTCAAAGCACATTATAATTTGCTATAAAATTTTTATTATCAGACAGATGAATTTGCTGTAAATGAAAATATTTATAAGATGGGCTCCTTGTGCGCTCCAACGCCCCCCAGAAGCGGTAGCGCCCACGTCGTGAGTCGCTGGTCTATACGCAAGATAGGTGTTCTGGTGTACAAACCTGGCAAGAATTTATTAAATATTCTAATACCTCATTTAATTCCTAATGATAAATAATATTGATAATATATGATAAATAATATTGACAACACATTATAAATAATATGGATAATGTATTAAAAATTATTGTGAATGCTGATATTAAATACTCTTATGAATTGGTAATGGTTGAATAAATTTATTTTCACTAATTATTATTAATAATTAGATGAACAAACGCTGAAGCCAATCCATCCCCAATCAGCATCCAATACTAAATTAATCTGTTGTCAATATTGTCTGCACTTATTCCCAATATCAGATCGATATTGTTAGCTCAAATAGGGGATAAAATAATATTATCCAACATTGCATATAGTGGCAAATACTCAGTAAGTCCTTATCCAATACTGGATGCAGGAGCCAATACTCAGTAATTTCTATCCAGTACTGGACGCAGGAGCCAATACTCAGTAATTCCTATCCAATACTGAACGCAGGAGCCAATACTCAGTTATTCCTATCCAATACTGGACGCAGGAGCCAATACCCAGAAATTCCCTATCCAATACTGGACTCAGGAGCCAATACTCAGTAATTCCCTATCCAATACTGGACGCAAGAGCCAATACCCAGTAATTCCCTATCCAATACTGGACGCAGGAGCCAATACTCAGTAATTCCCTATCCAATACTGGACGCAGGAGCCAATATCCAGTAATTCCCTATCCAATACTGGACGCAAAAGCTAATACCCAGTAATTCCCTATCCAATACTGGACGCAGGAGCCTATACCCAGTAATTCCCTATCCAATACTGGACGCAGGAGCCAACACCCAGCAATTCCCTATCCAATACTGGACGCTGGAGCCAATACCTAGTAATTTCCTAGCCAATACCGGACGCAGGAGCCAATACCCAGTAATTCCCTATCCAATACTGGACGCAGGAGCCAATACCCAGTAATTCCCTATCCAATACTCGACGCAAGAGCCGATACCCTGTAATTCCCTTTCCAATACTGGACGCAGGAGCCAATACTCAGTAATTCCCTACCCAATACTGGACGCAGGAGCCAATACCCAGTAATTCCCTATCCAATACTGGACGCAGGAGCCAATACTCAATAATTCCCTATCCAATACTGGACGCAGGAGCCAATACCCAGTAATTTTCTATCCAATACTGGACGCAGGAGCCAATACTCAGTAATTTCCTATCCAATACTGGACGCAGGAGCCAATATTCAGTAAGTCCCTATCCAATACTGGACGCAGGAGCCAATGCTCAGTAAGTCCCTATCCAATACTGGACGCAGGAGCCAATACTCAGTAAGTCCCTATCCAATACTGGACGCAGGAGCCAATACTCAGTAAGTCCCTATCCAATACTGGACGCAGGAGCCAATACTCAGTAAGTCCCTATATAATACTGGACGCAGGAGCCAATACTCAGTAAGTCCCTATCCAATACTGGACGCAGGAGCCAATGCTCAGTAAGTCCCTATCCAATACTGGACGCAGGAGCCAATACTCAGTAAGTCCCTATATAATACTGGACGCAGGAGCCAATACTCAGTAAGTCCCTATCCAATACTGGACGCAGGAGCCAATACTCAGTAAGTCCCTATCCAATACTGGACGCAGGAGCCAATGCTCAGTAAGTCCCTATCCAATACTGGACGCAGGAGCCAATGCTCAGTAAGTCCCTATCCAATACTGGACGCAGGAGCCAATACTCAGTAAGTCCCTATCCAATACTGGACGCAGGAGCCAATACTCAGTAAGTCCCTATATAATACTGGACGCAGGAGCCAATACTCAGTAAGTCCCTATCCAATACTGGACGCAGGAGCCAATACTCAGTAAGTCCCTATCCAATACTGGTCGCAGGAGCCAATACTCAGTAAGTCCCTATCCAATACTGGACGCAGGAGCCAATACTCAGTAAGTCCCTATCCAATACTGGACGCAGGAGCCAATACTCAGTAAGTCCCTATCCAATACTGGACGCAGGAGCCAATACTCAGTAAGTCCCTATATAATACTGGACGCAGGAGCCAATACTCAGTAAGTCCCTATATAATACTGGACGCAGGAGCCAATACTCAGTAAGTCCCTATATAATACTGGACGCAGGAGCCAATACTCAGTAAGTCCCTATATAATACTGGACGCAGGAGCCAATACTCAGTAAGTCCCTATCCAATACTGGACGCAGGAGCCAATACTCAGTAAGTCCCTATCCAATACTGGACGCAGGAGCCAATACTCAGTAAGTCCCTACCCTATACCGTACGCTGGTGTTTACCACATTCTTCCGTAGGTTGTAATATTCAGGCGCCTTTCGGCTGCAAAATTTGAAATCTGGAGAAAAACTGTCACAAATACCTCAAGTGTTGTGCTTGATGATGAAGTCCATATAAATGATCAAACGCAAATCTATATATATGTTAAATTTCAATCATTTCCGAAATAAAATGTGATCACGTACAGTTTGTAATCAAAATCAATATATATTTCACATTGAAATGTCAATAATATTTTTTTACGCAAAATTTTGGCGTACATGCGAAAATTTAAAAAAAAAAATATATCGGATTCATTGGGTAACCATGTTATTTTTAGACCAGATCTCCCGAGGTGTCATTTGTGTGTAGTCCAGCATTCTGGAGGTGCGGGAATGAATAGTTAAACGGGTATTATTATTTTAATCTCCAATTCTCATCCCTTCAATTGGCCTCCAATATTGAATAGATATGTAATTAGATTAAACCCTTTTCGAAAAAATAATTCACTTCTCAGTAGTCGGCTAGTCGATGTCTGCAAGGCTCGGTCTGTATCTCCTGAAAGTAGAATAATACAAAGTTAAGCCAGTTATTATTATTGCTTTTGTATTTACAGTAGTTTTACAAAGGATTTCGCGTTGTATCATTACCTGCTTAAGTTTAATTACCAACAACACCATTCGGTATAGATAAAGCAACACCCATCACCTTACATAGACTGCACAAACTTTACAGGTCCCTCATCAGGCGACCTCAGTGCGGCCTGTTACCTTGTTACTTCCGTGATAAAGATTTGATCTAATTATAGATCCGTTCAATATTGGAGGCTAATTGAAAAGATAAGTAAACGAGAATCCAATAAAATCCTTTTGAATATTTCCACTGCGGGGAAAATATTCTGACGAGAAACGCACGAATTTCAGTAATTTTCAAAAATAACGTTGTCACCCCACAATGTGATAGTTGATGTAATTTTTTGGAAATATTATGTACAAATGAATTAAGAAAAAATTGGAAAATAGTGCCAAATATATGTTTTCATTAGGTTTTGGAGGAGAAAAGTCATTTATAGTATTTTTAACTCGAATCAGAAGAAATAAAACAATATTTGTATATTTAAAGTACCATTGTTTTTGGCTGTCCAAACAGCTTGCATGTATGACAAACAAATAATGTTAGGAAGCGTGTAAAACTAATTTATTTTTGCAGCCCACGGGCTAAAAATAATCAGATGTGGAATACATTCGGGAAGCAGAGCCCGGAACGTGATCATGTGGGACTGGTGTAGTTCTGAGTATTGGATCCTGCTTCAGGTATTGGATACACTGAGTATTGGTTCCCGTGTCCAGTATTGGATAATGTTCTCTTATTTCTATAAAAGGTGAAATATCGATCTGATATTAGATATTAAGTTCAGCCAATAAGATGTCAAGAGATTTAGAAACCCTTTTTAAACGCCATTTTCCTGCCGTGAAACTATGTATTATTGCCGTCAATTCTCTTAAAGTTGGCTCTTTTTTCCGCTACAAAGACGTGATTCCGAAGCGAATGCGGGCATCCGTTGTCTATAAGTTTAGTTGTGTACAATGTACATCTGGCTATGTCGGCATGACGACTTTGCCACTTTATATTAGGATTGCCCAGCATCGTGGAATCAGCTACCGTAGTGGAAGAATGTTAACCCAACCGCCTCGCTCGTCTATTCGCCTTCATAGTGAACAGTGCTGCGATCGCATAGCAGAAGATGATTTTCAAATTTTACGTACTGCTCCTTATGAATTAGACTTGCGTACTTTAGAGTCTCTATACATAGCCACTGAAAAGCCTGTTCTAAATAGTACAAATAGCTCATTTCCCCTGCAAATTTATGTGTAGATTTTTATTGGAAAAACTTGTGTTCTTTAGATATGACTAAATTTTTCCTTTTTTCAATTTTTTACAGAATGACTTACTGAGGATGGAGCTGGTCTCCGAAACGTTTTACAGAGTGATTAGATTCTTTGTATATATTTTATTTCAAAACCTTGTACAGTTCCAATAAATATGATTTCAATTTTAACAGCGTTCTTCGTTTATAAGTTTCTTATGATAATTCGATTGAAGAAAAATAACTTCCCTGAGGCAAATTACATTATTAGGACCAGTTATGTAGGGGACAAGGTTTGACTCTGTGATCTTACACGACTAGTAATCTGATAGGAAGTGAGACTCAAGATTTTTTTTGAATACCTTCTTCCCCTTTTGAATAACTTCTTATTGATGGATTTATGAATGGTTTTTTGATTGGATTTATTGTTGGATTTGTGACTGGAACAATAAAATAAATAGAGCTGCTCAGACATTATATAGTCGACGTCAGGTAAGTATTCGGGTATGAAAACATGTGAAGAATTCTCTAAATATTCTGATGAATCTATAATTTCAACGGATAGATTGTATTGATAATATAGCAATTATCATTTACAGTTTTTAAGTTTAATTCAATATTATTATTTTTGAGCAATAATTACATTATTAGGCCTACCGCCCAATATTTTATCAATCTGTGGTCAATATTGGCAGAACTTGTTTCCAACATCATATCGATTTTATCAAATCAATAGTGAATGAGAGAATATTATCCAACACTGGACACGGGAGCCAATACTCAGAACTAAACTATTCCCACACGCACACTTCGCAAGCAGTGCTTACTTCGTACACAACTCAAGTCATTGTTAGCCCGTAGGCTGCAAAAATATGAACCACATATAAGTTAACGGAGACTTTTCAGTCAACTCGATTTCAAATTATTGGTGGCGCACAAACAATATTATTTCAATGTGCATGTATAATTTATTCATAGTTTTTCAGAAACAGATACTGAAAAAATGATTTAAAGACATTAATAGGGCGGTGAAAAGATGCTTAAAACATACGTGATTTATCTGTTATGGAAAACATTCACTATTTGCACAAGATTTTATTACAATTTCATTTCAATAATTTTGTGGGTGATATCACTAATTTTCAATTCGATGAAAATTCAGGTATATAAAGGTCATAATATTTACAACACACAAATAAATAATTAGAATGATATTATTTCATTCTCCGATGGTTATCTTTTTAATTATCCTACAATTTTTTTTCAATTGGCTTCCAATATTTACCAGATCTGTAAATAGATTGAATCATTTCATTTAAGTAATTCACTTCTCTGTAGTCTGCTTCTCGCTGTCTGCAGGGCTCGGTCTGCATCTCCTACAAGTAGAATAATACAAAATTTACCCTAACAACTGAACAAAAAGTTCGTTTCACATTATTTTTTTAGCTTATATTGTATTTTGCAGCTGTTTTACACAGAGATTTTGCCATATACCTCAACTACATCAACATTTACCACCAATACTTCCACACATCATTGATAAAGTCACACACATCACCGTACATGGATTCCACTAACTTGAATCAGTCCCCTTCTAATGCAACCTCAATGTAACCTAGTACACATAGAATATTGTAAAATCATATATACTCGAAAAAAAAATAGACGCTCTGCGTGAACGCTCAAAGTTCAGCCAATAGTTGCTGTTGTTGTGGTTGTTCGATAGCTAACTTCATTTAATATTTCAGGCATCATTAAATGGTATTATTATTGCTGTAATATTTTGTTGCTGTTATTGTTGGTGGGCGTGTGCGCTTGTGGTGGGTATTGGCTGAAGGATTATTGGTTGTAGGATGAATAAAGTTGCATAAATAATGATCTGATGCTGATTACTGACTTGAATGAATGTTTAATTTTGATCAGCTCAATATATAGGTATAGATTATTCAATATATTTACATAAAATGAACTGCGATTGATTTTGATAAGTTCGATATCACCGTAAATTCAAAGTTACCTCAAATCATTAACACAAACTTTATGGAGCAAATGAACACACTGGAAAACACTTCGATTTTCACCTGTGTTACCCTTTTTGTGGAAATTTTAAATTTACATACGAACGAGTTTAACAATGGTGATTTTTTGAAGAAAAAATCATGCATAAAAAGTGTTTTAGGATAAGTTTAAAAACATGTAATGGAGAAATATTCCGTAATGATCTCTCAATAATGAATATCTATGAATACAAATAAAATCACAACAGGTTTCAACACTCATTGCACGTGTTGGAAAGAAGGTAAAGAATATAAGGTAAATTCAAATTATGCCCCTGTAAAGCATCTAATGTCACCTGGGTATGAACGTCAGGATGTAGTCCCGATGCTCACACGACCAACTGCTGGCCGGTTCTTTCGGTTCTTCTGATTCTTTCTGGTCTCTCCCTTCATGATGTAAGTTGAATGTTCGCGCTCAGCGATTCAAAATATGATATTGGTGTCTTTAAACCCAACATCTCATACTTATAAACTAAGTGAAAATTCTATTGGTGCATCCCAATTTGACTGAAAACCTAAACTGCTCTGAAGATTTCAGCCATAACAAAACTAGAAATGATTATACCACGAGCGATTGATCGTTTCACATCTCCAAAGAAAAACCTGAAATCACTAGCGCCAATAAATCTTATTCGCTGCAAATTAACTTGTAGATGTCATTTTGCCATGTATTTCATGAGAAAGGCTGATCATATGCTATATATAAACTCTCCTAACTGTTAACCGGAGATGGAGCTGGTCTCCGGAAAGTTGTATTGCACTGACTTGATTTGAATTCAACATTCATGAACTCTTTAATAAATATGATTTCGATACGTGGTGCTTTCTTTGTGTTTATACTATTTATATTTATTCACTACTTCTTGATACATTAATTTCAATTTATTTTAGTTTAGTTAGGGCTTAATTTTCAGAAATGGTTCAAGTTTTCAGTAAATTTGTCATGCGGTGTTGAAATTAATCAGTAATGATGACCTGAAAATAAAATTGATAAATTTGTAATTTTCTAGCGCCTGTGGTGTGGCGATATAAGCCCTGCGTGCTCACGGAGCAGCGCAAGTGCGCAGTGACGTCAGTGAGGCCGGTGCGAGATCGGGCGAGTAGCGGGGACTGAAATGATGTCATCTTTACCATCCACGTCAGTATGTCACGAACCCTAATGTTGGGTGCATAAATTCCCACAGTTCCAATGCATGATGTCGCAGATTTCTTCATAGCAGGAGCTTCTCTCCGATATTGTCCCCTCAATGTCTGTATTTTCCTGCTAATGCTGATGATGGAAAAGTTCGGTCGTGGTTTTCCTGATTATAGAATTCATGGAAAATGACGTTCCATCTTCTGAAACAAAGCTGAAGATTTAACTTTTTTTAATATTTATATGTAAGTTATATAAGCCTCGAAAAAATTCTGATTCTCGTAAAATTTATGAAAAATCACGTCCCAGATTCCTAAGCTATGTTGAAGATTTAACCGCTAACATTTCCTCACGTGTAGGATATGAAAGGCTCGAAAACTTTTGATTATATTAAAGTTCATGAAAATGACATTCCATATTCCTGAGCTAAGTATTGTCAGGTTATGGCTGCGAAGTGTGCGTGTGAGGATACTTTAATTCTGAGTATTGACTCCCGTGATCAGTATTGGATATTATTCGTACCAACTTTAAATATCCAATACTGGACACGTGAACCAATACTCAATAAGGGTATCCAATACTGGACAGGAGAGCCAATACTCAGTAAGTTCATCCAATACTGGATGCGGGAGGCAATATTCAGCAATTGTATCCAATACTGAAGTCGGATCCAATACTGAGAAATAAACTGGTGTCACAAGATCACATTCCTTGCTCTACTCACCGTATATCTCCCTATTTTGATTATCTTAGCCCGTGGGCTGCAGAAATAATTCAAGTCGAGCATAGTTGTCGAAAAGCCCCTTTCTTTCAAATGAATTAAGCGAACGTGCCAAAATATATAACCTTCTAATTAACATATTTTGTTTTATTTATTTATATTGGAATTAAAAAACACTAAAGTTGAATTTGACCTCGAAAACCTCAAAAGGTAAATATCTCAAACCTCGAATCGGTCATTTTTTTTATTAATTCACATGTAAATAACACATTAGAGAAATTAAATCGGCTGTCACGTCATGGGGTGACAACCTTATTTTCGAACCCAGCCAACATGCAAGTGATCTCTGGTGAGTATGTTTTCCACGCAGTAATGAATAGCTAGGAGGATATTATTAGGTCTAGAATAAGTTGACACTGATTTTTGATAAATTCACTATCACTAAAATATATAGCTACGTCATATAATTGAGATGGGCATTATGTTGCACGTGAACTTAGAGCATAACTACTGTGTTCAAATTTACTTTTGTTTACCGTGAAATATTTTCCAATTGACCGAAAACGTTTCAACTGCTAAACTTTCTTATATTTAGAATATTACACACAAAAGATTCTTTAAAATTGGTTGACATGCAATTTTTGATTACATTGAAATGACGTCCCAATAAAGACGTACAATGCAATATTCATAAACAAACATGAATGTCAAAAATGATATTCCAGTTTCGTAATGTGGAGAATAGTGCAATGAGAATTATAGATCTCTTTGTCAGAAGCCCCGAAGCTAAAACTGAAACTCTTACCATGGTTTCATTCGGAGCCCTGCGTATATAGATAGCGAATTGCACGCGGATAAAGGCGTGTGTGTGATGGTGGCTCTTCTACCTCATCGGTGTGTGTGTGTGTGTGTGTGTGCGCTCTGGTACGCATGACTGCGCGATTTAAATGTAACTAGTGTACACGACCCGTCACAAATGACGGGATTCGATATTTCCTTCAGACAAATCCTCCAGCTGTGGATGTCCAACAAATATATCCATCCCAACAGTACCCGCCATTAAAATATTCGTGTACTTGTGCACTGGTGAACCTTGTAACACAGATACGGTCATTGAGCGTCCTTGTGAGCGTCACAGACACACGCACCAACCAATTTGATGTGTTCACTCAGATGCCCATTGTGATAACATGGCGCAAATCACGCATTAAATATATGAGTATATTGATCTATATAAATTTAGGGAGGCACCTGGCGTTTAATCACTGAAGAATGATGTAAATAATTTTGAATAAATAATAATAATCTAAAGGTGACTCACTATTTCTTTGATTTCGTGACTTCAGTTAATTCGATACTTAGGGATAAATTACTTATCATTCATTTAAAGAATAAGTTGACATTAAGTTTTGACAAATTCGCTATCACATAAATTTCTAGTTACATCCTGTGGTTGCTGTAGGCGTTTTGTTGCGTCGGAACTCACTGTGGAAAAATCCCGTTTATATTTACTTTGGTTATCCCTAACACTTCGGAGTTGTAGAATGACTTCCGAATTTTAAGATTTCTTAAAATATACATTTTGGGCCAAAAATATTCTTTAAAACTGATGATGGCATTCAACGGATAGTTATTAAAACCAAATCTCAGAAATGACATGTATTTCGTCTTATATTTATTCATCGACCAATATCAAAAATGGTCGACGTAGGCGCATGATACTCCAGCACAGGGATGTGTGTCTTTCTAGTATAGCTATATTTTTTGAAGCTCTCGAGCTGATATTGGGTCGTGTAGAAAATTTATGTAGCGCATGGTGTGTGAGCGTTGTGGGTGACGTACACGCGCAGGTGTGTGAGCGTTGTAGGTGACGTACACGCGCAAGTGTGTGAGCGTTGTGGGTGACGTACACGCGCAAGTGTGTGAGCGTTGTAGGTGACGTACACGCGCAGGTGTGTGAGCGTTGTAGGTGACGTACACGCGTAGGTGTGTGAGCGTTGTAGGTGACGTACACGCGCAGGTGTGTGAGCGTTGTAGGTGACGTACACGCGCAGGTGTGTGAGCGTTGTAGGTGACGTACGCGCGCAGGTGTGTGGTGAGTGTATATCTAATGGTGGCTTCTCTACCTAATCGGTGTGGGTGTATTGATACTCTGTTGCGTCTGGCGTATATATGGAATATTTTATTCCAGGCAGCTTTTGTGCACAGAATTGAATGTGCATTGACGGGCAGTTATAGGAGAGGGATTATATATTATATATATCGACGGGCAGTTATAGGAGAGGGATTATATATTATATATATCGACGGGCGGTTGTAGGAGAGGAATTTATATATTATATATATCGACGGGCAGTTAAAGGAGAGGGATTATATATTATATATATCGACGGGCAGTTATAGGAGAGGGATTATATATTATATATATCGACGGGCAGTTATAGGAGAGGGAAGTATATATTATATATATCGACGGGCAGTTATAGGAGAGGGATTATATATTATATATATCGACGGGCAGTTATAGGAGAGGGAAGTATATATTATATATATCGACGGGCAGTTATAGGAGAGGGATTATATATTATATATATCGACGGGCGGTTGTAGGAGAGGAATTTATATATTATATCTATCGACGGGCGGTTATAGGAGAGGGATTTAGTTTAAGTTCAAGTAGAAATGAAGACCGGTGAAGAATTCTCTAAATATTTCATTTATAATTTAATTCCTACAGATAAATTGTATTAATAATGGAATAATTGATTTTATATATGATCAATAGATTAAATAAATGTCATTATTTATGAATAATAATTAAATTACTAAGCCCACCGCCCAATATTCAATCAATCTGTGGCCAATATTGACTGAAACTATCTCCTTTACCAGATCGATATTTATATCTCAAATAAAGAATTAGAAAATTATCCAATACTGGAGAAGGGAGCCAATCCTCATAATTAAACCATGCCAACACGCACACATCGCACGCATAGCCTGACAGTACATAGCTAAAAAATATGGAATGTTATTTTCCATGAACTTTGATGTAATCGAAATTTTTCAAGCTTTTTATAACCTACACGTGAAGAGATGTTAGCGGTGAAATCTTCAACTTCGCTTAAAAATATGGAATGTTATTTTCCATGAACTTTGATGTAATCAACATTTTTCAAGCTTTTTATAACCTACACGTGAAGAGATGTTAGCGGTGAAATCTTCAACTTCGCTTAAAAATATGGAATGTTATTTTCCATGAACTTTGATGTAATCAAAATTTTTCAAGCTTTTTATAACCTACACGTGAAGAGATGTTAGCGGTGAAATCTTCAACTTCGCTTAAAAATATGGAATGGGGTTTTCCACAAATTTTACCAGAATCAGATTGTTTCGAGGCTTTTATATCTTACATATAAATGTTCAAAAAGGAGAAATCTTAAACTTTGTTTAGAAATAGGGAACGTCATTTTCCATAAATTCCATAACTAGGAAACAACGATCGATCTTTTCCATAATCAGAATTAGCAGAAAAATACAGACATTGAGAGGACAATATCGGAGAGAAGCTCCTACTATGAAGAAATCTGCGACATCACGCATTGGAACTGAGGGAATTTATGCACTCAACATTTGGGGTCGTGACATACTGACGTGGATGGTAAAGATGACATCAATTCTGTTCCCGCCACTCGCCCGATCTCGCACCGGCCGCCGTGACGTCATTGGGCACTTGCGCTGCTCCGGGCTGCACGCAGGGCTTATGCCGCCACAGGCGGTGCAAAAATATCACTCCGATCATTATGAAAAGGCTAACGCTGTAGATAAATTTTCAATGCTGCAAGAAAAATTTACTGAAAATTTCGAATTCATCTGGGAATTTAGCCCAAACTAGACTAAAAATTATTGAAATAGATATAACAAGGAGTTGTAAATAAATATGAAAAATTTGAAAACGAAGAAAGCACCACGTGTTGAAATCAAATTAAATAAAGATTTCACAAACTCTAAATTTAAAACAAGTCAGTTCAATGAAATGTATCTTCAGTTAACAGTCTGCAAAGTTGAAAATAAAGAACAAGATCGGTCTTTTTTTATAAAATACATGGGCAAAATGACATCTACAAGTTAATTAGCAACGGATTAGAATAATTCACGCTATTGAGCGAATTCAGGTTTTTTGGATGTATAAAACGATCTATCGTTTTATTTTATTATTAATTCCAGTTTAGTTATGGCTACATTTTATTAATTGTAGTAAGTGTTCAGAAAATTGAATAGGCACTAATTCGAATTCTTCCTAAGACACTGTGTGGAAATTCTTAGTGAATATGAAAAATGTAATAACCGCTTACCGTTGTTGGAAAACTAACAATCTCACTCAACGACGGGCACAGCCCTCGCTGCACCCGGCAGCCCCCTCCCCTGCTGCGCTGGCATCCCTCACCACGGCCCCGCTGTACCCGGCAGCCCTCACCACAGGGCTGCTACGTGATCGTGCGTACAGCGGGGGCAGAAGTGATGTCATCTTTATAAAAACCCAATTCAACATCCCAAAGTGCGGGTCAAGAAATTTCCTCCGCTCCAGTGCCTCATTTCGCAGACTTCTTCACAGCTGAAACTTCGTGCTTGCGATGAGTTCTTATGGAATACTTCAACTCCGAGAATTGGCTCCTTCCTGCGTCCAGAATTTGATGGGCCATTACTGAGTATTGGCTCCTACGTTCAGTATTGGATGGGTAATTTATGAGTATAGGCTATAGCTTCCAGTATTGGATATCCAATAACTGAGTATTGGCTCCAGCTTCCGGTATTTGAAAACCAATTTCAAGGTATTGGCTCTTACGTAAAGTATTTGATGAGCAATTGCGAGTATTGGGTAGGCAATTACTCACCATAGGCCAATATTCGATACTATTCTGTTATTTTCTATTTGAGATGAAAATATCGATCTGATACTGGAAATTAGTTCAGACAATATTGGCCATCGATTAATTTAGTGTTGGATTAGGGGATTTATTGGCTGCTGCATTTATTAATTTTATTATTATCAATAAATAATGAACCCTTATTGATATAAACATTATCAATAAATTATAATGATTTAATGTAAATAATGTAAATAGTAATAATTAGTAGATATGCAATATCATTTATCCGCACAAATTAAATGATTCATCAGAATATTCAATTATTTCTTCCGTAATATGTAAATTCTTCCAGAACCCTGGAATTCCTTATATTTATTCACAACTCCTCGATATATTGATATCAATTATTTATACCTCAGTTATAGCTACAATTCATAAAGTAGTTCTAGTCTTCAGTAAATTTGTGCTGCAACCTTAAAAATATATTGTCTTCGATACTTTGGCTTTAATGTAAAAATACTTTGAATTTTCCATCGCATATAGCGGTATTATCCTTAAAAACATTTACACAATCACGCAAGTGCTGAACGCTGTTTATTTACAGTTGCGTTCACCCAATCCGCCGGTGCGAGATCGGGCGAGTAGCGGGGACTGAAATGATGTCATCTTCACCATCCACGTCAGTATGTCACGACCCCAAATGTTGGGTGCATAAATTCCCTCAGTTCCAATGCATGATGTCGCAGATTTCTTAACAGCGGGAGCTTCTCTCCGATATTGTCCCCTCAATGTCTGTATTTTTCTGCTAATACTGATGATGGAAAAGTTCGGCCGTTGTTTCCTAGTTGTGGAATTTATGGAAAATTAAATTCCATATTCGTAAGCTAAGTTGAAGATTTAACCTCTAGTAATTTTCATATGTAAGTTATAAAAGGCTTAAAAATTCTGATTCTGTCAAAATTCATGGAAAATTAAATTCCATATTCTTAAGTTAAGTTAAAGATTCAAACACTAGTATTTTGTATAAGTAAGTTATTTAAAAGATTCTGATCACTAAAATTTATAGTAAATCCACATGCATTGAAATATTTTTCCAACAGTGGAGATATCTTTCACTATAGTAAAAATACCTTTCCCCACAGTGGAGGTATCTTTCTCTACTGCAAAGATATCTTTCCCCACAATGGAGATATCTTTCTGTGCTACAAAGACCCAATTCACAACACAGGAACACCTCCCTCCAGGTGTTCACCACCTTGACTGCACCATCAGACACACACTCACCACACACCAGCGTGTAGAAGTCACGTATTCCAGTCACAAACCCTGACTAGAATATTAAGAATATCAAGCTTCTCTTTCTATGCTGGAAAGCTCCAAAATTTCCATTGGTGTTTCAATTGATTGTAATGGAAACAAACAATTTTTGAAAATTATATATAGAACGAATCACCTTCTAAGAAACGGTACATCTCTCCTCTAACTCCCCTTCGATATGTATAATATATAAATCCCTCTCCTATAACTGCCCGTCGATATATATAATGTATAAAACCCTCCCCTATAACTTCCCGTAAATACACATTCAAATCTGTGCACAAAAGCTGCCTGGAACAAAATATTCCATATATACGCCAGACGCAACAGAGTATCAATACACCCACACAAGGCTGCCGAAATTTTTTCGGCTGTTCGTACCAAAGCCTCCATGAAAACAAACCAAAAATGATTAAAACGTACCAAATCTATTTAACTATTTATAAAACGTAAAATTCAATGGTTATACTTTCTTTTTCCGTTAGAATGAAGCTTCCTCTTCCTTATCATTCTTCATAGAGAACCAATGTTTTTTATTTTATTGAATTAACTAAGCACCGATTGGCACTTACATTCTGTGTAAGCCATGTCCTCTAACATTGATTTGGATCGCATTAATGCATTTAGGGTTGCTGCTTTTCATCAATTTCTGTTTTTTATGTTGATAAGGGTTGAAAAAATCCTCTCAGCAGCAGTAGAAGAGTGCGGTGGCGACAAAAGCTGCTACATGAACTCGTAAAGCAGCGGGTTATTTGAAATGATCGGCGGACTTTTCTTGCAATATTGAGTGCCAAAATTTTTCAGGTACTTTTTCTGTTATGAACGAACATTTTGAATACACAGTACACGCATCTCCATATTAATCTTTTCATCCTGCTCTTCTTTTACGAGATTAGACAAATGCATTGCCAATGGTATTCTTGATTTACATTTACCTTCAAATACACGGATAGGATCCGAACCTTCCTATATCTCCAACTTTCTGAACATACCGTGAGACAAGAAACGCTGCATCATTGTTTTGTTAGACATGCGTAAAATTTCAAAACTTTCAACCTGAACTCTTGTATTTTCGGGGGGGGGGGAACATTTTCAGTTGACATTTTTTACATAAATGCTTTCCGCGGCTGCATCCCATAATATACATCATTTATATTGACATAGTCTGAGGGGTTGCCTACATTTATTTTGCTAATGTCTTACGAAACCAACAAATCCCTTATAATAAAGTTCTTCATAACAATTTCATTCCAGTTTTAATACAATTTAAGATAAAAAGGAAAACCAACGTAGCTAATAAAATCATGATATAAAATAAACGTTTCGGATCATAAAAAACCCATCCTCAGTGTTCTGAAAAACAATAAGTCAAAGTATCCTAAAAGTGAGACTCCCTAGAAATCGTCCAATTTCATCTAATACAATTTATAAATGCATGAATTATGAATGTTTCAGCTTGGAATTTTAAATTGAGCTTAATTACTAGTGGTAAAATGTAAGTGAAGAAAGCAAAATACAATTTTGTTAGGGGATATTGTAGGTTTGCTGATATTATCAATCATGTTCCGTTTAATTTACCTCTCATTTATGTAAAAAGTTTTATAACTGCTAAAAGTAAAGCTCATATTTCTTGGTAGGGCATAATTTCTTGAATAAATTAGAAAAATCTTGAAAACGTACCAAATTTCAACATTTTAGGCTACCGTCGTACCAAATGTACAACAAAGGGACATTCGGAGCAGATCGTACCAAATTTGTACGAACGTACCAATTTCGGCAGCACTGCACCCACACCGATGAGGTACACCATCACACGTACACTCACCACACACCTGCGCGTGTACGTCACCTACACCACACACCTGCGCGTGTACGTCACCTACAACGCTCACACATCACGCGCGCATTACCTCAATTTTCCACACCACCCAGGATCAGCTCCAGAACTTCAAAATCTATTTTTTGCCATAACACAGAACCACCTGTACCATCAAATCCTGCACTTTCGTTGATTCTTTTTGGCATTGCACAAGAAATTAATATACGCAGAAATCTGTGTCATTTTTGAGAATTGGTTTTAATAACTATCCGTTGTATGCCAGCATAAGTTTTAAAGATGATTTTGTGCGTAAAATTTATATTTTCAGGAATCGTAAACTTCGAGAGTCATTCTGCACCTGAATGGGTTAGGGCTAACCAAAGTAAATATAAACAGTATTTATCTACAAAGAGTTTCAATGCAACAAAACACCCACACCAACTACAGGATGTAGCTATCAATGTATGTGTTTGTGAATTTCTGAAAACTCAATGTCAACTTATTCTGCACCTGAATGTTAAGTTATTAATTCTCAAATATCGAGTTGACTGATATTACGAAATCAAAGAAAACATTGAGTCAGCGTTATTATTATTATTATTATTAAATCAAGCAAAGCAACCCCAACGGGACGGATAGTGGATCCATAGATTTCACATAGGAAACCCTGCCAATATCAACTCCACGAACAGTGAAACAAAAACAAAGAACAAAAAAAAAACTAAAGGAAGAAAGCAGGAGAAGGAGATATCAACCACGCAACAACCAGGAGTTGACAGCACCCTTGAAACCACCCAACGAACCCGAATCAAACACGGCAGAGGGAAGGGAGTTCCTGCGCTCAACGGAACAAGGGACAAAGCAACGCCTATACTGCGAAGTCCTACATCTAACTTCCCTCAGCTCAAAACTAAGAGCAGCAGCAGCAGCACAGGTAGCCCGAATCCGCTCGGCCGGTGGGGAAAGCATATGGAACAACCAGTGCCTTCTATTGTTGAATAGCTTATTATTAAACACGCAAAGTTGGGCAACTAGCCTTCTGTGCGCCAGAGACGGCAGCACCAAACCCGGACATGGCGCTGATGCAGATCTTACAATGCGATCCAAGAGACGCAGGTGGCAATCAGCCGCAGAGCCCCAAACAGGCGAACAATACTCGAGCAGAGGAAGAAGAAAGGCACAGAAGCCTCTCCGCACCAACTGAGGGTCCCTATAAATTCCACCAACTGCCCTCAGGATCCCCAGCCTTTTGGAGACCTGTGAGACTACCCTCCGCAATGAGCCTTTAGTGTGAGCCTCCCGTCAAACCGCACACCCAGGAAATCAAGTTCAGGGTAAACCTCAATAACTCCCCGACCTATGACTAGCTCACCGAACGGGGCTCACTGGTCCTGGATCTACTCACTATGAGCGCCTTTGACTTACTAGGATTAAGTATCATATTCCACCTCAAGCACCATTCGTTGATGCGTAACAAATCAGCATTCATGTCTTCCACCACCGCTGGACGCAATATGGGACCGGGCACAACGGCGACCAATGACGAGTCATCAGCATAAGCAATAAAATTACTTCGCACAAGATCAAACATCTCACTGGTGTACAAAACAAACAAGAGAGGACCAAGTACACTCCCCTGGGGCACACCTGAGACAACCTCACACTAGTCACCCGCCTCTCAGTCAACCACCACTCTCTGTCCAGCCAAAAACTCTTCACATATCGATAACAACTTGACACCAAGCCCCTGCGAGTGCCAACCTGTGCAAAATACCTACGTGGCTAACTCGATCGAGGGCCGCGCTGAAATCCAACTGTACAACTACAGCCTCACGAGTTTCTGAATATATTTGTATATTTCAATTGTACAAGCAAGGTTCTTCAAAATAAAAAATATTTGGAAATAGTGTTCTTTCAATTACGATTTTTTGGTTAGATTTTCTAAAATTTCATTTAAATTTTGAAACAAATTTGAAGTAATTTATTTGTAAATTCATTATACGGTTGCAAGTACGGTGTCATACAATACACGGATAGTTATTCTCTGGGACGTCACCACTTTTAAGTGACCGTTCAAATTTTGCAGCCGACGGGCTAAAGATGAGCATGAAAAGGTGGAAAAACTTGGAAGACGAGCCGGGGGGTACTTTGAGTATTGGATGGACAATTCCGGAGTTTTGGCTCATTTGTCCAGTATTGAATAATCTATCAATGAGTCTTGGATCCCGTGGTCGGTATTAGATAATATTCTACTATTTTACATTTGACCTCAAAATATCAGACTTCAGAAATAAGTTCAGCCAATACTGGCCACCGGTCAATTTAGTATTGGATGCTTGCATAGGGAAGGATTTGGGCTGAGTTTATAGATAAAATCGTTAGTATTAATTTGTTTTATTTAAATAATATCATGATTAACACTATATCATAAAACGCGAGGTGTCTCCATAAATTTATAAATACTAGTGCACACGTGCTGGTCGGCTTTAATTTAAAAAATTTCATCCCTTCTTTCTTGATTTAAGGAGGCCCCTTTTCTCTCCGATGGTCATTTCTCATGTTTTTGTTAGAAAGAGACCCTTAGGTGGTGGACTATTCGGTCCTAAAATTTTATGGCGCTGCGGACAATAGATCTAGGGTAGACAATAGATCCCCCCCCCCCAAAATCTTAAATTTCCGACCCCGTTTCGACCCCATATAAAACAAAACATAAAAAGAAATATAAAATTTGCGAACGTACTTTTGTTAGATATGTTCCAAGGATTCTAAAACTGTCTTTGTTTTTGTTCTAGCATAAAAACTCAATGAGTTCTATTCTTTTGAAATATCAAAACCATGGGACCATAAACCAATATGTCAATTTTTTTCAAAAACTAAGGCCTGAATCAAAAAAATGTATGAAAGAAATTGTGGTTCTTTTCAAAGGTTACATATTATAGTCAAATATCATAGGAATCAGACTGAAAACAAAAAATTTCATAATTTTATAAAATAAGTCAAAGTTTAATTAATTTTTCTTTTTTTGTTAATTACAATTCACAGTGTGAATTTGATGTTATGCATGGAGATTACCGAAATAAAAATGAAAACAGCATTCAGTTATGTAGATTTCCCATTATATTACACTTCAACAAAAATTTTTGTTTTTGGCCTATACTGTAAAGTCACTTATTTCCAAAATTCAAAAGAATAGAAGTCATTGAGTTTTTATGCTAGGAAGAAAACAAAGACAGTTTTAGAATCCTTGGAACAATTCTAACAAACTGATAGCTTTCGATTTTCCAATTTGTACATTGTCTTTTTTTCTGCTATTTCACAACCTAAAAATTCGGTATATTTTAGGTTTTGATCAAATATCGCATATATAAAAATAAACGTCAAATAGAAAATTCAGACGTATCAGTTTGTTTGCAATGTTACGAGGAACTCAAAACTGTCCTTGTATTTGTTCTAGCATAAAAATTCATTGATTTCTACTCTTTTGAAAACACTCCAAAAATGAACACAAAACGAGTTTTTCAAAAATAATCAAAAAAACTAAGGCCTAAATCAAAAAACTTCTCGAATAAAATATGTTTTTCTTGCAAAAATACATCACGTGGCCAAATTTCAGACCAGTCAGATCAAAATTCTATTTTGACTGGAGGGCCCCCTTAAATTCTCTCGAGCCACTCGATGTTGTCCAGCGCTATGTCGATAAATTACCTCGCTTCTTTTATATGTTAAGCTCTCTCTAGCTACTCGGTGTTGCTCTAAGTCATTCCGTAGAATTTCCAAACGCTGGTCTAAGGTCAATTTAGCTCGCTCCAGCCTCTCGTTGGCGAGCAGCATTGCTTCGTCTTGCCATTTCGCGTTGTTCATCCGATCGTCTTCGGCGTTTTTCTTGCTGTCGAAGTCTTGCTACTTCTCCCTTGCGGTTGGACACATTTCTATCCTTGGTGGCCTCTTTTGCAGGAATTTTATTCTGAAATGTCGTCTATTATCTCTTCGAAGCTTTTCAAGAAAATTAACAAGTTCGAAAACAATAACTCAAGTTCCAAAATCTTGGGCCTTATACTAAGTAGTAGCCAAGTTACTGGTCAAACGAATTTAAAACTTTTTTTTCGCATTATCAATGAAAAATATCACAGCGACATGATGAATTTCAAGAAAGACATCTATATAGAAAATTTCTATTTGTAAAAATGAGCCGATTGCGTATTCTGGATACCATAATCAAGAGGGGGTCACACAGACGGACGAACGGATAGACGGACGTACGCGGCTCCTTTTATAATCGATACTATAATAAGAGCCGCGTCCGTCCGTCCGTCGGTCGGTCTGACCGAAGCCAGCCTGCAGTGTGTGATGAGCGTATCTGTGATACAAGCTCCAGCCCTATATATTTTGACGGGTCGTGTTCACGCGGCCTCCTCAACTCTCGAGAGATTGTATTTTATATTTCTTACGGCCTTTCTCTCATTTGGCTCTCTTTTATTTCAAATAAAGAGGGGTGGACTAGTAATGATATATATCGAATAACAGTTATAGGAGAGGGATTTATATATTATGTACATCGACGTGCAGTTTTGGGAGAGATATACCGTTTCGTAGAAGATGATTCAGTTTGGTATTTAATTTCCTGAATTAGTTTGTTTCCATTACAATCAATTGAAATACCTATGGAAATTTTGAAGCTTTCGAGCTGACAAAGAAAAGCTTGATATTCTAGTCAGGGTTTGTGACTGGAATACGTGACTTCTACACGCTGGTGTGTGGTGAGTGTGTGTCTGATGGTGGAGTCAAGGTGGTGAACACCTGGAGGGAGGTGTTCCTAAGTTGTGAATTGGGTCTTTGTTGCACAGAAAGATACCTCCAGTGTGGGGAAAGGTATCTTTGCTGTAGAGAAAGATATCTTCATTGAAGGAAAAAATTTTCAATATATGTGGATTTACTATAAATTTTAGCGATCAGAATCTTTCAAATGTCTTACATTAAAAATAATAGAAGTAGGGCACCCAATTTTCATAGAAAATTTTGCAAAAAATAAAACTCTATTTGAAGATCGACTTAATTAGAACAAATATAAATGCACGATTGACAACGTCTATATGGTATTAATTTTAAATCTGTACGGACACAAACTAAAAAGCTTAAGCCCAAACCAGTGAATGTTGTTTTTCAAAAGACAGATGAGCTGAACGTATGGCCGTTTCTAGTAATTTTAGAATTCAAAAAAGATAAGCAATTATTGATCTAAATTTCAATTGTGAATTTTGTAGACGGGTGCATTGAGTTTAAGTAATCCCTGCACAAAGTCGCATGGCTAGAGTCTTTAAACAATAAAAATTTATCATCAATAAGTCTACAGTAGAACTCCCCGGAAAAATAAACACAAAATTCAACACGGAAAGTTCAAGGAGGGTTTCAAAATGAGTTTCTCCTAGACCTCAAACCGAATCTGTTGACGTAACAAAAACAGCATTTATAATTATTTTGTTTGGATTCTACCAATAGAATATTAGTGAACAATTTTTCCCCATCTAATAAAGCCCTAGTCATTTCATCTACATTTTGAAAAGATGTTTTTGATACGAACTATTCAGAAATTTATGCCTAAATGATTCATAAATTTATTGCTAAATTATTTATTTAGAAATAATTGCAAGGTTGCTTTTTGTTTTGTAGCATAAAATTATAATCTTTTGAGCAATTTTTTTGTGCAATAAAAATCTCATCAGTGTGTGACTGTGCACTGAGTTGGTGTTGTGATTGTGTTATGCTGTGTGTGGTCAACAGTGTGTGCTGGCATCGTGCTTGTGTCGTGCATTGTGTTCAGAGTGTCGTGGCTTACAAAAGACTGTGAGTGTGTACGATAGGCTCAGAAACAGGTGTCGAAGAGGGTAATGGATGACAGACCCTCTCAGAGAGCAAAGGCTAGGCCAGAGTTCTTGAGACGCTCGCTTTGTTTAACTTAGCGATAAGCGAATCTCGGACCTCGGAACAGAAATTGCTGAAAGAAATACATTGAAAAATGTTGTAAAGGTTTTCAAAAAGGGTCTCAAGTCCGTAGATTTGAGGGGAGGAGAATACGATCGCAAGGTTAACCAATGGGACAGCAACATTCAGGCTGAGGCGGTATTAAACAAACACCTCCGAAAACTTGCGAAATGATTGGCTCTGCCATAGAGAGGATGAAAAGAACAAACCCACTAGGAAAGTCTTGTGCGTGGGAGAAAGCCAGTTCCACTAAGGCGGCCTGCCCACGGATGCAATGCGATTGGTGCAACGCCTTGCGAAATCGCACGGTTCATTTGAAGCACCGTAGGAATAGCATAGTGTTGGCTAGCTCACCGCCCACTGAGGCGTTGCGGCTCCTTCCTTCATTCCTCCTCATTTGTCAGTCACACCAAAATGCTGCATGATGCATTTTTCGTGCGACGAGGCGATAGTCACTAGCTTCTGTGTAGGTTGTCATAACGTCATTTTGGTTTTATATGAATGAATTTAACAATAATTAATAGGGAATTATTTATGAAAATGCGAGAAAATTTTCTATTAAAAGTGATGCATGCTTGAGCGACTGCGTGAGATAGACAATGTATAAAGTTGTTGTTCTCAGATATAAGCGATAATAGGTATCAAACATATACCTTTCAATATATAAATGGAGGAAAATACGCACCTGAAATTACGAGGCTAAATAATAATTGAAGGGAAACATAACACTCTACTGCGTTCAGCGGGTGAACCCTTTTTAAGATCAAGGAATTGAAGCCGTTTTACGTACCTCATCGACGGATTACGATGATATGCGACCAAATAATCTGTTCATTATTGCAGTACCCAGTTCTTTGCCGTATTTTACGTCAACCTCTTTTACGAAGAAGGGGGGGAGGTCAAAAACGTCATCTTCCAGCACAACTTTAACCGTCGCGTTAGCTATGCTGGTCGAAATTTTGAATTTTCAATCGACACAAAAAAGACGTGGCTGCAGAAACACTTATGCTTAACGTTATTACGATTTCAAAATTCAGTTTAACCTGAGCGGAATTTTTCGTATAGGGATTCAAAATTTAATGACTTTCTTGCGGAGCTTCCGCGGTCAAAATGAATACAGGGGATAGTGACGTACTGGAAAGGCATTCTTATGCACAAGCAGTAATTAAATATGCTCACGTACGCCCTGTCGAATGATGCTTTCAACAAGAAACTGGTATTCCGCAGCTAAGAGTTGATCGTGAGTTTGACACTGAACTCTATGGAGTGACTGTAACTTTCAGCTGTCAGAAAGAGCTGAAGTGATACGTTGAAAGCACGGAAAAAACATGACAGGGCAGTGGCTTGATGCAAACTTGTCATTTGATAGTACACGTGTCGTGTCATGAAAGTATCTTAGACGAAATAAGTAAATAAACACAGCAGAAGGCAAGACTAATACGTTTTTTAAAATGCAAACCCCCCTCCTACCCACACATACAAATCAAAAAATCTTTACAACGGAAAATTCGTGTACAAATTCTGTGAATTCTGATTCTGTACAAATGCCATCAATCGTATGCTGCCAAACAGGTTGTGGCTCGGGTATTCAGTTGGATATTCGGATGATCAGAATGCTATCCTTTGAGCAGCTAAAGTGTGCTTTAATTTTTGAGAAACGTTTGTCCCAATGTCACGGAACTTCGTTGGCGTCGAGACGCTATTTGAGCAAAAGTTCATTGAACATGAACCTGTTACAGTTCCTACTTCTGCACCTGGAAGTGCGCGTGTACGTTGTCTCCCAACTGCACCTTGTCGTGTGTGTAGACGATATTTAATGTTTGTAGTATCGTTTAGATATCGTTTAACATTGAGATTTTATAATTATGTCAACACTTTGAACATGATTTGTGAGTCAATACAAATACCCTGTACTTAACAGTCGATGTAGAATTTGAAGTTAACTGTTCACTATTTGCGAGTAATATTTTAATACCAGTATGAAGTGAATGATAGAGATGAATTTCACAGCGGTTTGTAGCGAAGTGTGTTCTCCCTCAGGCTGTTTTACGCTCCAGGCAGACTGTGAATATCTTTAGACTTGTGAATGTCTTTGCCCAATGCGGGTGCCTGAGGTAGATACGAACCCGGCAGGGTAAGGAAAACACAACTGGAATAGAGGCCGTATAATTGGTAGGTATCGCCGACAGTCTGGCACATGAGGTAAATAATTACAGGCTGGTAGTATGGTACTCAAAGACGACTTGGAGGACCGACGGTTGTCGGAAAGTCGCGTCGTGCGTGCGGTGACGTAGCGGTGCGCCGTCGAGGTGGCGATGGAGGCCGTGAGGCTACTGCGTGCTGAGCAGCCGAGACTAGTGAATGTCAGAGTCGCTGTGGAGAGAGTCGCAGGGAGAAGTCTTGTGTGAGCCGCTGCTGTGAGGAGGCTCGTTGGAAGACTTGTGTGAGCCGCTGCAGTGAGGAGGCTCGCAGGAAGAAGACTTGTGTGAACATCAGGGTTCCTGCAAATGCACTTCCTGCGAACTGAACTGCGGGGGGGGGGGGGACGGTGCCATTAGGAAAGAGAGGAAAAAGAAAGAGTTTGACAAAGAGCGTGCCTGAAGAAAAAAGAGAATAGGAAAAGGAAGAGGATAGTAGGAGAGAGAATAGGCGAAAAATGCATTATTTGGTGTTCTCTTATACATAGTTACTATTACTGGAGTATTCTGGGGTTTGTTGGGCGAAACCCGTCAGGGCTTTGTGTGTACATCTAAATACATAGTATCCCAAGTTACCGAATGGAAGTTACTTTGTACAATTATTTACAGTTGAAATTAGGATTCGAGGCTATTTACAAAGAACTACTTTACGACAGTATGTACATTAGATAATATAAGTGTACAATCCATGCCCAATATGACTGAAATCATATTCATAAATCTATATACACAACAATGTACATAAATAATTTTTTTCCATACGTACATTGTACGTACGTCTATACACTCTGCACATGAACCTTAACCCTCGCTCAAACTTTGTTTTCGTACATGCATTCTTTCATATTTACACATACATACACATATATACACCAACACATAACCACATATATATATTTTTTTTTATTATTTTACATATATATACACTATAAACAAAGAAGGATATAGCACATAGGGTATATTCTGATTCCTATTGAATTATAGAACTCATATCCGTGATCTGTTGGTTGTGACTGAGAATCAGATTGAATATTGGATGAGCGATGTGAGAGGAAGTGTGAATTGTTTCTTTATTAGTTATTGGTGACTGTGGGTTATAAGCCGGTGTGTTGTATTGTGTTGATCTGAATTGGTGCTGTGTTTGTGTTTTGGGGTTTTGACTTCCTACCCGTGGGGGGAAGACCGATCCGTCCGCTCGTCAAAACCCCAAAATGAAAACAAAGTAAATAAGTAAATATTGTTGTTCGGTCTTCCCCATAATGAATGTCAGCCTGTTTTTAGGTGAACTTCGGTTCTGGAGGGGGGCCAAGTGCGGAGAGTTTGGAGCTTTTGAATCTGATGTGTTGACTATTTTTACTGTCTGGGGAGAATGTTCGCTGTTGATAGAGGTCGGGATCATCTGATTGCAAGTTGTTCCAAATTCTTCGGGCAAGGGTGTGAAGTAAGCTATTGATGGGAGGTAAGTTGACTTGATTGTGGAGTGATCTGGATGTTATGCGGTCTAGACGGTTTGTATTGGTAATAAATCTTAGTGCTCGGTTTTGTACTCTCTGTAATTTGGAGATGGCGGTTGGGGACATAGTGTGTAGTGGGATAACTGGATAAATCAAGGCTGATCTGACACAGGCTAAATACAGTTTCCTTTTGATTTCTTGGGATAAATGCATGAAACGGTATAATTTGCTAAGATTACTCTGTCCTATTGCTTGTCTTGTTGATACCTGCAATGAGAAACCGTGTGTTGTGAAGTTAAGGCCCAGTACTTTACCATTGATGGAATATGGAAAATATTGATCGTCTATGAAAATATCTGAGGTTGTCCGTCTGCTGATTGGATTGATTTTGAATTTTTTAACATATGTTGAAATTTTCCACTGGTTCTCGTAATGGTTGATTTGCTGTATTGCGTGTTGGGTTTGATGGGCTGCGAAGTTTAGTTTGCATCTGCCTGCAGTAATTTGTGTAATATCATCAGCAAAACATATGTAGTCAGAGTTGGGTAGCGGATGGGGGATGTCATGTGTGTAATAGCTGAATAATGTGGGTGAAAGACATGCTCCTTGTGGGACTCCGGTTTCTAGTGTGAAAGGGGGGCCAATGAAATTACCTATCCTGATTGATGAAGTTCTGTCTGTTAGATGATCCGTTAGAGTGCGTAGAAAAAGATTGTGGATGCCGGATTGCGAGAGTTTGAAAATTAGACCTATGTGCCAAACTTTGTCGAATGCTTTAGTTACGTCGCGCAGTACTACGTCTATTGTATGTTTGTTAGCTAGGTTGATGGATATTGTTTCAATGAATGTGGCTAGTGCGGTGTGTGTTCCTCTATTCCTCCTAAATCCATGTTGTCTACTATTGTATAAGTTATTAATGGTAAGGTGGTCGGTTAATCTATTGTTGAGAATTTTATTCAAAAGTATGCCTTGTATGTCTAGTAAGGAGATTGGTCGGTAATTTTGTACTTGTTTTTGGGATGTTAAGGGTCTCGGGAGAAATATCATGGTGGCGTGTTTGAGCTTATCTGGAAAATAACCTGCGGATATTGAGTTGTTGATTATGTATAGGAGGTATGTAAACATATTTTTCGGTAGGTTCCTTAATTGTAGAGTGGTAATGCCTGTGGGACCGGGTGCTTTCTGTTTGAATGATTTTAAAGTTTGAATGAGATCGTCAAATGTGATTGGCGGGAATTGAAGAGGGTCAAGTCTATTAATATTGCCTGTATGAAATGGTGTAGTTTCGTGTGCAATGTTGTTCATGTGTTCATTTATTTCGTTTATGTGGTCTGTGTCGAATTCTTCATCATCTTGTTCTGAAAATATACTGCTCCAATGAATTTTGAAAATTTGTTCCTTTTCTTCGGGTGTGTGCAGTTCTTGTCCGTTATGCTGCAGGTACGGAATTTTCTTATTATTATTGCATCCTATCATTCTTTTTTATGGAATTCCAGAATGTTTTGGGGTCATTTTGAAAGTTTATTTCTTGAATTAATGTGTTCCATGTTTGGTTATATTTCCTTTTATAAATGGTTTGCAACTCTCTCCTTAGGTTATTGAGTACTTTATACAATTCTCTGGAGGGTCCGTTATTACTGATATATTTCAATATGTGTTGGTGTCTGACTTGTAGGGTTAAGGTTTCATGTGTGGGTTTAATTCCGGGAATTATTCTATGAGTAATAGTTTGTATTGCAATTTTTGTGGCTTCTTGAATGTAATTGGTCCAGTTATCAAGATGTTCGTCCAGTTCTTCTAGCGTAGGTTCTTCTTGCAGATCGGGAGTTATGCCATTTAAGTACTGTTTGTATTTAATCCAGTCTGCTTTGTGAAATTGGTATCTTGGCTTAATTGGGATTTGGATGGGATTAGCTGTAATTGTAGCAATTATTGGGATGTTGTAGGATGGAGTTAATGGTCCAGGCTGAAGGTAGATGTTGTGAAAGGCTTGTGGGTTTGAAGTGCAATGTCTGGTGAGGTGGTACTTCTGTAAGCTTTCATAGTCGGAAAATATGACCCAATATGTATGCATTTGTTCCGTTCGATTAAATAATGCAAGTGTTTGCCTCTATTGTTATCGTAAGTGTGTCCAATAGTTCTGTGCGCTGCATTTATATCTCCAATGAAATATACTGGGTGTGTTCTATTAAATAGTGTGTGAAAGTCAGCGAAGTTGAGGTATTCTGTTCTTGGGGGAGTATATGTTGTGCCGATAGTGATTGGTCCCTGCATTGTGTCTATTGTTATTGCCAGCATGTCTGAATTGAAGTTGTCGTGTAATTTGAATGTTATATTTTTCTTGATTGCTATTGCAACTCCTGCGTGAAGTTCATCTTGTTTGTTAACGTAAAAGGTATGATAAATAAATATTTTAATTTGGTTATCCCCGCGCAAACTGTGAGCGTTAATGAGTATGATGTCTGGTTGTATGTCATTGTAGATGTTAGATAGTGATACTTTGTTGGAGCTCCAGGATTGAACATTATGTTGTAATATTGTTAGTTTGTGAATATTCATTTAAAGGAAGTTACTTTTTTAGGTTTTTTTACTGCTGTATGTAAGGATTGGTGTCTAGGGAGGGCCAAGAATTGTCCTTTTTGGCATATGTTGATTTTAGTTCTTGTGAATTTCACCCGGTTTGAGAATATGTACTCTAGCAGGGTTACAGATTTTATTTCTTGCACTGCGAATTTTAGTCCTCTATCGTTGTCTTTGCTTAATTCTCCCATATACCAGTCAGTGCCAGGGTTTTCTGTGATCGGTGATGTATCTTGTAGGTTGCGATATAATTTAATGGGGATGTTATGTTTATTGTCTATTAATATTGTTGAGTTTTCTGTTTCGTCACTTATTCGTCTTTTTTGTCTTTGATCATTATCAGTGTCTGCCTGTTCTGTTTGGGTGTCCATAGATGTTTCGAGTGTTAGCTGTTCGTGGGTAGCTGTTTGTGGGGGATCTGAAGTTCCTTTGTCCGCATTATCGTATTAAAAGTTGAAGACGGCTGCTCAATTTCTGTCCGGAAATGTGGTATCGATGTCAAAATTTTCTTTGAGTGATTTTGTTAGTATTTCTCCGAATTTCTGGGTTCTATCGAGGGCTGCTATGTGGGCTTCTAGAATAAGGGCTGTTAGTTTGATATGAGTTCTATTGGTAAGTGTTAGTGAATATTGTGGTGGGTTGGTCTACTGTATGGCTTGTTTTGCTATTTCTGCGTACGTGCTTTGGTTTTGCTGTTGTTGTTTTACCTGTTCATCATCCCGTTTCTGTTTGATAATATTTTTCCTGTAGGGGCATCCCGCTGCTAATGTTCTGTGTCGTCCTTTGCAATTTATGCACTGCTTTAAGGTGTTTTGACAATTTTGGTATGTATGATCCTGAGATGAACATTCTGAGCAGATGATTGTCGTCTGTGTGCATTGGTTTGTCGTATGGTCCTCGAACTTATAGCATTTTTAGCAGATGAGTATATGGGTGTATTGCTCCTGTTCACAGTGGTGTGGTGTTATTTTCGTATGGAACATGTAAAACCCGTCTCTTAGGATTCGTTGTGCGGTTGTTGTGTCGGTAGTAACTATTTTGATTAGGTGTGTATAGTTTTTGATTTTGATAACATCTGTTACTTTAATCTAGCTGTTTTGGTTTTCTATTTCTTCTTTAATTTCATCTGAGTTTCTTGAGCCAATTTCTGAGTCGATTTGTCTAACAAAAACAGTTCTTTTCGCTCTCAAGTCTGGGGGATAACCGGTGTGAGATTGATTTTGTGGAAAGCCTGATTTGCTTGGGTGGATGTTAATTTATCTATTGAATTTATATCGTCAGTAACTGCGTAGTATCCGTTCTTGGTGGTGGTAAGTCTGATTAGAGGGGCATTTAGTTCTTTGAATGTGGTTTCAAATATTTTTCCTCTGTCGGTAGTTTTGGTGTTATCAATGGTTCTGAGTTGGATTCGATATGCTTGAGTTTTGGCTGGACGGAAGTTTGAAATGGCAGGTAACGGATCCGGAGGTTGGAGAATGGTCTGAGGCGCAGAAGCCTGAGCAGACCTACTCGACACTGAGGATGTCCTCGGGCGTTCGGATGGAGTTGTCGGAGTTGGAATGAGAGGGGCACGGGGCGGGCGGCCTCCATGCGCGCCACGACCACCCCCAGCCCCCTCCCCCTCTCAGGGGGGGCATAGAAATTAATGCATTTGCTCTAAAAGGTCAAACCGACAGAGAGCACCAAAAATGCACAAAGAAAAGAATAAAAAAGTAAAAATTAAATAAGAATAATAGGTATAGGGCACTTACCCCCTCCATAAATTATTACCGTTACCTTTGACCTCTTCCTTCCGGAATGCTTAATTATCTTCTTGAAATGAATCAAAATAGTTTGCAATATTATCCAAAGGGATCAAGTTGCCGGAGTGACAACTGAACTGCGCTTACCGCGCAGCTCATTATATAGGGCTGGCGGCGGTCTCACTGAATTAAGGGACTCGCGGTGGTGGGTTGTCGCCGTCTGTGCTGTGCTAAACGAACGTGGGTGTATTCAGATGTTGCCTGGCTGCTCGGAGCTCGCAGCTTGTAGAGGCTCGGTCCGGCACCCCAGTGCCGAACTTGAGCGCTGGTTGGTCGGCCAGTAAGAGCGCTTCGAGGCTGTGGGGTGGCGCTTTTGAGCTTGTGTGGTGGTGAGCGCGCACAGCTGGGTGAAACGACCACAGGTTCCACTCTGAGTCAGAGCGTTCTCACTTGCCACAGGTATAGATAGTCATGCCTCTACTGGACACACTTGAAACGAGAAACTAGGTCGCATTTTTGTAGTGAGAGCGAGGAAATTATGTGTCCAACCACCTATGTTCAATACCTTCAGTTTTTTAACGTAACCGTTCTTTGTGTTCGGAACCTATCATTTGTTATTAACCACTGGGAAATAATTGAGGAGATCATCCCGGTTTTTCAACTTTTTTCGTCCGATTCGTTTGAAAATTGGTCAGTACATTTATTTTTGAAAGTAAACACTTTTTACTCGTTTCACTTTTTCGATTCAGGCCTCATTTTATGAAAAATTAGTTTTTTGATAAATTTTTATGTATATTTCAAAACGCTACTCCTCATTGAGTGTTGACGCTAGAACAAAACCAAAGACGGTTTGAGAATCCGTGAAACATTTCTAACAAGAAAATGAAGCGAAATTTTAACATTTTTACAATTTTTTTGTGATGAGCGATTTTTATGATTACATCACGAAGAAATTATTTTTGGGTTTAGAGCTATACAACTTTTTTCTCTCAAATTTGGAAAAACCTTCATTTTATTGTTGTTAATGTTTTAAGGATTCCAAACTGTCTTTAGTTTTGTTCTAGCATGAAAACTCAATGAGGAGTAGCGTTTTGAATGCTGGAAGTTATTTTTTTTTTTGGGTATAAGCCATCACAAAATTTTTTTTTGAAGTGTAACATAATGGACAATGTATGTAATTGTATGCAGTGTTAATATTTATTTCGATAATTTCCATACATAACTTCATATTCACACTGTGAATTGTGATTTCCAAACCCAAAAAAAAAATTCAGAAATTTGATTTTTTTTAGCTGATTTTCATGAAATTGACTATGATACGTAACTTTTGAAAAGAAACATAGTTTTATCCATTCATTTTTTTGATTTAGGACTTAGTTTTTGAAAAAAATTAACATATTGGTTTTTAGGTATTGATACTGGTATTGATATTTCAAGACGTATCTCCTCATTCAGTTTCGATGCTAGAACAAACACAAAGACAGCTTTAGAATCCTTAAAGCATTTCTAACAAGAAAATGAAGCAAAATTTTCCATTTCCCGTTTTTTTGTCTTTTTATATGGGGTCGAAATGGGGTCGAAAATTAAAGATTTTGGTCCCCTTAACCCCCCTAAGGAGGATCTATTGTCCGTAGCGCCATAAAATTTTAGGACCGAATAGTCCACCACCTAAGGGTCCTTTTCCAACAACAACTTGAAAAATGACCATCGGAGCGACAGGGGCCTGGGATGATCTCCTTAAATATTCTAACTTAAACAAAAGATTTACAAAATCACACTAACTTCGGTTGAAGAATGTATTCGAACAAGTTAGCACAATTATAGAAACAATGGCATAAGCTTTGATTCTGATAACTTCTTTCAAACCGTGTTTCAATCTTTCGGAGTGATATTGATGCACGATGTGAAACTTCAATAAAAAATCGTTCCCCTTACATTTCTCAGAGTTATTCCATTTGATCAATTTAATTTTCAGTCTATTATTATCTTCACAGACCAACTGCCTGAATATATGCGCTCGTCAATCCTCTATAAGCGCTGCTGTTCACGTTGTTGTGACGAAACACGTGGGCTTCTCTGAAAGAACACTCGTTTTCGGCGTGACGGAAAATACCGCCAAAAGTTTTCACTATGGAGGCCCAATTTTAATCCATCAGATTTGTCTCTATCATCGTATCGTATCTACCTATCGTCAGATCGTTTCTATATATTTTATAAAAAAATTCTATGTTTATACAATTATACATTTATGTATCTGTATATTGATATTCTCTTGTTTTTAATCACCGATGAAGAAATTTATAAATTGTAAAACGTTTACCAGGAAATACGTTCATCACGATGTCGGCTTTTTTTTTGGGGGGGGGGGGGAGAGGGAGTTTAAGATTCCACAAGAAACGTCCAATACGTTCTTTTTTATTCACACCGCAAATCAACCCATACTCTTTGCCATCTCACATGTATGAACAATGTACCTTGTTTTTGAGTTCCTCATGTGATACTTGAAACGAAATATATGTGTTTCTACAGTGCACTTCGACGCTACTATCACAATGTGTCAACGAGAAACAATGATAATTTGAACTTCTAGGGACTAGAAAGAACCTTATATCTTGTGAAACCGGATCATTATATCAGATCAAATTGCTAAGGTTAGTTCAATTTTCAGCACGAGTACTGGCTGCGAAGACACGTGGCATATTTTTGGTTGAGAAGTAACCCAATTGAAAATTAAGGCCGTATCGCCGGTGGATTAGGGTTGGTAGTAGGATTATTCTTTGGTTGGAATACGCGTGATTTAGAGGTTAAATGTCCCCGTTATCGGATACAAAACCAACCACGAATCACCCGTGACCCGCCTCACCTACCGGCCGTGAACCGCCTCAAAACCAGATTCGAATCGCGGCTGGCCGTCCATGGATTATAGGTTAAAAATCGCTCCCGGTTGCACGTGCCTCGCCTCACGGGGTGTATAATATCGCACTGGAAGCTTTGGATCTTACAATACATTCACGTTTAATGCAGTGTGAATGTATTGACCCAACAAGCTCAGTACAATATTGGACATCCAATGAGATCGATGCACGTGCAACTGGGAGCTCAGGTACATAAGACAATACACTAGAAAGGACATGGAATCCCGCTCTTTCTTCAACTTTTATTACAAAAATGAAACATTCTCTTCCCAAAAATTTACCTGGATATCTTACTTCCAATAATCACAGCCTTCTCACCAATAAAACAATAAAATAATATAGGAATTAAACATAAAATCACAACCCGTTTAAAATGCTGCATGTAACAAACAAACATCAACTGCATAAACATAAGGATGGAAATGTAATTACCCTTTTCTCGAAGTTCCCTTTCAACGCTTGTTTACATTTTAGATTAGATTATTGGTTAGTTCAAGCCTCCCTATCAGCAACAAATGCAACCCAAAGAGAGGAAAAGGAAGGCACCATTTAGTATGGAGGCAACACGCGCACTTCATTTTGGGACATATAACATGTGTACCATTAGGTACATTGCATACCGGCATAAATGAATAGCATTTCCATAATTTCACTACCTTTTATAGAATTGATTTTTACCTACCCGGGAAAAATTTTTGTACACTTATATTTTTCACACTTTTCATGAAGGACAAGAATGGACTTGAGCAGTACAGTGAGTTTCTAAATTCTGCTACTCACAACGTAACCGAACCAACCGTAGCAATCGCACAAACGTAGTCAACGTTTTAAGGGAACGCGGAATCTGTGCAGAAAGGGTATAAAAACAGTAAGTTGAGAAAAAAGTTCATGAAACCAGATCAGAGTTGAAGATGAAAGTAGTAGGTGCTGAAAAACAGGACAGCAGTGAACCTAAAATATGTGGTCTTTAAACAAAACCAAAACATTTAATTTAAACAAAAAGAAGGCCTACCTAACTCTTAGCTCGGGCCCTCACATTTTCCTCCCTGGGAGCCCTAGTTCCCATAGATACAATAGTTGTATCCTTCTGAGGAGTGTCAACGTTATATCGCGTGACCCAAAGAAATGTCTTCGAGTTTTTAAACGGTTGTATCTCCGCTTAAAATTAACATATTTAAAATGTCTCTTTTTCACAATGTAGTAAATTTCGTTTCCGTTTCGAATAATAAATATTTTTGGAATTCGTTTAGTAACCACTTTACACTGATCGTTTTACTGAAAGAGGTAGAAAAACTAATTGTTCGAAGGAAAGATTTTAAAAACAACGCTGGTGTTCTTCATTTCTGAATACTTACCGTTGAAAATAATTTCACAATGATATTTCCTACATCCCACCAACTATTTAAACCCTCTGAGAGGTTATTTACTACATTATTTCATCATTTGAAGACACCTAAAATGCAGCTCACTAACGATAAAAAAAATTTCATCGCATTGAAATATGAAGCAACGAAAAACTGTGAAAAATTTCGAAGTGCAATTAATGAAATATTCCCAAAAGGAACTCGTCCGATAAGAAAACTGTATTTCGTTTGAGTTAGAAAATTAGAAAGGAAATTAAATGCTCCTCTAACTTTGTCCCAGTTTTGCGTTGCTTCATTTTATAATGGGATGAAAAATTTTTGATCGTTGGTGAGTTGCGCTTTAGGTGTCTTGAAATAATGAAATTAGAAAGTAGATAATTTTACGAGGATTTAAATACTTCGTGATATGTATGATACATCATTGTGAAATTATTTTTAACAGTAGGAATTGAGAAATGAAGAACACCATAATTGTTTCCTTTGAACAATTAGTTGCCTCTGAACAATTAATCTTCCACCTGTTTCAGTACATCGATCACTGTTAAGTTAAACGATTTGAAAAAACATGAATTATTCGAAAAGAAAAGAAAATTTATTGCATTGTTAGAAAAAGGAATTTCAAAAATGTTAATAATAAGCGGAGATATAATCAATGAAAAAGTTGGAAACATTTTTGTGGGGCATTCGGTATATAGAGGGTGTTGTGTTATGCGATGCACATATTTTAACCATATACAGAAAAACGTAAAATAAAACGATTTTCACGAGTGACAAAAACTTCATAACTCCGTTTGCGAGAAATAATGATCTGAAATAATTATAGATTCCCGTAGGAATAGCCCGAAGCGCGTGCCAACAGCCTGCCAAAGAAGTTAGATTTTACTCGATGGCTGCATGGTAAGCCTATTCGTATGGGAATCTAAAATTATTTCAGACTATCAATTCTCGAAAACAAAGGAGTTTTGGGGTTTTTATCACTTGAGAAAATTGTTTTATTTGGCGTTTACATATATATATTTTTATATATCTGTACATCAAGAAATAAACCAATAGACATATATTTTTTTCTAGGGATACAGATATATCTACTCATGTATACAGAGTTCCCTTTCAACGCTCATTTATATCTATATCATTCGTGAGAGCTCTCTCAAATTTTCAGACTTTATAGAAATGATTTGCCTACAGGAACATTTTGAATATCATTAAAGAAAATAACATATAAAATTAAAGTTACAATGTAAGTTTTCAATACCCCTTCCTCAGCTAGGTCACCAATGAACCAGCACCGAAAAAAAATTTTTGCAAAAGAAATGCATCATTTATAAACTGCAAAAGTAGGCACTTAAAATCGACTGAATGTGCTTGTTTATTGGCTGGATGCTGAGCAGCATCTGTCATAACAAATTCAAACAGTGAAAAATAATATTTAAAATATTTCATTAGAGAACCAAATGGAAAATAATGGCAGAGAATAGCACAAAAGAATTTCCTTGCATTACTAATGCGGTTTTAGAAAAAAACCAAAGCATAATTAGCTAGCGCGATTATCTTCCAAAAAAGTATTTACAATAAACTATACCCTCAAATGATAGATAGGGTGCACTGTTGCACAGAACTCAATGCACAGAATTCCAAATCTTGAAAAACAAATTAAACAAGAGAATAGTTGAAGACAGAAAGACAAGCTGACATGGACAGCAAAAAATGAATGAAAAAATGTCCCTCATGAAAAATAAATCAATAACTAATAACAATAAAAAATGACCCTAATGCACATCTCTCTCGGACCCCGTAGGAGTGCTAAGCCCCAAAAGTGCAGGAGTCATACAACGCAGTGGTATTTTTGGCCATGGTACATATTTACAGCAATCAATTTTTCATCATAAACTCAGAGTTTTGGTATCACCAGCATACTTCTCTAATCTTGTTGGCGCTAATACAAAGCTCTGTAAAAAGCATATTGTTCTTATTTTTTGTTCAAGGTCAGCATACAATTACACTTATTAATATGGTGAAAATAAGTAACTTATTGTGACATCAATACACATTTGAAAAAAGAAATCAGTCCTTGTGACCACTCTGTAACACATGAGTGATAATATTAAATTTATATTTCTTTGAAGAATCATGAAGAAAAATTATCATGTTATTATTTACAGAATGCAATTTAAGCCTCTCATAATACAACAATAGTATTTTCAGGAGAGGGGATAATGAACGGACCATTTAGAGGACATCCTTTCATGGTAACATGAGTCCTCACACAGGATAGCAAGTGCATCATTTAAATAATTTCGCAATCCAATTATGCCAACTCAAAAACGATGTTAAAAAACAATGAAGCTCATTCAATTCTGTATACTACTAAATACCTAAGTCAGAAAAATCCTTAATGTAGAAATGTAAAAAATCATGAGGAAAGAGACATTGCACATCTACTAACATAATTATCTATCAACGTAGCGCAAAACATAGCTGATTACCTTTACCTTCATTTACCAAACTCTCTACTAGAACTACTGGGAATGAGTTTACAAAAATAATTCTATCTTCTTCACACTTCCAATGTTCATGAATATTCAGAATAAAACTTGCTAATGAATCAAATAAATATGAACTGTTTTGTAAACTTGTTCAGTAATCTATACAGAACACTTTGAGATGAATACCACTGCTCTAGTTTCAAAACAGTTGGACGAAAAACACTTCACGCAACTAAGTTTAAAAAATTGAACTCAGCTTGAGCTCGCCAACCGACGAGAAAAATCTGAGGATAAGCGTAACGGTTGATTGCCACAACTTCCCGGAAAACAATCAATAAACATGTTCTTGACATCTGATGCAATACTACGTCACAATTTATCTAATGCAATAATTGTGAAAAACACAGTCAAAACCTAACTCGCGACTTTTGCAGAGGCAGTAACCGCCACTACTATTTTCCTGACAGATCGGGTGATTTCGAGTCATGACTCACGAGTGCTTTGAACAAGCCCATAGATCAAATTTCAAATTACCCTAAAAATTGGCTTACCGACAATAACTTTTGATAGTTCGAAATAATTTTTTGGAAAAGTACATAATACTAAACGAAAAAATATTGCATTTATTTTACGTGTGTGTGCAAGGATGTAGAGGTGTATTATATTATGGCACGAGAGATGTTCCCGCCTCCTTATTAATTTGCATTAATAAGGAAACCAGGTTCTTGGAATAGAGGGATTGGCGTACCTCCAAACAAATGATACAGAACACAAGAAATGCAAGGAGATCTATAAGAACACAGTTACTAAAGAAAAAGACAAACAATTGGTACATATGCTAAAATTAGGGCGGTACTCACCGATGAGAAGTGTTACCACTTACAAAAAGCGCCTTTTCTTGCGCCAGTTGCCTCGGTGAAATATGGTACTGGCGAAGACGGGTTATAAAACTCCATATGGAAGGTCTAATGTTTTTTTGTGGTAAATGCACCCTACTACAGCCACCTCATAGGAAATTACTGTAATTGTGAATTCTACAAGTGCTGCCCACCTAATCGGCCGGCCGAATTAATACAACGTTGCTTACACATTGCTAACGTCACAAAATTATTCCTGACTATTATGCGCACTCCAACGAGGTAGAAGATCGTCAGCCTCTGCTCACAGACTCATTCTCACACCCAGTACTGCTTCAGTTCCAAATTCTGAGTCATACACAGATTAACCAATGTTTATTATCGTCGGGATTTGGCGGCTTCGCATAATTTTCTTCATGTAGAGCATGATCAGTAACAAACAAACCTCCCACCTGCACGATAGACATTTACAACTCATTACTTTTATTCATTCAGATAATACTCTCTCCAGTTTTCCAATTTTAACTTGACATCAAATTTCTTATCCCATTTATTTCACATGATGCATTTTCTTGAAATAAACTGCCTCTCTTCTGCAATAAATATATGCCGCTTACCCTTCCGGATGCTGTTTATATTGAACTAAATATTCCTTGTATGACCATCATGGTCTGGTGGGATGTTTTATTCCCCTCTGTAAATAGTGGGCAAAAAACATTTTAATCTATTGAAACGTACACTTTGAAAACTACTACTCTTCATATATGTCATATATATATATATATATATATATATATATATATATATATAATGCAATGCGTATTCACGTTTTTCAGAGTGTAATATTATTTTCCAGTTTACACTTGGTCCCGCTCTACCTTGTCAGAGGGCACACCAAAGCTTACTGAGTCTTCAGTCCCTTGAGCTGCTTGTCCTGATTTTACGGACTGCCCTCTTATCTCGCTCTCCCAATTGTGTTCTACGCGGCTTCGTAAGCGTCCGCCTCCATTCCCCTCTGATTTTCCAATTGGTTTTCCATGAGGCTGGCTTTTTTTCTTATTTGCCAGCGCGCTTTAATCTCCGCCTTTTTCTGAGGTTGTTTACTTTTCGCTGCGACCGCTCGCTTTCTCGGGCTCCCCAAGCTTACACATTGAACCCCATACATCTGTCAACCACTCGTGGCTAGCGTCTTCGGCCGTTGTGACTAACGCTTTCAAGTGTTTGTTATTAAATTTCACCCTATGTTTTCCGGCCGAAGCCTCTCAAGTTTCTCAACCCTCTTCTCTCCTATGTTGTTTTAACAGCCTCCAACCTACAAGCACTTCTGTGGAAAGATTTTTCTGCCTATGTAATAGATCTTTGTAGGCCAGGCAGTTCTTTGCCAAGTTCCCTTATAAATTCCTTTTCGGTCAAATCAAGTCGCCATCTACTCTAAACACTGCCCAGGCCTTTTGCGATTGCTTAGACCACAAAAATTTCGCTGTGCTCATTCGATCGTTTCGACTAACACATGTACACATGTTGAATTTCAGACATCATACATACAACACGTTGAAGCTACACGGTTACGGTTGGAGTGCGCTTTTAATTTTACTAGAATACAAATGCATCCTCCTAGATTGATGTAATTATTCTATGAAGATACACGGCAACTATAAAGATACACGGCAAACACAATTGAATTTTTCTAACTATCCAAAAAAAATCGTACAATAACATTTTTTTCTCAACATGTTTAATTATTTCCTAAAATTTGAATTTTGAATATTTCTTAACATATTTTCTCAACATGTTTAATTATTTCCTATGATTTGAAGTTTGAATATTTCTTAACATATCCTCGCGCCTACAGAAAGAAAAAATTGATTCAACAATTTTTTCGCACTAGTTTTCTGCTAGTCATTTGACTAATTATACACAAGTATTGGCAGCCAACTTCTGACGCTCTGTTAATCTTCTACTTCAAAACATTTTTATCCTTAAAATTTATTTTTAAGAAAATAGAGTCATCTTACGATTAAGAATTCTACGCGTTGCTATCAGCAATAGTTTCGAAACATTGTTCACCGTTATGTAATTCATATATCAGTGTACCGCCGAAATGAAATACGTTATAACTGCGTCAGAACTCCAGATTACATGCTCAAATTTTCGCGAGTATATTCCCCTACAAACTTCGGACATTCTAAAGAATGAAAATTTCTTCCGCAGATTTGAATTTCTGTCGTGCACGTTCTGTAGCACAGTTTCTATCATTTCCATTTTTGCTTGGACGACTCCTTCCTTGTTTCCGCTGAATTTTCTTCTCCCATTTCATTTCTCATGCTTTTCCCGTATTATTCTCATGGCTTCATACACGCGTTGATGCTCGTCACTTCTGGACAGGATGCCGTCTTACCATTCCAATAATTCAAATTTTCTAAAAAAATTATCCGTCACATTATCCTCACGACTTCGTTTTGTCAGATGGATCGTTATTTCGACCCAAATAACCGTTCGACCATGGGAAATGCAGTGTATAACTTGTATCTTAAACGCCGAATCGAACTCTATTTTCAAACATCAGATTTTCATAAAGCTTGGTTCGGTGATCAGTCGAAGTAGCCTTTCATGATATCACGTAAGTCTGTTGCAGAATTCGAGCCGATGCGTTAGTCGATCCGATGTAAATCCGGGATAATTGAAGTATTCCATTCAACACTCTGTAGAATTCGAGCTGATATTCCGTTGTATCGTGATCGTTCTCTGTTAGATGCGAGATTATTTTCCAATCTGCCAGCATTCAAATATTCGTTTCTTTTATGCGAGATAATACTCCTCTTTTCATGCAAGAACAAATTCATATAAGTGTGAGAAATTACATTGGTGAATGGAAACTTGGAAAGTGTGCATCTTGCCCAACCCCATCCAATGTCATCTCATAGTTACTACTTCTTCCTCACCTGATAACAAAGATGCCGAAAATATGGCTTCAGTATCCCACTGTGAACATTTACGTCATAATTATTTTCTCAGGGAAAGTGCATTCGATTTCCAGGCAAACCTCTGCCGGGCGTAACGTGGTACGTTGCAAGATCCCTATTACTAATTTTATATCCCCATGCCCAAGCACATAAAAGCATTTTTAAACGCTAGTACGTTATGGCTGAACAACGTCATCAGAATTACTTTCATTTCTTCTTCCATACTGATTGTGATTCTCAGTTTGTCTTGCGATACTTTCAAACTCTGGCGTGTTAATAGCAAATCCTCGAGAAGCCTTGTCTTTGCTCTTCTGAGTGCGGACGTTGGCGTGAGCCGCAAACTGTGCTTAACCACAAGCTCGATCCAATTAGTACACGTCCTCTCTGCATTCCTTGGCGCAATGATCTCAAATTTCCAGCCATTTGTCCTCAGTCGCCGTTCCTTCAATTTGACGCTTGAATTTCTAATACTTTCAAATACTTCATGAAAAATTTGATGTTCCCCTATGTTGTACGCTTGCAATTTCTTTTTCACTGTTGTATATGTTGTCTGTCGTTCACTTTGTATGCCTGTTACTTTGCTGCCGCATTTCTACACTAAATTACCAAGAAAGATTAAATCCTCAAGCCTAAAGAAAAGAAGCACACAAAATCTACAGCATAAGGCCAGATTTACTCCTGCTAGAACATCATGTTTTACGATGTTCCTTGTGAGTGAAAGGTACAAAGAATCAGAAACATTCAACGCTACAGTAAGAAATGGAAACGCTACATTTAATCTAATTAAACAAATATTTTTCCTTTCGAAGAAACGAACTACATTAAAAGTATTAATTAGATTACACGCCCTCTTGAGTATTCCGAGTAATACCACGCTTCTGTGGCGCGGCAAAAAAAAGGACTGTGATACTATTATTTATTTTTTTTAATGTGAGAGCAGCCTGCTCTAGAGATGCATCTGAAAATTAACCTAAGGCAAATTGTTGTTACCCTCATAGCATGAGCTAGAATGATTCTAAGAATATCAGTTAAACTAATTCACTCGTTTAGTCTTCTCATGTTAACTACGGACTCTTTTTTATGCGAAGAAGGTGATAAAATTAAACGGTGAAAGCATATAAACAACTACAGTTAAAACACACAAAATTACCCTAATGAAAATTTATTTTTCCTTCTTTAAGCAGGAATGAAAAATGAAATTTTTAAGTTTAGTATAAGATTAGTTCACCCGAACAAGTGTCTCGTATCCAACGAAATCTCTTGAGAGCAAAAAAAAAGGAAATTAAAGTTACTCAAGTTCGGGAAATATACCTACTGGAGAACGCATCTCACTATAGCGAGTGAAAATTATCTTAACTCAAACCTAGAATTCCATACTCATACTAAAGAACACATTTAAACTTAAAGCAATACAGCGCTGAGAACTCACTCCTACTGAAGAACGCACCTACAATTAAACACGCAAAAGAACACATTCTGCAAAGTCAAGGAGACTCATAAAACTCAATTCACTGCTGTTCGTTGTGTAAGCGATAATTCACCTACACCTAGAACGTAGGTTATAGTTCCGCTGAGTTTTGGACGCAGCTCGCCGTCCATTTACAGCGTTTCTTGTTCCCCTGTCTTCATCTTCGCTGTTGCCTCTGTCGTTAGCAGCTTCTGGCGCAGCCGCGTTGTTCTCGTTGTGAGGGTAGGCCTCCCCTCTGAGATACGCCACCTTCAGCCTATCTAGATGAACTTTCTCTTCCCGGTCACTATAAAGTGCCTTAATCATTGCATTAGTCTTGGTTTTTCCCATTATTCGATAAGGACCAATCCAATCTGTCGGCCATACGCCGTCAGCTTCAGGCCTTCCTGTCGGATTATGAAGTAGTAAGATGTCACCGACTTGAACTTTGTTGTTCGTGACTCCTCGATCTTTTAATTGCACGGATTTCTCATGCGACGCCTTAGATTTTGCCTTAAGCTGGGTTTACACGGAGGGTGACTTCCCCTGGGCAACGCCCTCTCTCCCTCCCCGCCTCTTCAAAAAAACCCCAATCCCCCGGTCTAACGCCTCCCACTACTACCCCATGCGTGTCGACGCTGCTGCCCCACATGCTGGGACTGCCTGTGGAACGACGGAGAGACAGTGCGCTCCAGACAGTTTTGAGGGTAGGATGTATGTCTTGGCTGCTCTGTCGTCTTGTTCTCATGCGTAATCTCAATCCAAAAAGTCTCTCCTGATCTAGAAAAGTGGCTGAAGGCTAAAGTTTTCACATTGATAGATTTATTGAAAGCAAAGCGTCAGTCTGATTGTATTTATTACGGCTGTAAATATAATTTTTTTATCAAGAACTATCGCTGAAATGATCTGTAGCTGAAATGATTTTCGATCTAATTCAAAAGTAATTACCTCTAACAATAGTAACAAATTGTTCGCTGTCATGCTATTATTAACACAAGATGGCTCGTGATAGGACTTAGACTGATATAATTTTTTTTACTTATTTCTATTTCCTGTTATAAGACTCTATCGCGCATGTTTCATTTATTTTGGTCTTCTTTCTTTTTTCTTTCTATATACATCTGCTGGGCAAGTTATATTTCGTTATTCCTAAGTTTGGGCATTAACAATAACGTCATAAAAGAAGCTATATCTGCGCGAAGTTTTATTGATTTACCTCCATTCCTTATTCAACCAATTGACACATTCGTTTCTGCCAAGGCACTTGGCCTTCGTTTAAGAAGTAATTCTTGAATTCTCCACGAATACGTTGATATCTTATGCCGGCCTCCGTGAAATAGTTTACAGGTTAAAAATAGCATCTTCTTTTTTTGCACGTACCTTGAATTACATTTCGACATCCCCACTCAGTCACTGTTATCTCCAGGGTTGCCGACTTTTTTTCTGTTTGAATAAAACCTCCATGAAAACGTACCAAAAATTGTTAAAGTGTACCAAGTATATTAAACTAGCAATAAAACGAAAATTTTAGGGTTTTACCTACTTTTCCTGTTTGGATGAAATTTTTTTCTCCTCTTCTTCCTTCATCTGCCAATTTTTTTTATTTCATTTGTTGACTAAGCTACCGTGATGGTTCCAATTTGTGCAATTTATGTTCTCTAACGTAAATTTTGATCGCATTCGTGCATTTAGTCTTGCTCATTTTAACGAAATCCTGTTTTTTGTTTTTATGTAGTTAAGGTCAAAAAATTCTCTAGCTGCAGCAAAATAAAGCGGTATTGACAAAAGCTGTAATTTACTCGGGAAGCAGCGAGTAACAAAGCTGCGTACCAGAATTTTTCAGACACAATTTCTGTCTTGAAAGGAGCATCTTAAACAAACAGTTCTCGCCACTTCATCTGTATCTTTTCATGCTGCTCTTCTTTCACGAAATTGGAGAAATGCATTGAATATGGTGTTATTGAATTACATTTATTAAGATCTTTCAATCCAAACTCTTCTAGTTTTTTGGTACATATTTTGTTGACACTTCCCAGGAGAATGCTTTGGGCAGCAGCACCAAAATAAATCTCATTTATATTGACATAGTTTGTGGGGTTGCCTACATTTATTTTGCAATTATTGTCATTCGAAATCAATAGATCCCTTTTTATGAAGTTGCCCATAATAAAATTCTCACTCAAGAAAAATTAAAATTCATTTTTGTAAGGGGAACTTGTACATTTTCTGAACGCACCAATTTCGGCACCCTGGGCATCTCACCCTCCGTCTAAACGCAAGTGGGGAAGCTTGAGCGGGTGAGAGGGGTAGGGTGGGGGCGTCACCCTGGGGAAGTCACCCTCCGTGTAAACCCAGCTTTAACAATCTTAAATGCATTGTGGAGTCGTGCAGTCACTTCTGCCGCATAGTTTTCCCCTAGAGAGTAATCTATTCGCGGGGTTTTTAACCAGTCAATAATTGGAATTTCAGCATCTCTACCAAAGAACAAATAGTATGGAATTTCTTCAATGACGCTCTGGTAGCTGGTATTAAGTGCCAGGCACGTCCAAGGTACAGAGTGCTGCAACGAGATTGATCATTTGCTGCCAGATGAGACAAAACGGTTTTGACGTTCCGGCATTCCATTCGATTGTGGATGATAGACTGAAGTGTTGGTGTATTTTGTCTTCAATTTTTCGCACACACTTCGGAACAAAGCGGACATGAATTTGGTGCCTCTATCTGAGACGAGCGTTTTTGCAGGGCCATACGTTGTTACAAATTTAGTTAACACTCGAGTTACTTCCTCCGTGGTTTTGCTTTTGAGCGAAAATGCAGCGAACTATCTGCTGAAATGGTCTACTACAGTTAAAATGTATTTGTGGCCTTCATTCGAAACTGGCATTTCAATTAAATCCACTCCAACTCTGTCCAGTGGCTTGTCAATTTCTATGAACGAACCTAAGCTGACACAAATGCGGTTGTCAATCTTACGCTTCTGACACTGCATACTCAGTCGACACATTCATTTACGTCCTTGGACATATTTATCCAGCATCCAGTAACCGAATTCCAGTTCTCGCTTCCAAGTTTTAGCTCTCCCTTGATGCGCGCCTATGGCACCGTCATGCGCCAACGTCATCGCTGACTCTCTTAAGGCCTGTTGACACGAGGACTGGGCGAGCGCTCCACCACGAGCTCATTAAAATGCTTGTTCGAGTCAGCGTGTCCACACGGACCATGGCAGAGGTGCAGACTGCTCCAATTAAAATCCTCAGTTTTCTCCTAGCAGCGGTAGAGAGAGAACGCACGAAGGTGGCTCTGCGACAGGCAATGGCGTTTTCAATCTCTATCAGTTGTCGCGGCTATAAAGAAGAAACAAAAACGAATGAGGAAAATGTGGGCGAAGCGTTGGCTTAAAAAAGTCCTTTTTTGGGAGCTAAACGCCACTTTTCCAAGAGAACGTGTAGGCAGGGAGCAGAGACGCACACCCTACACGTTCAGCGTCTGAAATTGCACTGGGAAGCATTGAGTCGCTCGACGAAGACCAAACTCAGACAGACTGTTGTCTACTGCTCCATTGAGTCTGAAACGAGAGAAAATGGGCGTGGTTTAAGCCTCTCTTTCCCGGTGGAGCGCTCGCTCACCCCTCGTGTCAACAGGCCTTTAGAGTGTCTGACACTATTATCAAGTGCCTTGTTCTTTTAGGCTTTCGTTGCGTATTTCTGAAATACAATATGCCTCCGTCGGCGAAGATTTCGGATTTCCGAGCGAGACTTGGAGCTTCCCCTAACTTGTCACCTTCTAGGTAACTCAGCACAGGACCCCACACCGGATTTTTTAATTGTTATGTTCGCACATTTTCTTTTTGCGGGCTGACTTCCGCTTGTCGCACACTGGGCGTTTCATCTAGCATCGACGTGAAGAACACCGTCTTAGGAGCTTCGTTTTCTTCATTGTCCTCGTTGTTTTGCGCAATGTTCCTTGACAGTGCGTCTGGAACCACTTTCTGAGCTCCTGGCCTATAAATTACTTTAAAATCGTACTGTGAGAGTGTTAGTGCCCACCTCATAATTCTATTGTTCTTGGTATTTTTTCCTCTGAACAAATATTTAAGGGCCCTGTGATCAGTTATTACAACAAATTTATTACCGTCCAAATAAGGCGAAAAGTGATTTACTGCAGCGACAACTGCTAATCCTTCACGTTCAGTGATTGAATAACGTTTTTCAGCATCATTGAACCTCTTGTTGAAGTAGCCGATGGGTTGTTCTTAACCCTCGCATCTTTGTGCCAGAACTGCTCAAGAGCCCTCATTTGATGTATCACAGCTTAGATAATACGTCTCGTTCAGATAGGGTTTCTTCAGAACTGGAGCATCTATCATTAGCTGCTTAAGTTTACAGAAGGCTTGCTCATGTTCTTCATTCCACTTGAATTTTTGTCCCTTCTTGGTCAGCGCGTTAAGGGGAGCAGCTGTTGGGGCGAAATACGGGATGAACCTCCGATAAAAATTAAGCGCCGCCACGAACGAGCGGACTTTTCGTGCGGTGGTAGGCCTTGGGTAATTCTGCATCGCCTCGACATTCTTGGGATCTGGGATTATTCCCTCACGACTGTTGTAACATCCTAGGTACTTTACTTGCTTTTGCGCAAATTTGCACTCGTCTTACCCTATTTTTACTCCGGCACATTACAACTCGTGTAACACCTCTCTCAAATTTTCTAGATGACTCTCAAAAGTCATAGAGCTGATACACACATCGTCCAAATAAATGGCAGCGAATTTTCCAAGCTGCCTTTTGAGAACATGGCAAATTACTTTCTGGTACACTGATGTTGAACACTTAAGTCTCATAGGGAGCCTAGCAAATTCGAAATTTCCTTGCCTAGTTTGAAACGCCGTGTACTGCTTGCTTTCTTCATCTAGTTCAATTTGATTGAAGGCTATTTTGCATCAACAATTGAGTAGTATTCTTTGCCAGCAGCTTCTTCCAAAGTTCCCACGATGTTGGGAATAGGATAATGTTCGTTTACCACCCGCATGTTTACAGCTCGCAAATCAAGGCAAACTCTGTGGCCTCCACCAGGTTTTTTCACAAGTACGAGGGGATTTTTCCATGCACTTGTGCTCTCTTGCACAATTCCACTCTTGACCATCTCCGAGACCTTTTTATCAATAATTTCTTGGCTGACTTACGGAATTCGCCATCCTCTCGTCTGAATGGGCCTGTAATCATTTAACAAAATTTTGTATTTCACACCCTTTACATGCCCAATGTCCATTTCATCTGCGCTGATCGTTTTATGATACTCCTTCAGCAGAGCTCTGACTTGCTCCTGCTTTTCATGATCCAAGTAACTGAGATCAAGCTCCTCAATTTGTTGAAAACGCTTCTCTCTGCGGAGATTTTCCGCTTCGCTGTTTTCATTATTGTTTTCTTCTGCAGTTGAATTTTCACTCGAGGTTTCATGGCATGTTGCAATTATTGCTCCCTCAGTCAGAGCGATTTCTTCGGCGAAGGGGTTAAGCACGGGCATCAGAACGTACTCATTTTGCACTCTTGCAGCAGTGGCTCCTACATAGGGTGCCCACTTAATTCTACGCTCCAAAATGACTTCTATTTCATTAAAACTAACATCTGCCCTGCACTTCACCATTGTCTGTATGCGCGGCTTCACTGTGATGTCTTCTGCCAAAGTTACCAATGTTTCCCTTCGCGTCACACACAAAATCTTTGGAGATATCGGTTGTGGCACTGAAAACATGTTCACGTAAGTGCCAAAAAGCGACGCCCTACGTTTTTCGAAGTCTATTTTTGCGTTGAGTTTGTTCATCACTTCCACTCCTATTAGCAGGTCTCCCGGAAATGCATTTTCTCGTACCACAAAACATCTTTGCACCACTTTTCGACCGTTAACCTTAATTGGGACATTAATCTCCCCCAGCACCGCTACAGGCTCTTCTCCAATTGTTTCCAACGCGGTTGATGTTCCTTTAACTTTTGCATTTTTGATTCTCGCGACTACACGTTCCTTCGCCAAGCATATATTTTCTCCCGTGTCAAGAAGTGCTCTTACAGGTGTACCGTTTACATGGAGTGTGATGCTGGGATTTATTAGCGGAGATAACGGCCTCCTGGCCGATTTTTTGGAGGACCTGGAAAATTTCGCGCCCTACAATTAACTCTAATGTGCCCGAACTTCCCACAGTTGAAGCACGGCGGTGGCACTGTTCTGCACTGCGTTAAGTCCACGGTAGGCGCAGGTGGCACTTCTTGATGCTGCTGTGGCGCTCTTACATGGTAATTTTGGTGATAATGGCTCCTCAGTCTGCCTCCTCCTCTCCAGTTTGGCGCATCGTCATGTCCTCTTCGTTGGTATGTAAAGTTCCGCGTCTGTCTTCCCCGTCCACTCCAGTGCGATGCTTCATTGTGGTCTCTTTGCGAATATGGTGAGTGCCGCATCTTGTGGCCCACACGTGCAACCTCCCGCTGGGGCCTTCTTTCGCCCTGATGAGGTCTCTCTCTCTCTCAGGCTCCCTGACCTCCGTGGTTTGTCCTGGCACTGGCAGTACCCGTCGATTCTCCACCTCCACAGCCATGTCCTTCAACTCTTGCACTGTGGTAGGCCGCACATCACTTCGAAACATTCTCGTTATATCTCCCCTCAATCCCAGCCAAATTATATCAACAAGCACTAGCTCCGGATGTGCTGGGTACTTCGCTTTGTATAGCGCTTCAACTCGTGTAACATATTCAGTTACTCCTTCTCGGCTTGTTTGTTTTTTGTTAAACATCTCTCGTACAATGCCTGGGTGTGATGCTCTAGTTGGTTGGCATATAGACGCAGCCACTCCTCGGCCTCTCGTAAGTTTGTTAGCGTATCCCTCACTTGGTTGTACACTTTAACCTCTTCTTGGCCTAGTGAGAGGAAGAAGACTCGCATTTGCTCGCTGTTATTCATATGGCCGGCGATGAATCGTAATCGTACTAAATACTCCCCACCGTCGTCTCATTTATGGAATTTGTACCCTATGGCCTCAACACAGCTCAGCACTTCGGGCATATTAATAATTTCCTCGGGCTGCGGTGCTGCCGCTAGCCCATTTGTACGAGAATTGTTTCTTCTCCCTCGCGAAGGCATGGTGTCGATCTTCTTCAACTTCAAATCTTCACGACTACGCAATAATCACTCGCCACTCACGAAGCACACTAAACATGTATTTAAACCTACTCACTGTGGAAATTTACTGCTACTTTGCATTAATCGTGTTGATACACTAGAATTTTCTCACTGAATTCAAATCACTATTATGAACACTTTTAATTTCTTTAGCCACATGGTAGTGTACACCGAAACACAGAAAATTATCACTTTATGAGTTATGTACCCCTACTGAATTTCTCTACGTTTCACACTTGGAAATACCCAAGCAAAAAATGCAATTTTAACAGTTACACTTACGAATTCACACAACGATCGGGTTGATCTATGCCAAATTTGGATGTCACGAGAGATAGTCCCACCTCCTTAATAATTTACATTATTAAGGAAACCAGGTTCTCGGAATAGAGGGATTGGCGTACCTCCAAACGAATTATACAATACACAAGAAATACAATGAGATCTATAAGAACACAGTTACTAAAGAAAAAGACAAACAATTGGTACATATGCTAAAATTAGGGCGGTACTCACCGATGAGTAGTGTTACCACTTACAAAAAGCACCTTTTCTTGCGCCAGCTGCCTCGCTGAAATATGGGACTGGCGAAGACGGGTTATAAAACTTCATTTGGAAGGGATAATGTTACTTTTGTGGTAAATGCACCCTACTACAGCCACCTTATAGGAAATGGCTGAAATTGTGAATTCTACAAGTACTGCCTACCTAATCGGCCGGCCGAATTAATACAATGTTGCTTATACATTGCTAACATCACAAAATTATTCCTGACTATTATGCGCACTCCAACGGGGTAGAAGATCGTCAGCCTCTGCTCACAGACTCATTCTAACACCACGTACTGCTTCAGTTCCAAATTCTGAGTCATACACAGATTAGCCAATGTTTATTATCGTCGGGGTTTGGCGGCTTCGCGTAATTTTCTTCATGTAGAGTATGATCAGCAACAAACACTACCTCCCACCTGCTCGATAAACATTTACAACCCATTACTTTTATTCATTCAAATAATACTCTCTCCAGTTTTCCAATTTCAACATGACATCAAATTTCTTATCCCATTTATTTCACATGATGCATTTTCTTGAATTAAACTGTCTCTCTTCTGCACTAAATATATGCCGCTTACCCTTCCCGGTGCTGTTTATCTTGAACTAAATATTCCATCTATGACCATCTTGGTCTGGGTGGGATGTTTTACTCCCCTCTGTAAATAGTGGACAAAAAAATTTTAATCTATTGAAACGTACACTTTGATAAGTACTACTCTTCATATATGTCAAATATATATATTCTGCAACGCGTATTCACGTTTTACAGAGTGTGATATTATTTTCCAGTTTGCACTTAGTCCCGCTCTACCCTGTCAGACGGCACTCCAAAGCTTACTGTATCTTCAGTCCTTTGAGCTGCTTGTCCTTATTTTACGGACTGCCCTCTCATCTCGCTCTCCCAATTGTGTTCTACGCGGCTTCGTTAGCGTCCACCTCCATTCCCCTCTGATTTTCCAATTGGTTTTCCATGAGGCTGGCTTTTTTTTCTTGTTTGCCAGCGCGCTTTAATCTCTGCCTTTTTCTGAGGTTGTTTACTTTTCGCTGCGACCGCTCGCTTTCTCAGGCTCCCCAAGCTTACACACCGAACCCCATAAGTCTGTCAACCACTTGTGGCTAGCGTCCTCGGCCGGTGTGACTAACGCTTTCAAGTGTTTGTAATTAAATTTCACCCTATGTTGTCCGCCGAAGCCTTTCAAGTTTCTCAACCTTCTTCTCCCCTATGTTGTTTTAATAGCGCCCTACCTACAAGCTCTTTTGTGGAAAGATTCTTCTGCCTATGTAATAGATCTTTGTTTGCCAGGCAGTTCTTTGCCAAGTTCCCTTATAAATTCCTTCGCGGTCAAATCAAGTCGCCATATACTCTAAACACTGCCCAGGCCTTTTGCGATTGCTTAGACCAGAAAAATTTCGCTGTGCTCATACGATCGTTTCGACTAACACATGTACACATGCTGAATTTCAGACATCCCACATACAACACGTTGAAGCTACACGGTTACGGTTTGAGTGCGCTTTTAATTTTACTAGAATACAAATGCATCCTCCTAGTTTGATGTAATTATTCTATAAAGATACACGGCAACTATAAAGATACACGGCAAACACAATTGAATATATCTAACTATCCAAAAAAATTCGTAAAATAACATTTTTCTCAACATGTTTAATTATTTCCTAAAATTTGAATTTTGAATATTTCTTAACATATTTTCTTAACATATTTAATTATTTCCTAAATTTGAATTGTGAATATTTCTTAACAATTATATATTTTTGTTATTCAGTTCTAATTCAAACTGGTGAAGCTAGAGTAAAAAAAAATTGATTTTCAGTTTTTCTAAAGACTTGTGTATGTGACATGTTTAAGCACGCAAGGCCTAAATTCGTTTTTTACGGTTTAAGTTTAAAATTTGGTGACATTTTTAAAATATACTAATTCTTCAAGTTCAACGATTAGAAAAAAATGAAATCCTTTCATGACAATTTCAAAAGACCGAATAATAAAACTGATCGTGACATTAATTATTAACTCCTGCATAATTTATCAAACAATTTCAGCTAATAGGTGACATTTCGTTGACGAATGAAATTAAAACAAACCCACATCAATCGTAAGCACATAAATGAACGCTAGTAAAGGGACCGAGGTTTTTATTTTAAGCATAGTAAGGTCAAGTGTTCATTTTCCATGTTGTGAACATTTCGTGAGAAGAATGGATATGAAATAAAAAATTCGACACATTGTTTTAAGCATAATTCACTGAACGCAACAATGTCAAAACACGTTTTGGCATTTTCACACCACTTGCAGTACAACACCGGCAGCACACCACCTGCAGTCCTCTGTTTGCAGCACACCACCGACAGCACACCACCTGCAGCACACCACCGACAGCACACCACCTGCAGCACACCTCCTGTAGCACACCTCCTGCAGCACAACACCGGCAGCACACCACCAGCAGAACACCACCTGCAGCACACAACCGGCAGCACATCACCGACAGCACACCACCGACAGCACACCACCTGTAGAACACCACCTGCAGCACACCACCGGCAGCACATCACCGCCAGCACACCACCGGCAGTACATCACCGGCAGCACACCTCCTGCAGCACACCACCTGCAGAACACCTCCTGCAGAACACCACCTGCAGCACACCACCGTCAGTACACCGCCTGCAGCACACCACCGGCAGCACATCACCGGCAGAACACCACTTGCAGCAAACCATCTCAGAACACCACCGGCAGCAGACCACCTGCAGAATACACCTGCAGCACACCACCGGCAGCACACCACCGGCAGCACACCGCCTGCAGCACACCATCGGCAGCACATCACCGACAGCACACAACCGACAGCACACCACCGACAGAACACCACCGGCAGCACACCACCGACAGAACACCACCGGCAGCACACCACCGACAGAACACCACCGGCAGCACACCACCGGCAGCACACCACCGGCAGCACACCACCGGCAGCACACCACCGGCAGCACACCAACAGAACACCACTTGCAGCACACCACCGACAGAACACCACCGGCAGCACACCACCGGCAGCACATCGCCTGCAGCACACCACCGGCAGCACGCAACCTGCTGTGCCGCTAAAGGTGCGGCTTGTCGTGGTAAGGAAACTCAGGAGACAGGAGTTCATAGGTGTTTACTTGGAGGAGGACGCGGTCGATGGCGACAGGTCTAAGATGCCTACTGCTTATGAAGACTCCGACGCGCATTGGGGTCGGGGTTGCGCTCACATATCTCTCCCACCCTCATAGAAAGTGAGGTACTTATCGCAAAAAAATTTTAATTTTTATCAAGTGATCTAACGCAAAATAAATTTCATTTATGAAATTAATCAGTACTAATCAACTTAGCAAATTGTTGCTCCTCAGTGGGAGATTATTGAAAATTAAACATCTCATAAATCAAAAATATTTTCAAAAAAGCATTATAAATATAAGTAAACATATATTTTATCCATAGTACACCTCGTTTTATTTTAGCAACAATAACAGAACCAAGAAAACGCACTTACGCAAGCAGGACGAAAGGAGGCAGCGAAGCTGGTTGACAATAATAAGGCCTTCTTCTTCAACAGTATAAACTATAACACGAGTTCCTACACTACTACTATGAAAAAATAAAAACCGACAGTATTTAGGGTAAGGGAATAAAAATAAAAACGCCAGATACACAATTATAAAAACACAAATAAAAGAAACTCAATATCGATTCCCATTAATTCAACAATTTTATATAACATTTCGCTTCTAACATGGATCTTGTGGAAATATGCAAAAAGGATGACAATTCCGTAGAGTTCCATCGTTGCAAGTTTGGTATCGTTCCCTGCCTTGCACAGAGAAAACAGAGCACTGCTTGCAAGGTTAATGAAGTCAAGGCTGTTGACTGCGCGCAAAGCCTAGTTGCGGTCTAGGCCAGACACCTTTTTCAAACTATTTCAAATCTTCATTAAAGCAAACGACGGAGTGAGCGCAGAGGTAAGTGTAGATTATAGAATTCGTAAGAACTTAAATGTATGGTTACTATGTGTAGGGCTCGTTTACGATTATAAAAAACATCGAGTAGGCGTCGAGTAAACATTTAGTTTTATGAATTTTTTCTAAAACATTTTTCAGCGGAGCTGCAATCTGTTTAATGGGGTTTGACACGTTAACTAATGAACCGAATATAACAAATTGATTTAGAGCCAAATTAGGTTATACCTCTGTTGACAGCATTCAGTAGGTCGCTGCCAGCGTCGTTATGTTAGACCGCACCGACCGTTTTGAGTGCCTAGGCCATTTCAAGCCAGGTTGCACATCAATTATTACGTGTCCCCTTACAGTTACAGTGGTTACTGTCAAGGAATGGAAAGCCGTAGGAATTAATGTTTTCGGGTTATACTACTTTCTTATTTTATGTCGCCCGGTATTGGGATTCAGCTTGCATTTTGTTCATCGGTCTTTCTTAATGTAGTTTTGCGTCGGAAGAAAACGCGTGCTGAGCGCAACATCTTTTCTTATTTAGTCAGGGAGATCTAGGAATTCATTCATAGCTTCAGCAGTCACCGCTCGAGGCGGAGGTGCGTTTTGTTTTAGGATACTTGTGTGCTTTATTTATCCGTTATAGCCCTGACAATATTTCCAATATTTTCATATTCATGTTCTAGTGTGTAACGGCTTGGTTTTGATTGTTCATCAGTGAGGTCATCAGTCGTCCCCCACACTGAGATACTCTGGGCAAGTTCCAGCCACAACCTGTCCGGTTCCTGTACGTGTAGAATAATTAGCATTGTTCAACGTAACTTCGAGCTGAAAGCCGAAGAGTGCCAGAGGCAGCTGCTGGTGGCGGTTTCTGTAAAACCGATGATTTCCCAGCCTGTATGCTTGCGATTATTCGTGGACTCGACTTCACGTCTCTTCAGGCACTCGTCCGACGTACAACCTTACGTTTGACACTTGACGCTGCGATCTAGCCGGCACGAAGCAGTGTATCCTAATAGTGTTTAGGGAGTTTTTAATTACTTGTTTCGTTGCTACGGCATTACTGTGGTCAGAATGGCTCGAAATTAATATTGTTTAATGTCATTACCCATAGCTGTCTTGGCGTCCGTTTCATTATTTTATTCTGTTTTTGTAATCTATTCTAATTTCGTGTATTCAAGTGTTCTGCTCTAAATTTCATTTCATTTAAAATGTTGAACTTTAGCAAATCATTACGCTTTATTCATATTTTCTTCACCAGTTCACCCAGTCGTATATCCGTAACCTGAACAGTTACATTTCTGACAACGTCCCTTTTTGTTTTGAGCACGTTCCGACGGAGGTGAAAATCCTCCGCTCTTACGCATTCGGCCATTAGCTCCATTTGTTTTCTTATGTGATAGACTAAGACTGTTAGGGTTATCATGACGACTGTTAGGATCATCAAAAGAACATCACCTACGCGGTCTGGTATCCAATCTGTATTACTCTTTGCTGCTATCCAATCGTTAGTGATTTGGCCCTTAGTGTCGAATGAAGCTGCAGTTAGCGTGTCGACGCTAATTGAGCTTATTTTATTTCCCATAATCTAGGGTTTCCTGTAATTAGTATTTTGAAGTGATTGTATACTGGTTTCTCAGCCATCAGGACCTGCAATTGAAACGGAAACGAGACTATTAGCATGGCCAAAAAATTTATAATGTCATAAACAACCAATGAAACATCTAACTCTAAACGCAATCATAAATACATTTAAAATATAAATGTATTCGTCTTTTACATTTGAAAGTCAGCAGTGAAATACTAACTATTTCTGAATCAGTTAATTGAAAGTGAAAACAATTGAAGTGAAAACTATTGAACTGATTGTAAATCTAATAAGTTAACAACAGTATTCAGTTTCAACCAGGAAGTTTCTCACGATGTATTCACGATGTATTTCGATTAATTTTTTAATTTCCTCAAGTCTTGAGGTTGATTTTTTCATCAACAGTGATGCTCTGTTGATGCGATGCATTTTGCAAATGCGGAACTCGCTTATCATTTTTAATTGGCTATTCAGCATCAAAATTTGAACGTAAGTGTTGACTGTTATGAAAAATTGCAGTTGCACAGATCGTGAGAACATTCGTTGAAGGATGTTTTCTGCGATATTCGTTAACCTTGAATTTTAACGTACAAAACTTAAGCTTTAACATGGGGTAACCTGTTTAGAAGGTGAATTCATTTGCTGTTAGCAATGAAAATTCACTAATACTGGAGCACAAACATATATGAGCTTATTATGATGCGAAGCAAGTAACGCAAGGTAGGCACTTAATACCTAATTAACACGTTACATAGAGTCATACAGTCGTAGTTTTTAGCAAAATCGTAACTTGTCACGTCTGAAATGTTAGAGTCGCAAATATAGTTTTAGGTGACACAGTACGTTATAACGTTGTCATTTCCAACAGTAACGTTGTCAACAGTAACGTTGTCATTTCCTTTTACCTAGAGGCAGTACATGGTTCATGTTCCTTTTGTGAATTTTGTCGCCAATTTTGATTTGAACCCAGTGTCCTATGACTTTCGTAATAATTCCCGGCCCATGCCATGAAAGGTCTATTTTGTTCATTTTGAAATGGTTTTTTAACGTAACTCTGTCGCCAATCGTGAAATTTTTGTCCTTCCATTTTAGGTTCTGGTACATTGTATGTACAGCAGTAGTAGTAGTAGTAGTAACATAGGTTTGCTAGCGCTTCAGTTATTTAGACTATATCGCACCGAAGGTCACTATGTACAGCAGTATTATTCAGAATTAGATTCCTAACGTTTTCAACAATTCGAACCGCTTCCTTCGCACGAAAATTCACTAAGTCAATTTCGTCATCGTATCTGTATGAAATGGGGAGATTTTCCCCGCGAAAATATGGGCACGTATCCCTACCGAAAAAGACATAGCTGGGAGTATCACCTAAAATAGAATTAAATGAATTGTTTATGGCGTTCTCTACCATTTAAAAACACTGGTCCCATTCGGTATGAGCTAGGGAATTAATGTACAATTTTAACAAATTGCTTATTTTTTTGCTATTTCATTCAACAATCGCATTCGAATGGGGGCTAAAAGCTAGAACTTCTTTCTTAGCAATAGCATGTATTTTGGCAAATTGTTTTACTGCTGCTGATTTAAATTCAAGTGCGTCATCACTTATCAGTGTTTTTGGGTATCCGAAAGTGCTAAAACAACTTCCTAAACATGATATTACTGTGTATGTTCGACAATTAGAGGTCGCGTATAATTTACAGAAGCGGGAAAAAAGATCAATCACAACCAGTATGTATTTATTCCCATAATCGGTAATTTTGAGGGGACCAAGAAAATCCATTGAAACTAATTCGAAAGGTTCCTTTGCTATAGGGGCTGTTAATATTTTAATAGGTACGGAAGGGTTTGCTTTAAGAAGTTTGCAAACTTCACAACCTTGCACAAACTTTCTTACAATCGTTTTCTCTAAACTGTGAAAGTATTTGAGCCTAAATTTGAATAGCGTGAGCAATGCTTCTGTATGGTACATATAGTGTATACCTAAGATTGCTTTATTCAACAACGAAGTTGGCATGATCGCTGTTAATATTTTGGAAGTTCGGGAGCCAATGCGTCGTCGTCGATACAATATGTCATTTACAATTAAATAATACGGTAAGTCAAAAATTGTAGACGTACTTCTATGAAGTACCGCTTTTCTAACTTCAATACAAAAGGGATCTTGCATTTGCTCGTCAATGAACTCTTTTAAAGTCCAGGAAATTTCTTTTTCTGTCGGGACATAGTCAAATAATTTTGGTGTCAACACGTCGTTACCGTGTGATTGCATCGTCTGGTCAGTGAGAACGTCTTGCTTTGCTTTAGCTCGCGTCTGCGCTAAGTACACCTCAGATTCAAGCTCAGGCATTAATGTGTTACAGCTATCTAGTTCTTTAATAGTTAGTTGATCATTGTTGTTTGGTAGCATGCTTAGGTAGTCGGCTACGACGTTTTGTCTACCTGGTAAGTAATGAACGACAGGATCGTATGAGTGAATGTTAATACACCATCGGGCCATCGCTTTATCCTCTGGTAATTTTTTCGTGAATAGAGGAGCTAATGGACGGTGGTCAGTGTACACACGGATGGGATACCCAATAATTAGGTATTTGAATACTGTAAGAGCACTGTAAATGGCAAAAAATTCTTTTTTCGTGGTGCTGTAACGTTTTTGACTAGAATTTAAACTTTGCTTAAATATGCAACCGGACGCATTAATTTATCGCCTGAATCTTCGGGCTGCATCAGGACGGATCCTTTGCCAAAATTTGATGCATCGGTAAATATGTGAAACGTCTTAGCAAAATCAGGGGGTCGTAAAACAGTCTCAGAAGTCAGGGCAGATTTTATGGAGTCAAAACTTTGTTGACAGTCGTTTGTCCAGTTGAAATTAACACATTTTTTAACAATCTGTACAGGGGGTTTGCAATCAATGCAAATTGCGCTATGAAGTTGCGGAAATAATTAGCTGCACCAAGCAATTGCTGCAATTATTTTACATTTATTGGTGCTGGACAATTTTGCAACTTCTCGAAATACAACGTTTTCCATCGGCCGAAATAATATGACCCAGGTACTCTATTTTCTTCTTGAAAAATTGACATTTTTCGAGTTTGATGGATAGTTTACCGGTGCAGAGTGTCGTGAGAACAGTTTTAATATCGCACAAATGTTGCTCATTAGTTTTTGAGTAAATTAATATATCGTCTATAAATAAAAAACACAGTCGGCCTAAAATAGGCGCCAGAACAGATGACATGACACGTTTAAAAACGCCCGGACTTGAACTTAGTCCAAATGGAATTCTTCTGAATTGGTATTTTTGGTAACCTATACTAAAGGCTGTAAATTTCCAACTTTCCTGTTCTAATTCTACTTGGTGGAATGCAGACTTTAGATCCATAGAGGAAAAGACGCTATTGCCCCCGAGTGTAGACAATATTTCGTCTATTCGTGTTATGGGATACGACTCCTTGATCACGATTTTGTTTAATGCTCTAAAATCTATCACGGGTGGAATTTCGCCCGTCTTTTTCTTTACCACAATCACCGGATAATTGTAACCTGATATGGAATTCTCAATTATGCCCTGTGAGAGCATTTCTCTGTTGACCTTGGCCAACTCCTCCTGATATTTATGAGGTATGCGATAGGGTGGTATATTTAAAACTGGTACATCAAATTTAAGCACAATTTTATGTTTTGACACATTGGTAACATCTATAGTTTCGCCTTGTAACGTGATCACGTCACGGAAACTGTTCATCAATTCCAGTAATTTTAGTTTTACGTCAACTTCGTCGTATGTTATATCATTATTGGTTAACGGACGGCGTACGTCCTTCTGTACATTAGATACACTTTCGATTTGTGCATCAATTCCTAGTTCCTTACTACCAGGAAACTCACACTCACAATTATTGCCGCGAACATCGACCTTCGATTCAAGTTTCTCCTTGGCCATGGTCTTTATTTCACCACGTCCTGAGATGACTTCAAAGGAATCAGACGTAACCTCAGAGGTTATCTCAACATTATCCGCCTCTTTCAGCGTTTCCTCTAAATTCGTGCGATAAAGTTCGGCCTCAACTTCTTCCCCAGGTAATACTTCCATGTTACACAGCATTGTGTTTTCGCTAAAATGAATGGCCTCATCAGTCGGGTTCGGTATTAATAAGGGTACATTCCCATCTTCATTGACTGTAACTATTGATTCTGCTATTAGCGCTCCATTTTTCAATACTCTTTTCAACACTTCATAACACCGGGCTTAGCCTTTTTGACAAAAGCATTAATGAGCTTGATGCAATTAGCAGGCACGCCTATTACGTCACAGTGAAACACCAGAGGTCTATTTTTTTCTCTCTTACCACTGGCTTTGGCAGCTCGGCTGCACACTCGAGTTCAGCCTTTTTTTATTGCCTGTTCTTACAGCGTCTTTTTTTCTCTCGCGGCAATTCCTTATGCCCCGGTATCTGGTGCTCTTCTTAGCACAGGCAACTACTTCTGACACAAACAGTCACTGTGTATTATATCCATTAATATGGCTTCTCTACTTCTACTTATTAATATGGCTTCTCTACTTCCCACATGAGGGAACCATCCTTGAAGTTTATCACTGCATTGGTTAACACGTCTCTTCCTAAAATCAAATCATATTTGAATTTAGCATCTTTAATTACTCAAGCACTAGTCTTAAGTACTTTGTCAGTACCAGGTATAGAGATATTTAAGTCAACCTCTCCGCTAACATTACTGTTTGCGTTTATGCCTCTAACGCTCAACAAACTCGGTTTTTACTTTTCTTTGAGGTATGTGATGTTACTGTAGCTAATGAGGCATTTTTCGTTACCGCTATCTAGCAGCGCGCTTAAGTACTTATCTTGATTAGAAAGGATGATTGTGGGTTTACTGTATTTTCTAAATGTGACGAGATCGGTGCCTTCTTTCTTAAGACGTCCTCTTCCTACAACCGTAGTGTTGGAATAAGCCTCAACTGCTTTCTTTTGTGGTATCTCATCAGCCATTTTCTCATCTTTCAAAACTTCAAACCTATTTCTACATTTAAGTAATGGATCAATATATGATTCACTGTGATCGTGATTACACTCAGCCATTTCAGTATCTGGATTCTTTTTGACCACAACTTCTGGATTAACGAGAGTCTTGCGGTGACACTCAGGCTTCGACTCGCTCTTTCCTGCTCCTCCTACTGCTCCTACTCTTGTAAAAAAATCTCTGTTGTCTTTTTCGTGCTCCTCACCATAGTGCACATCGTGCCTTCCACTGTTATTTACGCCTTTTTTTGCACTGTACCTACGCAAGTATGCTTTATACTGCCTGACTTCATTTTATGACGCTCTACAGTTTCTAACGAAGTGTTCTCCCCCGCAAGCAGAGCAAAGGCCAATGGCTCTAGGTTTGCTTTGATATCTTTGAGTTCGACAGTTGGCTTCAACATGACCTGAAACATTGCATATACGGCAGAAAGGAGAGCCTCTCGTTCTAGCTGCAAAGTGTACGTGGGCATGGTTCGAGCTTTCTGCCCGCAAAGTGTTACATTCAAGGGAACCTATTCTTCTATCACCTACATAGCCACTAACATTCCTTCCCACTCAAGGTCGAGAAAATGACCGTAAAAAAATCCCTTTCCTGAGGGGAATCTTGCACATCAATATAGTTTTCTGACTCGGCAACTTCGGCTACAAAGGTTTCTCTATTGTACTGCGTCTCGTACTGAGTCGCTACTATCTGTTTATTTTCAGGTTGATTTCGAACAGCGGCAACAATTCGTGCCAATAATTCCTCTGACGTATTGAAAGACGTATAAAATAATTTTTTACCAAATGACTCCTCGAGAAAGGGTGCTAACACGATGATAGCTAGGCTAAGATCAATACTGTCTCCTACAAAACATTTTAGTTCTACTTGATTTGTACTAGCCCTGTATAATGGGTGTCTCGATCACGCTATTGAGGTCGAGTTTAACAAATGTTCCGAAAACTTTCTGATATTAGCAAATGCAGTTACCAACTGGGCCGCAAGTGCATCGTTCCTAACGAAGCGTAACTGACTTAAATCACACGCTAACGCGTGGATAGACTTTTCGCCCCTAGCCACGTAGATGTCGTCCAATATTTTGACGACATCTTCAAAAGAGTAATGAAGGTCGGAATTGACCAACTTGGTTACTATTGAATTGAAATCTCCTACCTGTTTGTTAGCTGTTCTAACTAACAACTCTTTTTTGGCATTGTCGGAACTCACGTCCGGTAGTAGCGTCATGTAGGCACGCAAGTTTCCTATATGCGGTTTAAATATTTTATTCTCAATGAAGTCGGGGTCCTCCCGACGTCTACGTCCGCGAAAGAGTGGCAACTAAGCGGCCGAAAGGATTATTCCTGATCTCGGCATGTTTGCTGCAATTTCTCTTGCTAAAGTGCTAGTATTTGTATTTAGGCCACCTGCCGCGCTAGCTGCTGGTTCAGTCATTGCTGGATTACTCTCAGCATGAAATCTAGCTTCACTCACACGACCTATACTTGTTTTGGTCGCTGTTGTTCGAATATTTTCGTCTAAATCGAACGTGTCCGACATACAGTAATCAATAATTTTTTACACAATTCTAATACTTGGAAATCAACATTTGCTAACATATCAATATTACACACCCTAGAAATAACATCAATAAACACACAATTTACGAAATAAAGCACTCATGAAAAAAAATTATCACTCACTTCTAAACGCTATAGCTATCTTGCACAACTTCAATTTACTACTGCGGCGGCACTGCTCTTGCTACTCTACCAAAGCCTGACGCATGCTGTCTGCTGCTTGCTCTATGCACTCCACACGGCCTTGAGCCGATGCAAAAAAGATAATCTGCTTCTTGCAGAGCAAAAAAACTACTACCAAAAACTATTACTCTGCCTGCATGCGCTGCCTAGCAATCGCGCTACGGCGATTAGGTGAATAAACTATCCGTTAATTCAGTGCAAGCTATTATTTACTCAGATTCCACTGGCTGAATCAAGAAAGTGAAGTCGCTCGCCACTGTAGACGTACACTGGGATGCTGCAGGGTAGATGTAGGCGAAGTAGCCGTTGTAGATCACTCGTTGTAGGGTGTCGCTCCAAACTGTAGTTGCAGCACAACTTCTATGTCTTCTCCGGCGTCAAAGACGAGAACTTTCGTTCGAAAGGGATAGCAGGCATCTTTCCACGCTGAAAACTGCACGTAGGTCTCCAGAAGTGCAGCATACGATATCTTAAAGCTGATGTTGACAACAGACGGAAACAGTTGTCGAAGACTCGTATTGTTGTTGCTGCCAGTCATTGACGCGTTTTCACAAATCTCTTCTTCTTTTCTTGACTCTCGCTGAACTTCAAAAATCTTCGCTATAGCAATTTCTCGTAGGTTTTCGAATTTTTAGTAATCTTCTTGATCTCTTAATTACTTCTTCACAGAGTCGTAGGTTCGATCAAGTGCTGGCCACCAAATGTGCCGCTAAAGGTGCGGCTTGTCGTGGTAAGGAAACTCAGGACACAGGAGTTCACAGGTGTTCACTTGGAGGAGGACGCGGTCGATAGCGACAGGTTTAAGATGCCAACTGCTTATAAAGACTCCGACGCGCATGGGGTTGGGGTTGCGCACACACTGCAGCGCACCACCGGCAGCACACCACCTGCAACACACCACCTGCAGCACACATTTGGAAGGCTGTAAACCACCGATGGCCGCTGTCAACTGTTACGGCCGTTAGCCAACTGAAAATTTTGCGCCTTCAAATCATCCATGGCCATCTATAAATTTCATATTCGAGCTCGACCGCGCGGAATTTAGAAGTGCGTTGAGGGAGTGTTAAGGCAGAGCAGGCCGACTATCCTATAAATCGTACATAATCGACCCTCACGTCCTCAATCCACCGGCGATACGTCCTTGATTTTCAAATGGGAATCATGTAGTTAGGCTGGAAATAATTTAAAGACCATCAAACTCATCATAGTAACTTATTTTAAAGAAAAAATAGCGTTGATCAACGAAAAAATATTTCAGCTTTAGGCAATGAGACTAGCAATCAAGAATTTGGTAATGAGAATGAGTCTGGTTAAACAAACGGTTTTAACAGCTCCGATAATTCTCCACTTAGATAGCATGTATATAGGAATGAGATGAAAAGCAGGGGGATGAAATCTGTGTCTTATTAAGTAAAGAAACAGATTTCGTGTACACGTACATCTTCAACGACATGAAATGAAGCAGGTCCCATTTCAGTATACGTAGAATGTCAACAATCAAGGCATAAAAGCTGCGTGCTTTTAACCCCTTGTGTGGGTGAAGAACAATTTCGACTTCATTAACGTGGTACATATTATGGAAAAACAAACTTGGTCATGCAATTGATCATGCAGTTTCATTGTAAGATTTGTTTTCGCTCATAGCACTAGCAAAGTAAGTTTTATGTATGTGGAATTCATTATTGAGAAATTGTTTGCTCTGTAATAAGAAAGAAAAAAACGTGTGTGTTACACTGATGTAATTGAACATTACTACACCGACCTCCCACGTGGAAATGGCCGCGCAAAACTAATTTTTCATCGCAGACGTCTACTTTTCATTTACGTTAAAACTTCGTAGCTGCGACTGCAAGTACGTTGGTATTTGATACGGCTCAGTCATACGTCGTTCGCGAAATTCTTTATTATAATTTTTTTCACCAATTGAATGAATACGAATAAATTGCTTCCTCAGCATCTCCGTGTTCAATCAAGGATGAACGTTGAAATTGTTGCGTTTGGAGCTGAAAAATATACTCACGCAGATTCTGCTCTCATTGGCTATCGCTACGTAGCGGAACTCCCTATTAAATCATATTTCAGGTAATTAATTAACAGCGTAGTTGACAGCTCATAAATTGGTCAGTCAAATATATTGTACGTTTTAGACAAAGATTGGCAACTACTCTATAAACACGCAAAATATAAATGGAGTTACGTGCGGTGTTTTCGCAATAAAAAACAATTATTTAAATGTTACAAGAAGAATCGTGTTTGTATGTCAATATTTTACTTGCAAAACAAAAAATATAAAATACGAAGAAATAATGCGATGCTCAATACTTTCACATTACCGATACACTGATAACTCCCCATAGTTCCTAGTGCAAGTTTTAAATGCTCATTCATTTAGTCAAATTCCGACATCAGTTTTTCGGCTGATCAGTCGGGTACGGCATGCCGAATGCTTGCAGCCTCTCATGAATTGCAAGATTTACTATGGACATTCCCATATTACTATGCATCTCCTCATGTGCTATTACAGGACAGGATCTTCGAAAGACCTTCCACCTGTTAGCTAGGATTCCAGGCTACTTGAAATTTCTACATTACTTTGATTTTATATACTCTGGCACATGCACATTTTAATATTTTAGGTTATACATTCAATTAATTGTGGAGTGATCAACTATCAAAAAACTCTCTTTACGGGATAATACTTACTTTGTTCTTAACTCACTTCGATAGTTTCAAGTCGCTAATTTTCTCTTAATTATTCAGCATCATCGTTGTGGAAAACCCTGATACGTTTATTGACTTGTTATACCGGGTGGCGTACGGGGCAAAAGCTACGCGCTGCTCCCATTCTATCACTATCACCTGTGATGCCTACCAGATACCGCCAAATCTGGCTTGCACCTCTGACGCATGCCAGATACCGCCATTTTACAGATCATTCTATATCGAAACTACATTATTATTTAAATAAAAAGGCTAAAATATTACAAATTACACAACTATATATTGCTCTTATAATTTTCGTCACGATTAATTGAAAGAATGCTTTCGGTAATTCATTCTACTGCGAAAATATAAAGTAATAGATTTTGAGCGACCAAACTCTTGAGACACTGAACGAACAATTTAGAAAGGTAGTAGCATAAACAGACTTTCCGAGATTGTTCGTTTCGTGTCACAACATTCAGTCGTCTTGCATTTGATCTAGTGTTTCAAGTATTCCTTCTCTTCCCGATTAAAGTATTCTATCCTCTCTCTCGTTTAGCTAGTTTTAAATATATATTTCTCGAAACAAAGTCTACAACACCGCAGTGCTGCTGGTTGTCACGGCAGAGATCTACGACGACTACCTCAAATAACACCATCTGGATTTTCCTCTAAAGAAAAACAACACATAAAATAACGCTAGCACCATTTCGTTGACTGCCATCTTGCAGACTGAGGAGGCTGAAAAGTGCAAATTTGAAATACTGAGCTCAACAGAGGAAGCTGTATACACGGTAGATCTCACAATTGGAGTTTGCACTTGCCCCGATGGATCGACGAGGGACATGCGAGCACCAAGTAGCATGCTCGCAATACAGCGCTTTATGTTTTCCAAAAAACTTCTGCAAATGCTCCTCATAGCATATATCTCATGCTGTTGTAGCAGTCGGAGAAGAAAAAGTGCTTGCGGATGACTTATTTAAAGATTTCAAAACAACAGATGGGAACTGTGACTGTATATCTACTCTTGTGAACGATCAACCTAAAGCTGCTGATATGGAGCAAGTAGCTTCCACCCACGATCATCTGCATGTCGAAGTAGACATTATTGACTCTCCCCGGCAGGTTACTTCTGAAGAGACTTCATCTGAGCAGAATTTGACATTAGAACTCCTCAAAAATACTCTTGACTTGCAAGATTCATCTGAGGTTAGAGAGAGATGGCAGTGGTTTAAGTTGAGATTTAGAAAAATTAAAACCAAATCTAAACTAGCAACTTTTCTTACCCCTGCAGGCAGCACAATTTTTAACAGGAGGTACCTTGGCAGAGAGACTGTGTACCAACCGACAAGCGGGGCAAAGAGGAAGGCTGGAGTCTCACGAGGAAAGGTTGCACTATTAAGAGGCGGTGGCACTTCCAACATACGGTAAAGGTGACCAAGCAAAAAATCAATAAAGACAAGGCTAATGCTGAAATTCTTTAAAAACTTACTATAGCTACTGTGTTCTATTTTTCCCTTATATATAAAATAACATTAGCTACGTATAGTTATCAGCCAGCAGGTAGCAATTATGTGTACTTAATTATGAAATAACTAAAAAACGACAGCTTTCTTAACATGAGTTATTGTTTCCTTTGCGTGATGACGAACTATTGTGACACAAAACGGACAGTCTGTTTTTTCTACTGGCTCTCCAGTTAGTTCGTCCAGTGTCACTAAAGTTCTGTCGGTCAATATCTATTATTTTATATTTCCACAATAGGAGGGAATACCAATGGCATTCTCTCAACTCATCATGACAATTAAAACAGCAACGTATAATTGTACAACTTACAGTACTGTAGTCTTTTTATCTAAATGAACGTGTAGTTTCGAGAAATAATGGTCTGTAAAATGGCGGAATTTGGCCTGCATCACAGCTGCAGTGCCCAGTTAAAAATTCATGCCGTTTTTAGAGCGACAGGTAGCAGAACATAGTGAAACATGGCTGTAGAAGGCCAGAATATTTCTCTGCCGGCCGCTCTCGACTACAATTTCCCGTTCGACGGCTTTCCACTAATCTAATTTGGACGTTATAAGCGCGGAAGAATCGTGCTCTTCCACAAGGCTGGTTTCAAGCTAGACTGTTGGCTTGCGGTCGATTTAATGTTAACAGTATCGATGGGGCAGCATCCGGTATGTCGACTAATTTCTCTCAAGTGCACTTTCACATAGCGCCCGGGCAGATCTAATTGTTCAACCCTGGCATATTTATTTAATTATACAGAATTACCAAATTCTAACTAATTTTTATACTAATAAAAAATTTAAATTGGTTTACTAACCATTTTATTCTTGAATGAATAAAAGAAATAGCATTTCTGAAATTTTACTGTTTGTTCAACAAATGATAAAACCTTTAACGGTGAGGTAAAAAATCAGATTATTTAGGTCATAATAGGCAAAAGGATTATAAGAGGGTTAAAAACGGGAAAAGGGTTAAAAAACGGATCATAATAGGCAAAAGGGTTAAAAAATAATTGGTGAAAAACTAGACGTATTACAAACAAAAGAAATTTGTGACAGTGATAACTGATAACGATATTAAACGAAATACTATAGTTTAATAAAAGGATTTACTGTTCACCGGTTGATTATTTATATTCTATCTCAGAATAGTAAAAAAATACGATAAAAATGAAAATACGATGTAAACATTTAAGAAACCGATAATTGTCCATTTTTAGGGTTCCTACGGTTTGAAAATTTTGACTTTTTCTATAATCTATACACTACATAAATTTCTGGATAAATCTATCTGCCTCGAGTACCACCATAACATATAAGTTCATCCACTTGTATCTTTCGAAATAATGCAGCCATCGTGTTCAAATTACTCTGCAATGAAAGATTAGAACAAGCTTACGGGAAACTCGTATATGCAAACATTCTTGAGCAAAATTCTTTTGTCATGAAATCAAATTATAGTTCCAAAGCTGCCGAGGGAAGCTTGCTAGTTAGAGCTGCCAACTAGGAAATTGGTAAATAAACCTTGAAATTTTTATTTATGGAAAGTTTTTATGTTTTCAGAAATTTAAATGTTAATATAATAATTTGTGCCCGTTTATTATGAATAATACTATCCCGCTGTTCGTCTGAGTGAATTTTTTTCTTTGCATTCGAGTTAGAGGGTAACACTACACTGACATGTTGGGTTGGTCAACCTGTCACGCTGTCTCACGCACTTTTTCGCGCCAGTTTTGTCCTCGGTGTTCTATGTTTCAGGTGTCTTGGCCGTGTCTCTATTATTTAAAACGTTTCAAGAAAAGTGTTCAGTGTTTATATCAGTGCGAGTGTATGGTACGTGAGGATGTATTTTATTTGTAATAAATTTGTGCCATAAGGTATGAGATGTTCGCTCTCACGTGAGTTTCCAATTCCATTAAGGACGTCAGAAGCCGGAAAGTGCTGACGTGAGGGAATGCATTTTTTGCCTCAATAATTTTTCAGAGTGACTGAATAGCAATATATATTAATAAGAAGGAACAATTACGCACTGTTTTACTAATGATAAAACCTTTTACAGTGAGGTAAAAATCAGATTATTTAGGTCTCTACGAACAGGATGTTCCAAATTATGGAACATCCATAATTAATTATTAATAGTGTATGTTTATTCCTCAGTTATTCCATTCATATTTTAAAGTGAATGTTTATCTTCAAGTTTCTAAGTTGCAGTATGATTTAAGAACAATACAATGTTTTCTACAAATTTACAATGTTTTCAGTAGAGATGTTTTCAATAGAGATATAATTGCTTGAGTCACTTCTCAACACGCCACAGCGCCTATCGTTTTTCTCTTCGTGTGTGGTGCACGACTGTACTCTGCCTCTCTCCCTCCTTATACACTTCAATAAGCAATTTCTTGTTTGTATGTTCACTACTTTTTAGGAACTATTCTTTACCCCATTTTGAGCGAGCTTTTACATCTCTGTTATTTCTTATTCATTGCAACTATAGCGAATCCTATCAACTGTACGAACTCGCCGTCTTGAGTCGCTATTCTTCTGCGTACTCTCCACCTAGCTGCTACTGGTATACTGAAGCGTGTGCCAGTTTTTGTCAAGTTTGCAGTGTGTTGTTTGCATCGTGTGAGGGGCCTTGAGACCGACAAACCAAATTCAGTTCAGATTGTCTGCGAACATATTTGTACGTATGAGGGGGCCTTTAAGACTCCGAAAGATAATAAATTGTGTTTCCTCACTTGAGGACACTTAATAATATCAAAATTACTAGCAAATATACATTAAGAGTTGAAAACTATAAAATTACAGGCCCTTGATTATAACAAATTAGAGCGAGTTGCACGCACACCTCACCCGTTGCCATGTGGTGGGGTAATAATCTTGCTTTGGAAAATGAAAGGAGGGGTTGTTGGGAAGGTGGGTGGAGCAACATCAGCCAAGCGTCTGTGGTTGGCTCAGAATTGTGACGTTACAGGCCTTGAGAGTGCCCGAGTCTTTCAGCTTTTGCAGCCAGATTGAGCCCGGTCGGAGTGCGCTATGCTACCTCCATATATCATAGCTCCATGGAGGACACTGTTCAGCACATCTGGCATACCACTCTTCATCACATCTGGCACACCACTCATTCTCTCCATACTGCTGAAACACCACATTCATGAAACTTTCTCTCTTTTGCTCATACTTACTACATTCCAGCACAAAATGCTCAATTGTTTCCTCCACTCCACTATGACACTGCCGACATAATCTGTTATTATTCTCATTCCAACTCCCTGTGCGTCTGTTTACACTCAATGACTTACATCTCACAGCGAACGAGAGTTGACTTCCAAAACTACCAACACAGAACATCTCAAACCTAGGTGCTTCCTTTTTCATATACCAGTTAAGTGTAGGCTTCCGCATCATGCTAAGCTTCCACTTATTCAATCCATACTCTTTTGTTTGCCTCTCAATATCTTTTTTCCACCTCATGCAGTCCCACTCAGGCCCTAAACTTCCAGCATTTATAAAACTCCAGTCATCCACAGGTCTCCCAATTCTAACATGCATAATCTTTTGCATACTAAGTTTCCTTGCATGCCCCCAATACACTTTTTCCCAATAGTTTACACGCAGGTTCCATTCAAAAATTCGCTTTACCCATCTGCTATTTTGCATTCTTTCAATTCTCACCTTATAGTTGAGCACCGCATTCATCATTCTTTCTGAAAATAGGCTCCACCCTAGGTCACCTCTAATGGCTTCTGTAGTTGTCCATTTTGGAGCACCCAATGCTATACGTCCTACCTAATTTTGTATTACATCCAGCTTTTCAAGATCACTTCCATTCCAGGCAAGAGCACTCATACCATACATTACACTAGGTACAACAACATACTTCCACATTCCTCTCACACATTCATACTTGTTTGCTCTGTATCTGGCCACACTACTTAATCGTCCACTCCACCGCATCGCTTTTGCCACTTTCTCACCCTTAGTTCTAGTGCATCCATCTTCACTTATCATACAACCTAGGTATTTGTATTTTTTTGTTCTACCTATTCTGATTTCTCCAATATTCCACAGCCTGTCTCTATCAGTCTCATCACTATTTATAACCATAACCTTAATTGTGTCGGCACCAAAGTTCATCTTTAAATCTGTACTATATCCATTCACAATGTCAAGCATCCTTTGCAGTTTATGTCCACATTCACTAACCACAACCACATCATCTGCATACAACAAACAACTCAGTCTCCCATTACCAACTTTCAGTCCTAAGTTACTCATTCTCAGTCGAACTGCTAATTCTTCTGTGTACAATCCAAACAACAGGGGAGACAGAGTACAGCCCTATCTCACTCCTCTAACACTCCTCACTTGCCCTGTTTCCAAATTTCCTAACTTGTATATAGCGCTTGTGTTCTCACACAGAATTCGTACAATTTTTACTATTTTTCTGCTGAACCCGACTTTTCTCAAAATTTAAAAGAGCCTAACCCGATCCACTATGTCATACGCCTTTTCAATATCCAGGAATGCTATATATACCTTCTTGTCATCCTGCCTCATTCGCTATATTACTTCACTTACCACAAACAGATTATCCTCCCCACGTCTATCTTGCCTCAAACCATTCTGTTCTTCTCCCAGGACTCCCAAATCCTCAACTAAATTTTTCATTCTCTCATTCAAAATACCACTAAAGATCTTACATACAGTGTCAGCCAGGGCAATTGGTCTGTAATTTTTTGGTTCTTTCATACTTTTATGTCCACCTTTATGCAATGGAACTACATTACACTTGTTCCAGTCATCCGGTACTCTTTCACTCTTCCATATCTCATCAAATAAACATTTCAACATACTGACTACATTTTCTCCTCCACATTTATAGAACTCATATGGGATCCTGTCGGGGCACATGCCTTTCCTTTTTTTAATTTCTTCAAAAAAACTCACAAACTCTTTACAAATGATTTTGTCTTCCATTTGCAGCACATGTTCATCTATCAGAAAATATACAGGTTCATCATCTGTTACCTGCTTTTTAATTCCGCCAATGTCCTCCCAGAATTCTTCAACTGCTTTCACCATTTGCACCCTATCTCGCACACTGCAACCATTTATTACTAATTCGTCGACTTGAACTTCACTACCTCTATCATTACCTTGTATAAACCTATACCAATCTTTTATTCCATCCGGACCTTCTTTTTTCAATGACACCAAGATTTTCAACTTGGTGTCTCTCTTCTTTAGCTCTAGCCGCATTGATCATTCTCTTTACTTTCTTCTGCTGGTCCTTGGACTCATTCCATGCACTCTGCCATTCAACCTCAGTAATTCTGAGTTTTTCATACATTTTCCTCATATTCTTTTGTTTCTTATTTAAAGTCTTTCTTCTCATTCGTTTTTCCTTTATCTCACTTGTAAGCCACCTAGCATTCCCTGTACTTTTCCTGCATTTCATTCCACCGATCTTTTGCTCTGCAACATCATACAAGGTTCCTGCAATCTCTCCATTTAGGTCATTTACATTTCCACACCTGCTACAGTTACATCTACTCAATTTATTTCTAAATTCTTCCCAGTTTGCCATTTATATACGCCGATTTTCTTTTACTCTGCTGGCCCTCTGCATTGACTCCTTTCCGCCCCAATTATATTCTAGCACAAGCATTTTATGGTAACTATCAATATCAAAATTATCTTCATCTACAAATGTTTCCCTGACACATACTCTAGCTCTACTATTTACTATCATATAGTCAATTGCAGTTTTACATTCCCTGCTTTGCCATATATGCAAGCCATTTCCTATTGTGACGTTCAGGTTTTCAAGTTCATTCTAATCACAGAAATCAATCAATTTTTGTCCATTTGCATTCACAGGTTCACCAAGTATACGAACATGGCCATTCATGTCACCCATAACAATCAGAGGGCATCTGCAGTGTTCTCGCACATTTCTTGTTAATATTTCATACCTTTTTACTTTTCTTGATGAGCTAAAATCCCATCAGTTGTCAAATAACATACAATCCCAATAACACATTCTCTGGCATGCATTCTTTCCCACTTTATTACTAACAGATCTTCACTCTCAGGTTCATTTCCAACTGGAATTTCTTCTACTTTCCAATATAGAGCATTTTTTTAAATAAGACCAACTCCACCACCTCATTTTTGCCAACTTACACGCCCTTTTCCTATCATATAGTACTTACTCTCCTTACATTTTAAACTGACTCTATCACGCATTCGGGTCTCTACTACACCAACACAATCCAACTTTTCATTCTCAAATTCTGCTACAAAGTCATTCAACTTTCCTGCATTCCATCCACGTACAATTATACATCCAAACCTCACAACACTATTGGACAATTCACGACATTTTTCATTTTTGCTCTGACAGCTTTTCATTCATCCTGTTCCACCTTCCATTGCAATATGAGTAGACCTGATCCACTGGATATATCTCCTGGAGAGTTTCATCTCACCTTCTTGTGTAAGGTGGACTCCATCTCCAAGAAAACACCCACTCTGGATCACGTTATCCATATCGAAGAAGCTGGAACCTAATTCACGCTTTCTCATACTCTCAGCCTTCATACTCATAATCTTTTCATGCAACTCCCTATTCACCTCCTTTCGCACCTTTTCATACTCCTCATCACATGCAGGCCTTCTCAGGAGGCTGGTCACAGCCACTCTAACATTCTTCTTCCGTGCCCTCTCAACCACATTCATGATTGCATTCACCGTACATTCTCTCCCGCACTCAAGCAGGCGATTGCCACCTTCTTCCAGTACATAATAATAATGTATAATAATATAATAATGAAGGCACGTACGGATGCTTTTTTTCCAATCAAGCCTGATACATATCACCTTTTACATTGGATTTTCAAATGCCTTATAACTAACGCCAGGACGCCATGACGCTTTCCCCCGGTCAAGGTCGGTACCCATTTCAGACACCTGGGTAGAGTGGGGTATTGTGCTTGGAATTTTTCTCCTATACCCAACAGAGAAATTCGCCACCGCCAGCGCCGAGTTTCGAACCCGGGTCTCTGCCGCGCGGCGGCAGAACCTCTAGCTTATGGCTATCGCGAGCAATTTCAAGTGCTACGCTAAACAACCATCCCTTCATCCGTTCCGTCTATCACTTCCTTAGCATGCCTACAAATCTCTTTCACTCCCTTTCCTCTCATGCACGTACACCCACTACGGTCAGTCATCCTCACAAACCTATCCACATTCTTAATCATACTGTCACCACATATTCTTATAGTAGGTCTCACTCTCCCTTTCATACTACTCTTTCGTTCAATTCTTCCACTCACATCACTCTTTCCATCCATCTTCCTTTCATTCACTTCCACTACAGACGCCTGCACCTCATGTGGCATATCAACAGGCTGCTCCTTCACTCTCTTTCCATTCGTACTTCTTTCATCATGCTCATTCATCCTTCTATTCTCATTTGTCACATTTGGACCATCATTTGCCTCATCATTTACTGCATTCACACTCCTTGCACCATCATTTGCCTTATCATCCACTTCACTTGTACTCTTTGCAACATCATTTGCTTCATCTTCCAATGCATTTGCACTCCTTGCACCATCATTCACCTCATCATTCACTGCATTTGCACCATTCTCATTCTTTCCTTCATTCAGCTTCCTTTCATCCTTCAAGTCAGCCTCTAAAGCAACCATCAGAATCGTCAATCTCTCAACCTCGTCTTTCAACTTTTTTCTCTCATCATTCAAACATTTCCAGCACGTATACACAAGATCACTCAACTTTCTCCGACTCATCTCTCGCAAACCTTTGCATGCATCTATATCTACCCACTCATTACAAGTCATGCACTTAATCTCATCATCCATTCCACTTGCACCCTCCTTCCTACGACCAGTCCTGATTCTTGCCATTCAGTAGAAATTTTACAGGCAGAAGAAGTCTTCACTCACCAAATCTACTAAAAATTAAGTTATCAAACAAAAGAAACAAAAACGTTACCTACTACTCTCACAGTCACTCCATACAATGTCACACACTATACTCCTTATATGCAAAGAAAGCTTAGCAGTCAAAATACCTCAGTCAAAAATTGCAAGTCACGACACCAATGCTCAGTCTCAACTCTCACGCAGCAAAAGAACTACTCTCACGAGCACTCCATACAAAGTCACACACTGTACTCACGTGAATATACAAACTATACCAGTTTTTCAGTAACTTCACTTTAATTCACCACAATTTTTGTCAGAGGATCAGAAGCTGATAGACCAGAGAGGCCTCTTCCATCTTGGAATAATGGAGTACGACAACGATTGTTATGTCGTGCGCTAGCGGAATTGATCTTCGCTTCAGCACGCCATTGAACGGAACTCGGTAGGACGCCCAAAGGGAAAACGAGGTCTCTTCAGGTTTTTTATTTCTTATCCCCTGGTTCCGTAAATCTGCCCAGACAAGTATGATTCAGACTCGGGCTAGGAATTACGTGACAAAAATCCCAATTTAAGGTTATAGTCGAATGAACGATTAATTTATACGGTGCCGCATAACGAGAAAGGAGCATCCTACTTCTTGAGCAAAACACAGATAACAGCTAAATAAGGTTAGAACTAGGTATGATAGTCTAGTGACGGAATTCATAACACAGTATTCGTTGTTACATAAGAGGGGTTTAGCTTCCCTTAACCACGACAAAATGTTCTGAGAGAGAAAGGAGGAAGGCACCATTTATATATCACCGCACGACAAGAAAGAAAATTCATACCCGAGACATAAGAGGCAATCGAGTAGTGCTAACGCTAGGCATGATATTTCAATGACAGGAGGGCGATAAGAGTGGTCACGAGGCATAGTCCTCAGAACAACATAGCACAATGATATTCCATGACTCAATTATAATCATTATATAGGAAAGTTTTAGCCTCCCCCAACTACGACAAAGATGTTCCAAGAGAGGAAAGAAGAAGGCACCATTTAGTGTGGAGTTGGAGGAACGCGGAATCTGCGCACAAGGTGCACAGGAACAGCAAGCTAGGAAATAAGTTCACGAAACAAGAAAGGTTTCCGTTGCGTTGGCAAGGAAGGGAATAAGTACCTAGTTGAGGAACCCATTATCAAGAACACCCTGCCAGAGACACACAGCTAGAAACACATTTAGAAAGAACACATTTATGATACGCACACGAATATTGTAAGACTCGTGTCACTAACGCTAGGCAATGATACATGAATCGCTTGTTTCGCCCAATGTTCAAAGTGTCTTTTTAAGGAAGCATAAAAGGATAGATACATGAATACACATCCGTATCTAACAGTCTTAACACAGCGGCTACTAGTTGATAAGCACTTTATGTGAGCAAAGAGTGGACGATCGCACAACAAGTTTATAGTTTTCACATTTATGCTTCACAATATAAAGAGATGACGAGTTAGGTAACATCACAAGTTGAAAGAGGATACTCTAAAATACTTACAGACGATGGGGAAAGGTCCCTCACTTTAGACCTGTGACAGCTTATTTTAGTCTGCAAAATAAGTGCCTACTCTGGTTTTCTTTACCCTATCTGTGGAAAAGAGACAGCAAAAATTAGGTCTCTAAAGCAGGGGCAAGTCACTCAGGTCATCAAGTCAACCATTATCAATATATTCTATTATAAAAAAGTGAGAGAGGCAAGTAGACGGTTGTCAACGTCGCTTTGAAAACACAAATAATATGAGCTAGTGGTCTCAAATTTCTGCGCCTATTCTCAGTCTACTGAATGCCGTAACTTTAGGCTTCCACCTTGCTGACTGGCGCAACTTGCCCAGCACAGCTCATAGGTAAGAAGCCAATCGACTAATGTTATTTTACTTGCTTCACATCTTTCTATTAATGAATGTTATAAATAATACAAAGACAAGAAATAACACAAAGACAAGAAAAATCATGTTCCCAAGTTGGTACAAGTCCAGCACGACGTGCCATGAATTTTTCAATATCAACAACTGATGTCTAATCCATGGAAGAATCATCATAGTTTTTATTTTCAGTATACAAACCTTTCAATAGTGAAGCAGTGGTTGGTTTGTATTATCAAATAAATATAAAATTGTGCTATCTTGTGTTAATCCATGAAATGCAATAATCTTCAAATAATCCTGTGTCAAACTAAAAAGCGTTGAAATGTCAGTCTCTCCATGTTGCATTTACTGCCCATGACACTGTTTACAATATTATATATGACAACATAGCTTACATGGCCCGGCTATTATGCAAATGTTGCTGAGCAAAAAAAAAAAAAACCTGGACACTAACACAAAATCACTTGGAGCAGTGAAACAGAGATAGGAAAGTTCATTAGTAAAATCACAGTGTTCAGCTAAAATACCTTTAAACCAGAACCTGACTAATTCCCAGCATTACACTGCAGTTTACTGACTACACCGAAAGAAAACACCAGGCCCCACGGCACTGTAGCGGCTACTCTGACTCAATGTAGGTGGGTTTGCCGGCCGCCAGAAGCATCCTCGAATGCTCTAGAAGTCGGCCGTTCACCACTATCGCACACGAGTCGTGTGAAGACACCCAGAAACTATAGCTAGCGAGGTCACACGTGAATAACATGAGTTTCCTACACAAATTAACTTTTAAGGACACATAAACTGAAGATTATCCGGGAACCTGTTCCTCCCACGCACTTCAAAACAAAATAGAACGTTGGCGTCATTCTTGCGGACCAAGCGCGGATCCGCGGAATGTTGCCGAAATAAATTTATCGAAATTCTTCAAATTTCCTCACGTCTTGTACGACGTGACAACGATTATAAGTATGAGTGTGGGATAGAGAAACACAGTAAGTAATCTAGGAACTACATGTACTGTAAGTCCGTCGAGCACGGCGGCGAGAACAAGAAGGAAGGAGCTCGATCGCTCTACAAAGGCGGTTAACACATGAACATTTAAACAATTTAAACAATTTAAACAATTTATTTACCACAGGAGATACAGAGGTAGGTGATACAGAGGTAGAGTTTTACTTAAGTCTAGTACAATGGTCAAATTTGAGTATAGCTACCTGTGGGCCCGAATAAGTTCAGCGACTTCTAGGGCATCCTACCATCACGCTATTCTAGGGTGTACAAAAGTTTAACCTAGTTCACTTAACCTAGTTTCGCATTAGACTGATCATTGAGATGATTAACTCGATATTTTACAAGTCGGCTATATTTAACAGTATGTTCGATAAAACGATTCAAGAGCAGAGAGAAGATTGGTTATGGTACACAAGGCAAGTTACATTATGACATTATCATTAGTTACATGTAGGAGGCAAGATTTCGACACGGTGATCTTACACTACTAGTATTCTGATAGGAAGTGAGACTCAAGATGTCTTTTGAATACTTTGTACGAATTACATTCACGGATCTCTGCAGGTATAGAGTTCCAAGTTTTGGTTCCAACGAAGAGAATACTGTGTTGCGACTTGGCCTTTGAATAATAAGGAAGCATGAATTTACTTCTATTTCGGGTTAAATGGTCGTGATGACCAGTTTGCGCAGTCAATAATTGTCTTAGGCTATTGTCGCCATCATTTCTTAATGTTTTGTAAATGAAATTACAGATGGAGATTTTGTATAGATCCGAAAGTTTAAGTATTTGTAAATTTTTGAAAGAATCATTTGTGTGAGCATTATATTTTAGGTTCTTTACCGCTCTGACAGCCCTTTTCTGCAGAGTAAAAATTTTGTTGGTTTTATTTTTATCAGTTCCGTGCCATGCTTCTATTCCGTATTGCAAGTATGGAGAAATGAGCGTTCGGTAGAGCATTTGTAAAGCTGTTTCAGGCAGAAAATTTTTAACTTTATTTAGGATTCCGATGGATTTTGATAATTTAGAACTAATATGAGTGATGTGCTCTTTGAAGGTCAGATGTTTATCTATTATGATGCCCAGAAACTTACATGAGTTGGTTTCTTCGATTTCACCTTCGCCAATTTTAATGCATGGGAGAGATACATCTTTCTTGTATGAGAAAGTAATATAATTTGTTTTATCGATATTTAGGCTTATTTTATTAGCTTTGAGCCACGATGAAACCTTGTGAAGTTCAGTATTTATACTCTCCACAATCATAGCAGGATTTTGGTTCGGAAGGACCGCAGAAAGCGTACTGTCATCGGCAAAAAGTATGAATTTGAAGAATGATGTAGATTTTACAATATCATTGATAAAAATCAGAAACAAGAGAGGCCCGAGAACAGATCCTTGTGGAACTCCATGGCTAATTGTCTGTGGGTCTGATTTTGCGTCGTCAATGACAACGTATTGCTTCCGATTTGTTAGGTATGATCTGAACCAATCATGGGCAATCCCTCGAATGCCATAACAGTGTAGTTTCGATAATAGTATTTTATGGTCCACACAATCAAATGCTTTTCGGAAGTCAAGAAATACAGAGAAGACAGGCTTTCCTTCATCTATATTAGAATAGAGGAATTGTAAATGATTTAATATAGCCTGTGTTGTTGATTTTTTAGAGCGAAAACCGTATTGTTCATAACATAGAAAACGGGACGGAAGCAATTTAATGGGCGACTGCGACAACTCATATATAATAATAAATATATATACTGAAGTTGGATCTCAACAGAAGCACACGTGCACACACCAAGCGATCACCATAGCACACACACCGTAGGCCCTCTGCCTCCTACCTGTTTAGTTTCTGCTGACTGTTTCGTTTCGTTTCGTGCTGACTGTTTCGTTTCCGCAGAAACCATCTCGGTTGCGTACTTGCGGAGTGAGGACTACCGGTGTTGTCAACAAGCGAAAACCCCCGACAAGGACATGGACATGGAAAGCGAAGCTGGACTCTGGTGTGGCGAATTGCAATTTTTGACTGAGGTGTTTTGACTGGTAAGATTTCTTTGCATATAAAGAGTATAGTGTGTGACATTGTAGAGATTGACTGTGAGAGTAGTAGGAAACGTTTTTGTTTCTTTAGATTTGATAACTTGATTTTCAGTAGATTTGGTGAGTGAAGACTTCTTCTGCCTGTGAAATTTGTACTGAGAGAGAAGTCTGTGTTTGAGGATGGCAAGAAATAGGACTGGTCGTAGGAAGGGAGGTGCAAGTGGAATGGATGAGGAGATTGAGTGCATGACTTAAAGAGTGGATAGATATAGATGCATGCAAAGGTTTGAGAAAAATGAGTTGGAGAAAGTTGAGTGATCTTGTGTTTACGTGCTGGAAATGTTTGAATGATTAGAGTAAGAATTTGAAAGAGGAGGTTGAGAGATTGACAATTTTGATGGTTGCTTTAGAGGCTGACTTGAAGGATGAAAGGAAGCTGAACGAAGGAAAGAACAAGAATGGTGCAAATGCAGTGAATGAAGAGGTAAATGGTGGTGCAAGGAGTGCAAATGAAGTGGATGATAAGGCAAATGATGGTGCAAGGAGTGTGAATGAAGCAAATAATGGTGCAAATGTGACAGATGAGAGTAGAAGGATGAATGAGCATGATGAAAGAGGTACAAATGGAAAGAGAGTGAATGAGCCACCTGTTGAGGTGCCACATGAGGTGCCACATGAGGTGCAGGAGCCTGTAGTGGAAGCGAATGAAAGGAAGATGAATGGAATGAATGATCTGAGTGAAAGAAGTGAGCAAAAAAGTAGCATGAAAGGGAGAGTAAGACCTATGATTAGAATATGTGGAGATAGCATGGTGAAGAATGTTGATAGGTTCGTATGTATGAGTGACAGTAGTGGATGTACGAGCATGAGAGGGAAAGGAGTGGAGGAGATTTGTAGGCATGCTGAGAGAGTGATAGATGGAATGGATGAAGGAATGGTTGTACTGCAAGGAGGTGGCAATGGGTTGCTTGAATGTGGGAGAGAACGTACGGTGAATGCAATAATGAAAGTTGTTGATAGGGCGCGGAAGAAGAATGTTAGAGTGGCAGTGACTAGCCTCCTAAGAAGGCCTGCGTGTGATGAGGAGTATGAAAGGGTGCAAAAGGAGGTGAATAGAGAGTTGCATGAAAGGATTATGAGTATGAGAGCTGAGAGTATGAGAAATTGTGAGCTGGGTTCCAGCTTCCTTGACATGGATAGCGTGATCCAGGATGGGTGTTTTCTTGGAGATGGAGTCCATCTCACAAAAGAAGGTGAGATGAAACTCTCCAAGAAATATATCCGGTGGGATCAGGGCTACTCATGTCATAATGGAAGTTGGAACTGGATGAATGAAAATCCGTCAGAGCAAAAGTGAGGAACGTCTGGAATTGTCCAATTATGTTGTAAGGTTTGGAAGTATAAATGTGCGTGGATGGAATGCAGGAAAGTTAGATGACCTTGTAGTAGAATTTGAGAATGGAAAATTGGATTGTGTTGGTGTAGTAGAGACCCAAATGCGTGATAGAGTCAGTTTAACATGTAAGGAGAATAAGTATCATATGATAGGAAAAGGGCGTGTAAATTGGCAAAAAAGAGGTGGTGGAGTTGGTTTGATTGTAAAGAATGCTCTAAATTGGAAATTAGAGAAACTACCTGTTGGAAATGAACCTGAAAGTGAAGATTTGTTAGCAATTAAGTGTGGAAGAATGCATGCCAGAGAATGTATCGTTGTGATTGTATGTTACATGACAACTGATGGTATTTTAGCTCATGAAGAGAATGTAAAAAAGTATGAAATATTAACAAGGATTGTACGAGAACACTGCAGGTGCCTTCTGATTGTGATGGGTGACTTGAATGGCCATGTTGGTATACTTGGTGAGCTGGTGAATGCAAATGGACAAAAATTGATAGATTTTTGTGATGAGAATGAACTTGAAAACCTGAATGTCACAATAGGAAACGGCTTGCATACATGGCAAAGCAGGGAATGGAAAACTGCAATTGACTATATGATTGTGAATAGTAGAGCAAGAGAGGTGTGTCAATGAAATGTTTGTAGATGAAGGTGATTTTGATATTGATAGTGACCATAAAATGCTTGTGCTTGAATATAACTGGGGTAGAAAGAAGTCGATGCAAAAGGTCAGTAGTGTGAAAGAAAGTTGGCAGATAAAAATGGCAAACTAGGAAGAATTTAAGAATGAATTGAGTAGGCATAACTGGAACAGGTGTGGAAATGTAAATGACCTAAATGGTGAGATTGCAAGAACCTTGTATGATGTGGCAGAGCAAAAGATTCGTAGAATAAAATGTAGGAAAGGGACAGGAAATGCCAGGTGGTTTACAAGTGAGATAGAGAAAGAACAAATGAGAAGAGACTTTAAATAAGAAACAACGCAGTATGAGGAGAATGTATGAGAGAAACAGAATTAATGAGGATGAATGGCAGAGTGCATGAAATGAGTACAAGGACCAGCAGAAGAAAGTAAGGAGAATGATTAATGAGGCTAGAGTTTAAGAGGAGAGACACCAAGTTGAAAATCTAAGAAAGAAAGGTCTGGATGGAATAAAAGATTGGTATAAGTTTATAAAAGGTAATGATAGAGGTAGTGAAGTTCAAGTTGATGCATTAGTAGTCAATGGTTGCAGTGTGCAAGATAGGATGCAAATGGTCAAAGCAGTTGAAGAATACTGGCAGGACATTGGTGGAATGAATGAGCAGGTTACAGATGATGAACCCTAAATTTTCTGATTGATGAACGTGAACTGCAAATGGAAGACAAAATCACTTGTGAAGAGATTGTAAGTTTATTGAAGAAAGTGAAAAATGGAAAGGCATGTAGCCCTGGTAAGATCCCATATGACTTTTATAAATGTAGAAGAGAGAGTGTAATTGGGATGTTGAAATGTTTATATGATAAGATATGGAAGAGTGAAAGAGTACCGGATGACTGGAACAAGTGTAATGTAGTTCTGTTGCATAAGGGTGGACATAAGAGTATGAAAGAACTTAAAAATTACAGCCCAATTGCACTGGGTGACACTGTATGTAAGATCTTTAGTGGTATTTTGAATGAGAGAATGAAAAATTTAGTTGAGGATTTGGGAGTCCTGGGAGAAGAACAGAATGGTTTGAGGCAAGATAGACGTGGGGAGGATAATCTGTTTGTGGTAAGTGAAGTAATATAGCGAATGAGGCAGGATGACAAGAAGGTATATATAGCATTCCTGGATATTGAAAAGGCGTATGACATAGTGGATCGGGTTAGGCTCTTTTAAATTTTGAGAAAAGTCGGGTTCAGCAGAAAAATAGTAAAAATTGTACGAATTCTGTATGAGAACACAAGCGCTATATACAAGTTAGGAAATTTGGAAACAGGGCAAGTGAGGAGTGTTAGAGGAGTGAGATAGGGCTGTACTCTGTCTCCCCTGTTGTTTGGATTGTACACAGAAGAATTAGCAGTTCGACTGAGAATGAGTAACTTAGGACTGAAAGTTGGTAATGGGAGACTGAGCTGTTTGTTGTATGCAGATGATGTGGTTGTGGTTAGTGAATGTGGACATAAACTGCAAAGGATGCTTGACATTGTGAATGGATATAGTACAGATTTCAAGATGAACTTTGGTGCCGACACAATTAAGGTTATGGTTATAAATAGTGATGAGACTGATAGAGACAGGCTGTGGAATATTGGAGAAATCAGAATAGGTAGAACAAAAAAATACAAATACCTAGGTTGTATGATAAGTGAAGATGGATGCACTAGAACTAAGGGTGAGAAAGTGGCAAAAGCGATGCAGTGGAGTTGTGCTGCCTTCGCAGCAATTTAGGAAATTTCTATTTTCAAACAGCGGTAGAAAATTTGTGCCTTCGAATATTGAGGGAACCAGTCCGCACGTTCACTCGTTTTCCGGAAACGCTCTCTTCCGGTACATTAGGTATTTAAACTCTGCGAGCTGAGTAGAGGCCGCCAGTTGTGTTGAAGTAGTGTGTAGACTCCAGAGAAGGAAATGTAAGTAAAGAGTGCTAAATATTAAGTGCATTGGGTCCCTATAGATGTCTGTTTTGTGTCTCCTACTAGACAGTGAATTCTTAGGTCCTAGAAAAGCTAAAAGATTTCAGGGGATGTTAGAATGTGTGCTGTCACAGTTTTTCTGTTTGTGCTTTTACAATTCTAGATACTGATTCTTCATTCGCGGTGCCAATATAATGTAATGCTGTGTTTACCTATTTGTACCTGGCTCAAATTGTCTAGTGGTATTGCCCTGTGTTGGACAGGGTTGTGAGACTTTCTTGCAAACACTCAGTCATGTTTTGATTATATTGTTGAGCCTGATTTGTTCTGTGCCTGTCAGTGCTACTTAATTTATTTGCTGGAATTCACAGCTGGATTCATTGTGCTCAGTTGTTGATTTGATCTAAGCACATTGCATTATATAGATCCTTGTTATCATTGACGATTAATGTTAGTGGATTTAAACTCTGGTATTTGGACTCTAGAATTGTGTAATTCCTCACTCAAGTTGCTATTTTACCAGTCTGTAGAGTGTGGTGGTTTTTGCCTATTTTTATTTGTGTGATTTTTACTGTGCTGCGGATATTTTATATTGCCTGGTTGATGATGTGTTCATGCCTGTTAGGTAACTATTTACTTGTTCAGAGGTGTCTAAGTGTGCCCCCTTGTTCACTTATTAACCACCTTTATAGATGGGTGTGTTTTAACTATGCCCAGGTGGTACTATAGATTGATAGACTTTTGTGACTAGTCATGTGAGTCAGAAACAACTCAAGTTGTCAGGCACTGTTTACGTAGGAATAGCTGTGTAACTTTAGTTCAGCGTCTACCGGGTTGGACATGCATTTTTATATGGGAATAGCCGTGTAACTTCAATTCAGCATCTACCTGGTTGGACATTAGTGTGTAGAGCCTACTGCCTGACCTTAGTATTTAATGAGGGCCTCATTAGGTTGACTGGTTATATCTGATTGTGCCATTGGGATGCTCGTATGAAAATTGTACTAAGTCTCGCCAATGATTTGGGTGTTGAATGAGCCGCTGAAGTATTACCCGTGTTCTCTGAATTAGATTTTCTTGTGCCAGTGATGCAGTTCTGCCCCAATTTTTGCGTCCTTATTTTCTGGTTTGCCCTCTGAATCACTTTTAGATATGCAATCTCTAAAAACTGTATATTTTTTGTATTACTTTTGTGCTAACTAGACCTTTCTATTTCAGGAAAATTTATGTGCAATAAATGGCTGCTTAAGACAAGTTTTGCATCATCCGTGGACTTTTCTGAACCTTCCCCTCGTCGATAGAAATTGTTGAGGCAGTCACAATAAATTTTCACGACATCTCTGCAATGTCTCAAATGGCCAAAAGAAGCTCAAAGAAAACCCTTAAACTAGCTGAAGTTGAAGCCGTAAAGACCTATGACGATCTTTATGAAGCCCTGTCCAGGGAGAGTCCAGGAGAGGATGAGACGTCGGCCATCTTATCCTTCATAGCTGAACTTAAGGTCAAGCGCGATCAGTTCATCACTTCAAGCAGAGCCTTTGAAGGTTCCTTGGAACGAGCAGGACATAAGCAGCGGTACCATGAGCAATTTTTGAAGAGACGTGTGATGCTGGAAGACTGCTTTGGTCGCATCGCGACGCTCAACAAACAGATGGAGAGGCTTGGAGGGGACATGGTTTCCAACCTTGATCCCAAAGACCTGTCTTCTCTGCGTAGTGAGAGAATGAGTAAACTTACCTCCGTAAGAAGAGAAAAAGTTGGACCTTTTTCCACACCACTGTCGGTAGCCTCTGAGGTTTCTACTATCTCAGAAGGAGAGGATGAAGAATATCAAGAGCAGGAAAGCAACCTAGATGATCCGGCAGGGCTGATGGAACACGCTTCCGTGAGCTCTCGCAGGTCGATTCTAGAGCCTAGAGTAGAGGCAAACCATCGACTGAGAGCTCCTAGGCAGGGAAGCACTCTAGATGCAGCTTCTGTTCACCTTATCCGGGCCGAGCTGTTGAAGACCCCTGCCAACCCCTTCAAAGGAGACATCGGATTGTACCATTGCTGGGAATCTGATCTGAAGAATCGACTGCAGGGACTAGCTTTGGGCCCCATCGAAGAGCTACAAGTTTTGGCGGCCAATACCGCGGGTAAACCCAAGGAGTACGTTCAGAGAACTATGAGGTCAGTCATCGGAAACAATGCAGAGGCAGTGTTGCAGGTGGTATGGAACACCCTTCGTGAGCGTTATGGTTCGGACTGGTTGCTAGCAGAACACACGGCAGACCAACTTCGGAACTTCCCAAACATCCCTCCTGGGGATCTTACCGCTCTCCAGGATTTCTTAGATTCTACGAGTACCGCACTTACCAACGCAGCAAGATCGGACGAGCTGGAGGAGTTTTGCACTACCAGAGGCATGAGGCTCTTGGCACTCAAACTCCCGCCAGATCTGCAACGCAGATGGCATAAGAAAGCATCTGACCTACGAGCCAAGAGTGGGCAGCGCCCAACGTTCTCCTTCTTCAACCAGTTCCTAAGAGACGAAGAAAGAGCGATGAGGGATCCATTTTTCAACCCAGCACTGTCAGGCGGAAGACCCAAGCCCGTTCGGGTCCTGCACACAAGCGCTGACCAGAATACCAAGAAAGAGTCTAGTGAAGGTGATCAGTCCATGGTGGCCTACAACAAACCTGAGTCAAGATATGAGGCGCAAGGACCTCACAACAAAAAACCTCCGGAAACGGACCATAGAATCAACAAATGTATTTTCCACAAGGTCGACGCCCATAGAACCTGGGAGTGCCGGTCCTTTGGAAGACTACCCATCGACCAGAAGAAGAAGCTCATCACCGAGGCGAAGGTATGCTTCCGATGCCTTGGTCCCCATTACATCAGGAACTGCGACAAACAAGTGAAGTGTTCTCACTGTCAAGGCTCACACTTGACGGTCATGCACCGGGCAAGCACTAAACCGGTGACCCCTGGTGAGGTCGCCACCTGCACCAGAACGGGATGCCTCGGTCTCGAGTCCAGGGAATTTTCCAAGACGCTGTTAGTAGATGTCACCTCGACGTCCACCCAGAGAAAAGTGCGTTGTTACGCCATCATTGACGAGCAAAGCTCAAGATGCTTTGCGGACCCTTCTCTGATAGAACAGCTCGATCTTAAGGCCACTCCCTGGAAGTACGCCCTCAGAACACTGAGTGGTCTGTCGTCTGAGGTGGAAGGACACGCCATCACCGGGCTCAAGATAAGGGGTGTGGGTGAGAACCGATGGCATCAGCTACCCACAACATGGACCAACGAAAATATCCCGGACACGACTGACGAAGTAGCCACTCCCGACGTTGTGAAGAAGCTCAGCCACGTTGCGCACCTGGTCAAGCACTTCAATGAGCATGATCCTTTGGCTCGGTCACTGATACTCATCGGAAGAGATGCCGTGTCGCTCATGGCATCTAGACACTATGGAGTACGAGGTCCTCTTGCCTGCAAGACCGCCCTGGGCTGGGCACTGGTGGGACCATTGAACGGAGGAGCGAGAACCCAGCAGACCACTGCCCTGCGGACGTCATTCGTGAACCACGAGGATCATCACTTCTCGATCAAGATACGTGGGCCCAACCCTGGGAGGCAGACGCTCGACGTCTTTGAGGAGCGAGTCGACGACGAGCTCCAGGGTCTGAGTGTGTTAGACAATAAATTTGTAAGTATTTTGAGAGCTGGTATCGAGGTGAAAGACGATAGGATTGTTGCGCCCTTACCCTTTACTAGAGATCCACCAAATTTGTGTAATAATTACGTGTCTGTATTGGGAAGAACGAACACGACGTTGGGAAAACTGCGTCGAGATCCCTCAAGTGCTACACTAAGTCTCGAGAAAATGCAATCGTACATTGACAATGATCACGTTGAGGAAGTAGTCGCAGGGGAACTTCCTGAGAAAGGCGTGGGATGGTACTTGCCTATCTTCCCGGTAAGGCAAGCCCAAGAAGGGAAAGTTAGGTTGGTGTTCGATGGTTCAGCAAAGCACAAGGGACACTGCCTCAATGATGAGTTGTTGACGGGCCCCGATTTGAACAACAGCCTTCGGGGAATATTGCAGAGATTCCGACTCCACCAGGTAGCCTTTACAATTGATATAAAAAATATGTTCCACAATTTTCGAGTCAAGATTGAAGACAGGGACTATCTGCGTTTCTTTTGGTTCAAAGATAATCGGGTTACTAACGAGATTGTCCCCTACAGAGCTAAGGTCCATGTCTTCGGGTTGCGGAGCTCTCCGGCCGTCGCTGCGTTCGCCCTTCGCCATATCGCCGACCTGGGCGATGCATCCGGACGCCCGAGCCGGGCCACTGACTTTCTCCGTCATGCGACGTACGTTGATGATGGGTCTGCTAGTTTTGACTCCCCAGACGAGGCCAGGGAGCTGCTTGGCGAGGTGCGGTCTCTGTTGCACAAGTATGGGTTGAACATTCACAAAGTTGCCACGTCTGACACTCGGGTAACGGTGGGTCTGCCAGACGAGGAACTAGCCGCACCAAAGACTGTCACTTGGGACGGATCCGTTATCCAACGAACATTGGGGATCCATTGGAACGTCTCCGAAGATCTGTTAATATTCAAGGTCAATATCCCGGACAGACCCTTCACTAGGAGGGGTGTGCTGTCTACTGTGAACTCCTTCTTTGACCCCCTTGGACTAGCTGCGCCTCTTATTTTGGGTGGCAGACTTCTACAAAGAAAGGCGCTGTCTGATAGCACTGCCGAAACTAACCAAAGCTCCACTCTGTGGGACGAACCTCTACCTAAGAAACTGGAAGAGCATTGGGAATCGTGGAAAGACGGACTGAGAAGATCAAAGGAAATACGCCTCAGTCGGTGCGTGAAGCCGCGCGACTTTGGGGAGGTTTCACGGCACTCGCTTCACGTTTTTTGTGACGCCTCTCAGGAGGCCATTGGCTATGCGATTTATTTGCGGCTGACCAGTACCCGAGAGCAGAAACATTCCACCTTGATCAACGCCAGTTCGAGGGTGGCACCTAGGGCAGCTACCACCATACCACGGTTGGAACTGTGCGCCGCAGTCGAAGCAGTACTGGCAGCAAGAGAGACCCTCAACGACCTCAAGGTGAATGTGCAAGAAGTCAGATACTACACGGACAGTCAAATTGTTCTTGGATACCTGAAAAATGAGGATAAACGCTTCACCAGATATGTGACCCGGAGAATAGAGTTGATTAATAAGCATTGCTCTCCGACTCAGTGGTACTTCGTAGACACGAAAGAGAACCCCGCAGACATGGCTACTCGTCCCACGGATGTAGAGCAGCTCGTACACAGCCATTGGTTCACCGGCCCTGCCTGGATATTAGAAGATTGCGTCGTCGACGCTCAGCCCCCTTTTGAGGAAGCGCAACTAACAGAATCGTTGCCGGAGACCAAAGCCTTCACGACCTTGACCGGTTCGCCACCTCCATTTCGTACGGTGATGGACCGACTGAGTAGGTGGACCAGGCTTCTCGGGGTTACCCGCACCGTGCACAACCTGGCACATAAGTGGCTGATGCGAGCGAGATCTAACCTCAACACTTCTTCGGAACCGACACTACGTATACTTCAGAACGACCAGGAAGCTGAAATGTACCTCGTTAGGGCCGTCCAACAAGAATCTTACAGCGAAATACTACCCAAGACGGGGAAACCAGGTCCAATGCAGCTACCGGAAGGACATCAACTGACACCACTGGCCCCCTTTGTGGATGAAGAGGGTCTGATCCGTGTAGGACGCCGCCTAAAGCACAGTGACTTACCAGTGGATCAAAAACACCCTTTGATCCTACCCAGGAACCATCCCTTCACTCAGATAATTATAAGACGGGCACACCAGCTGGTGGCTCACCAGGGCCGTCTCCTCACCCTTGGGAAGGTGCGATCTCTGGGCTTCTTCATCCCGCAAGGTAGAAAGCAAATAGAACGACTCCTGAGGAGCTGTGTGATTTGTAGGAGGCTGAGAGCTCCCTTTGAGCAACAGATGATGGCCGACCTCCCGGAAGATCGTCTCATCCCCACCCCACCTTTCACCCGGGTGGGCTTAGATGTCTTCGGGCCGTTCACTGTACATGACGGACAGAGCACCCGAATCACAAAGGCCACGAAGAAAATGTATGGCCTACTGGTGACCTGCCTTGTGTCCAGGGCAGTTCACGTTGAACCTCTCTGTGGGATGGATACTCCTTCCTTTATGAACGCATTGCGTAGATTCATCTCTGTACGAGGCACCCCCCAGCTGATAAGAAGCGATCGAGGCACCAACTTTACAGGTGCGGTGTCTCAATCTTGCGATTTGAACAAAGTATCAAGATCGGAAGATCGTCTCATCCCCACCTGAAGATCGTCTCATCCCCACCCCACCTTTCACCCGGGTGGGCTTAGATGTCTTCGGGCCGTTCACTGTACATGACGGACAGAGCACCCGAATCACAAAGGCCACGAAGAAAATGTATGGCCTACTGGTGACCTGCCTTGTGTCCAGGGCAGTTCACGTTGAACCTCTCTGTGGGATGGATACTTCTTCCTTTATGAACGCATTGCGTAGATTCATCTCTGTACGAGGCACCCCCCAGCTGATAAGAAGCGATCGAGGCACCAACTTTACAGGTGCGGTGTCTCAATCTTGCGATTTGAACAAAGTATCAAAGGACATGGAGACTAGGGGATGCGAGTGGAAATTTAATCTCCCTGGAGCGAGTCATCATGGAGGTGTGTGGGAGAGAAAAATTGGAGCGATCAGAAAGGTACTCGACCTGACCTTGGGGAGGTCAGGAAAGGTGACACTCAACCGTGATGATATGCACACCCTCCTGATAGAAGCCGCGGCCATTGTAAATTCTACGCCCCTGTACGCCCCTTCCGAAGACCCCAATGATGTGTTCCCTATCAGTCCCTCCACTTTGCTAACCATGAGGGATGCCTCTCGCATACAGTCGTCAGACTCGTTCACAGATCGCGACCTCCTCGCTTATGGTCCACGAAGATGGCGGCGAGTGCAGCTGTTGGCGGACCAATTCTGGCAACTATGGAGACAATTCTACCTTCAAGAAATCAGTCGTCGCAGAAAATGGACGACACCAAGGCGTCCCTTGTCCCAGGGGGACATCGTACTGGTACGAGACTCGCAGTCTCCAAGATGTCAGTGGCCCCTGGCTCGGGTAGAGTCGGTGCATCGCTCGGGATCGGACGGACGCGTGCGTGGGGCGACGCTGCGGCGGACGGACAATTCCGGAGGTACCAAAAGTTGTGAGCGATCGATTAAAGATATTGTATTGATAAAGATATTAAAGATATTTTTTTCCTGAAATTTATGTTAGAAATTTAGAAACTATTTCATTTTACGTTTGCTAAGCGATTCGTATATTCATCTTACTTATTTCTGTCGACAACAATGAGCACCACAGCCGTCAGTTCAGTGCAGCAGAACGAACGTTCTTTCCATAATATAATTAGGAGTATTTCCTCATCTTTATTTTGTTATTTCTTTCTCTTTATGTATTTAATATTTAAAGTCCGTATGACAAATATACCATGAAATACATTTTGTGTGTACACCAATAAACAGGTTTATAGATGTGAGGGTTGTGCAAAGTTTATAATGAATTAAATTTTTGGCTAACGTTGTCTCGCTATTTCAAAATCATTCTCGAAGATGTTTTCAATCGATTTTCGGCTGAGCTGGGGGGAAAGGGGTTATTTAAGCATTGCATTTAGTCTTTTTATTTATTTTTTTTTCGTGCGTTCAGCGCACACTAGCACTGAACTTTCAAATCGGAAAAAACTCTAAATTTCTGTAATCAAAATTATTATTTTTGGATCAAGGCCTAATCTTCCTATATGTGCCAATTTTGCGAATATTCTCCAATCAGATGGGATATCCGGCCACAATGTTACTCCATTTTCTCCCACGTACACATGTCCGTATAATGCTGAAGAGTTGTGTTGATTCTTGACTATAACCTGACTTTTCTTAAAAATTTCTGTGAAGAAATTAAAAAACAGCTCATTTTTATGTTTTTCGAAGTCTTCTCTTCCTTTTAGTTATATTTGCGAAAATTTCTTAGGATTACAGTGAGCTCAGCTGTCATTTTCTGTGTAGTAGATGGTAGGTTGCTTCTTTCTTTTATCTTATATATGTATTTTTTTTCTAATATTTTATTTTCAATAAGTATATATTAATATGTGTGTGTACGTGTGTAGGTATATATATGTATCTACATAAATAGATATACATGTTTCTATTTCATTTCTTTGGGCAAAAACCTTTCGGTTAATATATTTGATTGCAACAGCGAAATGATTCAAAAATAGATCTATCACTTCCCCAGAGGGCGTTTCTGTGAATCGTATTAATGTCATATATAATTAATGAAATAAAGTGCAATCTGAGCATATGAATCGTAGTAAAATTATCTTTCTGTCCGTATGTTGTACAAGCTATGAATTTTGATATTGAATATATGTTTGTTTACCCATTTCTACCAATATTTTGTAGATATTTGTCAATCATGAGTGGTAACCGGCTCACACTGTATCTCTATTTTATCCCATGTACCCATGTCCGCATGATGTGGTGAATATCCAGAAGACATGAAATATGTTTTTGGTGGTGATAGGGCTTTGCGTATTTTTAGTGCATAATTTTCATTTCTCATTCAACTACCCTTGACAGAGATAGACTATTGGCAAGCCACGTGTGGTTTGTCTATTAGTACGCCTCGTATATTTCGTCTATTAATATGCCTCGTATGGTCTATCTATTTTGTACACCTCTGATAGCTTGTCTATTAGTACACCTCGTATAGTTTGCCTATTATTATTATGCCTCGTATGGCTTATCTATTTGTACACCTCGGATGGTTTGTCAATTAGTACTCCTAGTATAGAACTTTTGTTAGACTACTAGCACACCACGAATGGTTTGTCTATTAGTACGCCTCGTATATTTTGTCAATTAATATGCCTCGTATGGTCTATCTACTTGTACACCTCTGACAGTTTGTCTAATAGTACACCTCGTATAGTTTGTCTATTATTATGCCTCGTATGGCTCATCTACTTGTACACCTCGGATGGTTTGTCAATTAGTACTCCTCGTATGGAATATTTGTTTTAGGATGTCCTATATTTAAGAAACTTTTAAAAGCCAATATGTTGGCATGTATCTCATGTGACAATTTGGAAATAAACATTTTTTCTTTCTTTTCTTTTTTCTAGTAATCTTACCTAGCACTGTTGAGAGAGAGGAGTGTGCTGCCTTCGCAGCAATTTAGGAAATTTCTATTTTCAAACAGCGGTAGAAAATTTGTGCCTTCGAATATTGAGGGAACCAGTCCGCACGTTCACTCGTTTTCCGGAAACGCTCTCTTCCGGTACATTAGGTATTTAAACTCTGCGAGCTGAGTAGAGGCCGCCAGTTGTGTTGAAGTAGTGTGTAGACTCCAGAGAAGGAAATGTAAGTAAAGAGTGCTAAATATTAAGTGCATTGGGTCCCTATAGATGTCTGTTTTGTGTCTCCTACTAGACAGTGAATTCTTAGGTCCTAGAAAAGCTATAAGATTTCAGGGGATGTTAGAATGTGTGCTGTCACAGTTTTTCTGTTTGTGCTTTTACAATTCTAGATACTGATTCTTCATTCGCGGTGCCAATATAATGTAATGCTGTGTTTACCTATTTGTACCTGGCTCAAATTGTCTAGTGGTATTGCCCTGTGTTGGACAGGGTTGTGAGACTTTCTTGCAAACACTCAGTCATGTTTTGATTATATTGTTGAGCCTGATTTGTTCTGTGCCTGTCAGTGCTACTTAATTTATTTTCTGGAATTCACAGCTGGATTCATTGTGCTCAGTTGTTGATTTGATCTAAGCACATTGCATTATATAGATCCTTGTTATCATTGACGATTAATGTTAGTGGATTTAAACTCTGGTATTTGGACTCTAGAATTGTTTAATTCCTCACTCAAGTTGCTATTTTACCAGTCTGTAGAGTGTGGTGGTTTTTGCCTATTTTTATTTGTGTGATTTTTACTGTGCTGCGGATATTTTATATTGCCTGGTTGATGATGTGTTCATGCCTGTTAGGTAACTATTTACTTGTTCAGAGGTGTCTAAGTGTGCCCCCTTGTTCACTTATTAACCACCTTTATAGATGGGTGTGTTTTAACTATGCCCAGGTGGTACTATAGATTGATAGACTTTTGTGACTAGTCATGTGAGTCAGAAACAACTCAAGTTGTCAGGCACTGTTTACGTAGGAATAGCTGTGTAACTTTAGTTCAGCGTCTACCGGGTTGGACATGCATTTTTATATGGGAATAGCCGTGTAACTTCAATTCAGCATCTACCTGGTTGGACATTAGTGTGTAGAGCCTACTGCCTGACCTTAGTATTTAATGAGGGTCTCATTAGGTTGACTGGTTATATCTGATTGTGCCATTGGGATGCTCGTATGAAAATTGTACTAAGTCTCGCCAATGATTTGGGTGTTGAATGAGCCGCTGAAGTATTACCCGTGTTCTCTGAATTAGATTTTCTTGTGCCAGTGATGCAGTTCTGCCCCAATTTTTGCGTCCTTATTTTCTGGTTTGCCCTCTGAATCACTTTTAGATATGCAATCTCTAAAAACTGTATATTTTTTGTATTACTTTTGTGCTAACTAGACCTTTCTATTTCAGGAAAATTTATGTGCAATAAATGGCTGCTTAAGACAAGTTTTGCATCATCCGTGGACTTTTCTGAACCTTCCCCTCGTCGATAGAAATTGTTGAGGCAGTCACAGGAGTGGACGATTAAGTAGTGTGGCCAGATACAGAGCAAACGAGTATGAATGTGTGAGAGGAATGCGGAAGTATGTTGTTGTACCTAGTGTAATGTATGGTATGAGTGCTCTTGCCTGGAATGGAAGTGATCTTGAAAAGCTGGATGTAATACAAAATTAGGTAGGACGTATAGCATTGGGTGCTCCAAAATGGACAACTACAGAAGCCATTAGAGGTGACCTAGGGTGGAGCCTATTTTCAGAAAGAATGATGAATGCGGTGCTCAACTATAAGGTGAGAATTGAAAGAATGCAAAATAGCAGATGGGTAAAGCGAATTTTTGAATGGAACCTGCGTGTAAACTATTGGGAAAAAGTGTATTGGGGGCATGCAAGGAAACTTAGTATGCAAAAGATTATGCATGTTAGAATTGGGAGACCTGTGGATGACTGGAGTTTTATAAATGCTGGAAGTTTAGGGCCTGAGTGGGACTGCATGAGGTGGAAAAAAGATATTGAGAGGCAAACAAAAGAGTATGGATTGAATAAGTGGAAGCTTAGCATGATGCGGAAGCCTACACTTAACTGGTATATGAAAAAGGAAGCACCTAGGTTTGAGATGTTCTGTGTTGGTAGTTTTGGAAGTCAACTCTCGTTCGCTGTGAGATGTAAGTCATTGAGTGTAAACAGACGCACAGGGAGGTGGAATGAGAATAATAACAGATTATGTTGGCAGTGTAATAGTTGAGTGGAGGAATCAATTGAGTATTTTGTGCTGGAATGTATGAAGTATGAGCAAGAGAGTGTGAGTTTTATGAATGTGGTGGTTGAGCAGTATGGAGAGAATAAGTGGAATGCCAGATGTGCTGAAGATGATTGTGGTATGAGCTGTTGTGCTGGATTGGATCAGGAGTGTAATGTGAGTATCATTGAGGCTATGAAAGTATTTCTTGTGCGTGCCTGGAGTAAGAGACATTGACTGGAATGAGCCAGTCAGGTAAAGTGGGCAGTAATGACCCAATATGCCTGTGGGGACAGTGTTTTGACACTCTGGTTATCCCAGTGATGCCCTCCAATGGCAGCTTGTGACAAGGTTTGGTAGATCCTGAGTAGTTTAGTGGACAAGTTTGGTACCAGGCGCTGAACTATTTGTGTGAAAATTGTGGAGGGAATTGTAGGCCGTTACAAAGGCCCCGACGCTGTCGGCCCTCAATTTCAACCCTTTTACATTAACGGTGTCTTTGCGCGTCATGTGGTGAAATAGATTATATTAGGCTTATATATTGGAAAAATCACGTAAAACATTAGGTGATATTTTCATATCACATTTTATTTTTTGGGCTAAATCCCGTGACATTGAGGAATGTGAAAAAAAACCGTTGGCTGTAGCTTGAGGGTGAGAATACCGATATATGCGTAAGGGCGTTCTTTCTCTGTTCTAAGCAAACCGTGGTTCTCATATTTCAAAGCTCAAGAGTCCGGCTATAAATATGTCGAGCTCAAGTGGGTAGCGTTTCGACCAGAGGCTGGCTCAGGCGACCACACAAACACACAAGCTGGCACACAAAACACATTCAGGCAACACAACACAAGACACACACACAACACACAAACGCAGGCAGTGAAGATATTCACGGTTGAGAACAGGGCTCCCAATGGGCGTGCCTACGGGTCAAATCAGCCAGTCGTGAAGTGGGAAGGAGGTGAACTCGAAACTACCCATGATACGAGCTAATGGAAGCAACGAGGGGAGTGCGGACACAAAGAAACAGCCAATAGCACTTCTAGACGTCGAAGTAAGCAAGTCTTCAGCCGATAAGAATTGAGGTGCTGTCCCAAAAAACGGCGAGGAGTCGGGAATGTTCTCTAAGGTAAGAAGCGGAGGACTTATAAGGAGAGGAGAAGAGAGGGTAGGGAAGATTTTCACCTGGTGACACGACGAGAGACAGTCTTTTGGTGCACGTTTTGGGGATCCGGCCGCCGCCGAGATCCCCGTTGGATCTGCTACTCGAGAAGAAACATCGAGAAAGTGCCCCGATACAATGCTCCTTCAAATCTCCAGAAGTTAGCAATGGCCCCAGCAGACACTGAAGTACCACCGACATCAAATTCCGCTTGATACGCAACAACGTCGTGGACCACCTATACGAATGAAAATGTGTCAAGTCGTTCTCCCAAGAGAATATAAATGTCAGTTCTACGTCGACTTCAAGCGAGCAGGAACACTCCAACATGCATTTGAACTCGCACAGCTGCCAAATCTTCAACAACGTCGGAGTCTGCAACGATGACACGAATCGCGAGTCCTGCACGGCCGAGCGCCTGGTACTCGGTGGATTGTGCTCAAACTGTGAGAGTTCGGGGCGAAGCATCTGAGATCTTGAGCGCCAGTCGACGCCTGCGATGGAGCAGCCACGGCAAGGGAGCAGCCACGGCAAGGGAGCCTGGTGGCGATTAAACCTTCAAACTTGACGGAACGAAATGTAGATAGTGTTGGCAACTCACCGCCGAAGAGTTAAATTTGTATTATTGAGAACTCTGATGAGCAGTGATCTAAAGTGAAATTAGAGTGCAGAGCAGTACACAGAATACGGCATTCAAAGCGGCGCGCAATTTATAAAATTGATTTGTGTTTTTCTACTGTGGTGTTGTGCTCCAGGCAGGAGGATGTGTTTCGGTCACAAAGCAAGAGTTTAGAGGGTACGTGACACGAAGTGTTCACTAATTTTGAACACCTTGTGGTAAGCAAAGTTCTTTGATTTTTATATTGCATTATCTCCAAATGTTCATGCTAGCCCATTCATCGACTATGTTTCCTGATTTTTTTTTGCACAGTGCGGGAAGTTATTTTGTCGTAATCCTGAAATTGTTGGGCTAGCGTTCATTGTAATGAGGAGAGCAAACTTCCCGTTTTTTTGTGTGTCTCATTATGTTGCTCATGTTAACCCGCTCATTTTATGCTCATGTTGGCCCAGTCATGCCGCCACGAAGCGTGCGCAAAGTACGGTTTGTGGCAGTCATCTGCCTAGACAGCCAAGGCGTGGTTTTCTTATTGTGTTGTGTGGTATTGCCATGTCGTTGAATCATGAGCATCTTGCATTGGTGCACTTGTGCGCATTTTTTCACTTCATTCAACATTTCGCTGTGCTTTAATCATTGCATTGAGATATTAATGGACGTAGGTTAAGAAGACGAGACTCTTGGAGTTTGTATAATCAGTACACACAGCAGGACACACGTTTACATTACGAAGGGTAGCGGTGGAGTGGACTCCAGCCAAGCCCGAGAACTACGAGCAGAGATCCACAAGAACCATGAGCTCAGTTCTCAACGCATAGTGCTGTCTAAATACATTCTTACGCAAGAGCACTGTAACATTATCAGTATTATACACATATACATTCAAGGTGCTACATGAAAGGTTTCAACACTCCTTCTCACATTGAATGTGTGTCAGATGAGACCATTCCTAACTTCGTTCTTAGTCTAGAGAACTTTTCTATCGGCAGGTTCTTGGTGAATATGTCGGCGAGCATTTCGTCGGTAGGGCAATACACTACGTCTATATCTTTGTTACTTACAAGATCCCGTACATAGTGAAACTTAATATCGATGTGCTTGCTCCTCCCATGATATTTGGGATTGTTGGCAAGACAGATGGCTGACTGGTTGTCTTCGTTTATAACCATTGGTTCCATAGTCCCAAAATTTAGATCACTGAGTAAGTGCTTTAACCAGACAGCCTCTTGAGCCGCACCGGCAAGAGCAACGTATTCGGCTTCTGCAGTTGAGAGGGCTACACAAGTTTGTTTGTTAGATCTCCACGTAATTACCGAATTACTGAGGGTGAAACAGTAACCAGAGGTAGACTTTCGGTCATTTTTATCACCAGCCCAGTCAGCATCTGAATAACCAATGCAAGTATCAGAACATTTGCTATACAAGAGACCTAGTTTAGAGGTGCCTCTCAGGTACCTGAATATTCTCTTAACACACATCCAATGCTGTTCAAGAGGTTTGGAGCTGTATTTAGCAACATTATTCACTGCGAATGCAATGTCAGGTCGAGTTCTGGTTGACAAATACAAAAGGCTACCTACAGCACTTTGATAAGTGGCAGGGTCAAATTTGACATCATTTGGGGAGCATATCGGATTTACGTTTACATCGGCGGGAGTTGCAACAGGTTTACAATTATCAAAGCCAAATTTTGACAACAGAGCCTCAGTGTAGGCAGTTTGATTCAAGAAGACATTGTTTTTAAATTGTACAACACTTACACCTAGGAAGTAACTCAGCACACCAAGGTCCTTCATTTTGTATTGGGTAGAAAGGCTCAACTTTATTTGATTTATTTCATCACCAGACTCAGAAGCAATTATTAGATCGTCTACATACACCGCCACAATACACAGTTTCTTATCTTGAACACGAGTGTATATACAAGCATCACTCTTAGATTGTACAAAACCCAATTTCTTCAAATAGCTATCTAGTGTAGTATTCCAACACTTAGGAGCTTGTTTTAGTCCGTAGAGCGATTTTTGTAGTTTACACACCAGATTTTCTTTGCCTTTGACAATAAAACCGTCAGGTTGAACCAGATATAGTTCTTCAATCAGTTCTCCATTAAGGAAGGCTGTTGCAACGTCCATGTGATGGACTTGCATGTTGCATTTGGCAGCCAAAGCTAGTACTGTCCTGACAGACTCAAATCGAACCACGGGACTGAAGGTCTCGTCGTAGTCGATGCCATATTTTTGTGAGTAGCCCTGAGCCACAAGGCGAGCTTTGTACGAGCAAATGCTTCCGTCGGGTCCGGTTTTTCTTTTAAAGATCCACTTTGATTTGATAGGTTTTTTGTCATTAGGACACTCTACAAGGGACCATACTCTGTTTTGATTTATAGACTCCATCTCATTCTCCATAGCTGTTTCCCATAGTTTTGCTTCTGGTCCACTGAGTGCTTCTTGAACACAAGATGGTATATCAAGCTCATTTTTCATTAAATACACCCATTCACCAAACCTATCAGGAGCCCGTCGATATCTGGCTGATTGTCTAGGCTGCACTCCCTCCATCCCAGCATCTGACTGTCTATGCTCCACCCCTCCCTCAGAGTCTTCTGGTTCTGGATCCTGAGGAAGAAGAGAAAAATTACCATCATTTACTTCTGAAGGCTCCTTCTCAATTGGCATCTGCTGAGATTCATTGAACATAACGTCTCTACTCAAAAATATCCTTCTACTGTTTATGTCATACAGACGATATCCCTTGGATCCACTTCCATATCCTACAAGAACACACGGTTTAGATTTTGGATCAAGTTTTTCCCTCTCATCTTTGGGGACATGAGCGTACGCACTGCAGCCAAAGGTTTTGAGGTGCTGTACGTTGGGCTTGTGTCCATTAAGGGCCTGATAAGGGGTCATATCATTCAATGCACTAGCAGGGCTCCTATTTTTGACATACACGGCAGTTGATATAGCTTCACCCCAGAATGATTTTGGTAACTTGGAACCAGACAGCATAGCTCTGACAGAGTCAAGAAGAGTTCTATTCATTCTTTCTGCAACTCCATTTTGTTCAGGTGTCTTAGGCACAGTTTTTTCATGGATAATTCCTTCCCCTTTTAGGAATTGTTCAAAGTCATTAGAGATGTATTCCCCACCGTTATCGGAGCGCAGAATTTTAATTTTGTGATCATAGTGATTTTCTACCAAGGATTTGAACTCCTGAAACACTTTGAAAACATCACTCTTATGTTTGATAATGTACACCCAAGTATATCTGGAGTGGTCATCTATGAAGGTTACAAAATACCTTCCACTCCCAAGTGATATGGGATTAAGCTGGCCACACACATCACTGTGGATATGTTCTAAGGGTTGGCGTTTCCTTTTGTGATTTGTTTTGGGGAACGGAAGCCTATGATTTTTACCATCACAACAGTTTTCACAAAAAATGTTATCTCCACTCACAGAACAATCAAAACCTCTAACAAGATTCTTAGTGCCTAATTTCTTAAGATTATTGAATCCTAGATGACAAAATCGTTTATGCCACAGAATTTCATCAGAGGAAACGTTCATGCATTTAGCGGCTGAATTAAGGGTGCAATTAAGTTTATACAATTTTCCTACTTTACTGCCTAAGGCAATTAATTCATCGTCTTTATTTACAATCTTACATGAGCTTTCGTCAAAGTAAACTGAGTTTCCACTTTCTGTAATCTGAGGCACGGAAAGTAAATTGTAAGCTAAACCAGGTACATACAAGACATTCTTAACAACACAGGTATCTACTCGACCTTTAGGCAACAACACCATAACTTCAACATCACCTACACCAACACCTTGCAAGTTTCTACCATCACCAACTTCAATGTTAATTGGGCTAGATAGCTCATTCATACAAGAAAAATCATTCCTATTATTACACATGTGTGCTGTTGCACCGGAATCAATTACCCAACAATTATTGATATTTATCACAGACAATGCACCGATATAATTTGTTTTACCTGCTACAAAATTGTTTTGGTTTTCTGTGTGGTTCCCATCTTCTTTCTTCAATTTTTCTTGATAGATCCAGCACTTGGTACGTAGGTGTCCCAATTTTCCGCATTCGAAGCATCGTGAGTTTTTCAATTTGGAGGTCACAAGGGATTTTTCACTGAAGTCTGAAGCACTTTGGTTTTTCAGTTTTGCTTCTTCATTCAGAAGACGCTCTGTCACAATATCCCATGACGGTAGTTTTTCATGAGCTTCCAGTGCAGTCACCAGTGTGGAGAAATGGTCGGGAAGTGACGACAGCAAGATTATTACACGACTTTCTTCATCAACTGCGTCATCAATCACACTCAAGGACTCAAATATTTCGACAAATGCTTTGAGATGAGTTTGTAAGTCTTGGTCTTCTTTTAGTTTCATGTTGTAGAGTCTTTTGCGTAGTCTGAACTTGTTAGACCAAGTTTTCTTCTGGAATGTATCTTCAATCTTATGCCATAGTTGCACAGGGTCAGTAGGATCACCCAACAAATAAAGTTGACTTGTTTCGACACCAAGCACAATTGTTGCAAGTGCACTGTCACGTCTTTCTTCAAATTTTCTTCGAGCAGTCTCGTCCGTAGTCTGTGGCATGGTTTCCGTTCCTCGAACCAAGTTCCACAGTTTTTCCTTCATCAGAATCATCTTCATTTGCAGCTTCCACGTAGGATAGTTTTTATCATTAAGAGCCGTGAGGCAGTTCTTTGCACTTTCACTTACGGAGCCTGCCATGTTTCTTTCTCTTTCATCGTTTCTGTCTCACACAGCACTAACAAATCACCAACTTCTGTTCTCGCTGTCCCGGGCTGTTTTTCGCTTCGGGACTTAAGATAACCTCACTTGATATTGCTTCATCGGAAGGTTTACTGGGCCCATAACCTAATGGACGTAGGTTAAGAAGACGAGACTCTTGGAGTTTGTATAATCAGTACACACAGCAGGACACACGTTTACATTACGAAGGGTAGCGGTGGAGTGGACTCCAGCCAAGCCCGAGAACTACGAGCAGAGATCCACAAGAACCATGAGCTCAGTTCTCAACGCATAGTGCTGTCTAAATACATTCTTACGCAAGAGCACTGTAACATTATCAGTATTATACACATATACATTCAAGGTGCTACATGAAAGGTTTCAACAGATATTTCGTGGGCTCGTATTTTAACCCACGTGATCGTAAAAATAAAATCAAGTTCAATCTTTACTCTTTTATTGTCCATGCTTTTATGTAGTATACATGCAAACACAAAGGTGTACATTATATTTATTTGTAGGGGTTGAGACTCCCCCTGCGTGCGTGATTAGTAACCCTATTCACGTATCGGGACAGTCACACCGTCGCTCCATCCATGTTTTACAAATTATTCTGACAGTATTGCAAGATCAATACTGACGATTACTGTCTCGGGGGAAGAAGCGGCAATGTAAAAGCAAGCCGGTGTGCTCTGACGCTCAATCTTCTCGTGGGAGGACCTGTAGAAAGGTCACCGTCGCTCTACACCAGCGATATGGAGCAGAAACCTGGGATTACCATAACAAAAATTGGTCAGTAGCTGTTAATTTGATGGCATTCGTCATCAAAGATGAAAATTAACAAACTGCTATATCTCATAAAATACTCATTCCAGACGGAAAGTGCATAGAAGAAAACTTTTTCCGTTCAATCTAATTAACTATGCTTAGGCACTGAAAAGTGGAAATCGATTACTGTCCATTCCTTCACATGTACTCCCAAAAATGAGTTATAGAGGTAGGCCCTATGTTATTTTTTGTTTTTTATGGCTGGAATATACTCGATCGTTGGAGCGCTTCGGAAGGAAGAGTCCATTGTTTTCTTCCTTTTGGTAAATGTGAAGCGTTTGCCAGTAACTGATTTTTCAGTTTTGGTGACTAAATATAGTTAGTTAGATCAAAATAAACAATTTGTCTTCAATGCACTTGGCGTTCAAAATGAGTATTTCAAAAGTTTTAGTGGTAAATTAGTTACCGCAACTCCAGTGTTTGAAGCGGGAAGTAATTCATCAAACACGTCAGATGGCAACACTGCAATGGTGTCTTGCTTGTGATGCACTCGTCATCAAAGACGAAACTAAACCTACGGCTCTAACTTGTCAAAAACTCATTTGGGTAAATGTTGAGGAGTTTACCATAATTGATTTTTGACTTGGATGCGTCAACAATGTTAATGAGATCAAAATAAACAAGTTTTCTTCAATGCACTTTCCAGGGCAAATGAGTATTTTAGAAGTTATAGCAGTAAATGAGTTACCGGAATAATCGAAGTAAACACCCTATTACAAACGTAAAGAGGTTGGGTCGTGAGGGGGTAGCCACAGTTCTTTTAGTGAAAATTACAAATAAAGTGAAATTCTAGTATGCATAAATGTAGTTACTTTTACTAATTGAGGCTGGAAAAATGCAAAAGCTCCACCGCTATATAAGCTCCAAGATGGCGACCACCATGGGTGCCGCCATCGTGGAGCCGATGTAAACAAGATTGTGGTCGTCACCCTAATGTGTGGGTTAGAGGCTTTATTTATAATTTTCACTAGAAGAACTGTGCCTACCCTTCACGACCCAACCTCTTTGCGTTTGAAATAGGGTGTTTGCTTCCCTTATTTATTTTTTCCTGCCTCAAACACTGGATTTCTGGTAACTTATTTATCTCGCTATAACTTCTAAAATACTCATTTGCCCCGGAAAGTGCATTGAAGAAAACTTGTTTATTTTGATCTCATTAACATTATTAACGCATCCAAAAGTCGAAAATCAGTTATGGTCAACTCCTCAACATTTACCTTCATTTGCTGCACAGAGTGTGTAGAAGAAAAGTAGTTTATTTGGATGTTATTACCGTGATTCAAGCAACAAAAATTAAAAAATTTATTAGTAGCTGTTTATTCGATCGCATTGGTCATCTAAGACGAAAATTAACATACTGTTCTAACTCTTGAAAAACTCATTTTCAAACAAAAACTGCATAGAAGAATACTTATTTATTTAAATCTAATTAACTATGTCTTGGGATCAAAACCTTGAAAACTGATTACCGGCAATGCTTCACATTTACCTTCCTTGCTGAACAATTTCTTCCCGCTTCAAGGACTAGAGTTGCTGTAAGTAATTTACGTCCATAACTTGTTGAATACTCGTTTCCCCCTGAAAGTATATAGAAAAATTTATTATTTAGAACTAAATAACTGTTTAGCCACCGAAAAGTGGAAAATCGATTATTCTCTTCTTCTTTACCTTTACCCGAACTACTCCGACCGTCAAAGAATTTACATCTATGCGGTCTTATCATACAACCAGTGGTTATCTGCATTCAGTTATTTTATGTGCATCTAATAAGTTCTTGAATGATATATTAGTTTGGTAAATCTGAAGGAAAGGACAATAATCAATTTCCAACTTTTCGGTGCCTAAACATAATTAATTCAATAAAAATAAACAACTTTTCTACTGCGCACTTTCCGTCTGAAATTAATATTTCACGAGTTATAGCGGTAGGTTTAGTTATGAGTTATAGCGGTAGGTTTAGTTCTGTCTATGGTGACAAATCCGCTCAAATAAACAGCTGCTCATCGATTTTCAAATTTTTGTTGCTTGTAATATGGTAATATCATAATAAACAACTTTTCTTTCATACACTTTTTTCTTCAAATGAGTATTTAATGAGGTATAGTGGTAGGTTTGGTTTCGTCTTCGAAGACGATCGCTCTGGAAGCGAGACTCCATTGCAGTGTTGCCAGACAACGGGATTGATGAACTTTTTTCCGCTTCAAACACTGAAGTTGCGGTAAGTCATTTACCGCTATAACTAATAAAAAACTCATTTCAGACGGAAAGTGCATACAAGAAAACTTGTTTATTTCGATCTAATTAACTATGCTTAAGCATAAAAATTTACAAAATCAATTATTGTTCTCTCCTTCAGATTTACCATCAATTCCTATATCTTGTTTTCAAATGTTCAAGCTCTAAACTATTTTCCACATTTTACTGATTTGGGAAATCAATTAGAAAAGTTGTGGGAAGACCTTTTTTTGCTTTTTACCAAATTTTTCCTGTAAATTTTAATCAATATTATTTTAGTTCTCAAATGTACCAGCGGATCATTTTTTAGATTTAAAGATTGCGCCCAACTGGTATGCAATCTTTTTTGTTTGTATAATTTTAGTTCTGCGAGTTGCGCATGGCAGTGTGTGGGTTCCACATACGGTGCACCTTATGTCAGGGTTGCTGAATATGCAGGTCAAAGTCATCGTACAGGCTGCTTGCTTACTTCTCCTACTCATTTTAGGGACATTATGTATTTTAATGCGCTCACAGAAATTAAAAATTCTGTTCCAAAGAATAACTAATAGAACAAATTTAAAAACAGAGGTGAAATTTCTTGAACAATAATTTCAGTGGATGAAACTGTAACTTGGCCTTTGAGGCAATTACTTGTTGCAGCACACAATATACTCTCTGAAGAATTTGTTATTTACATCATAATTTGGCAGTTTCTTATAATATCAATTTACCAGTTTCATTCAAGTTTTTTGTTCTCTCGGACAAAATGTAACTTTCGTATCAATGGGGATAAGTGCTCGTATGGTAATAATGTGAGGTCCTAAGCTGAGTCAAATAGGCCTTTTGTAGAAGTAAAATAAGTTAGAGTTGTGTTACAGACCATTTTATTTGGTTCACTGCTGTTTTGGTTGAACCGTAAATAACAATTTAGGCTTGGTCGAGCAGGAACGTGGTGCAAGGAGATCATAACATAAAACAACTCTGGTATAGAATTGACCTCGCTTATAAATTTGGTTTTAACTATAATAAGAAAACATTTTTCAGCCAATTAATCTCCCGTAATATGAAAACCCACACAACCTTATAAAGCTAAAGAATTTACATTGGAATCAAGCGGCTGTAGAATGAAAAATTCCTAAGAAATAAGTACAACTAGTTAGGTAATAATTACTAGTTGACTGGTAGTGCACAAATTCAATAAAATGTTTGCTCTGATCCCAGACGCACACTCAGACTCTCAGGTGCAGCTCAGACTCTCAGGTGCAGCTCAGACTCTCAGGTGCAGCTCAGACTCTCAGGTGCAGCTCAGACTCTCAGGTGCAGCTCAGACTCTCAGGTGCAGCTCAGACTCTCAGGTGCAGCTCAGACTCTCAGGTGCAGCTCAGACTCTCGGGTGCAGCTCAGACTCTCGGGTGCAGCTCAGACTCTCGGGTGCAGCTCAGACTCTCAGGTGCAGCTCAGACTCTCAGGTGCAGCTCAGACTCTCAGGTGCAGCTCAGACTCTCAGGTGCAGCTCAGACTCTCAGGTGCAGCTCAGACTCTCAGGTGCAGCTCAGACTCTCAGGTGCAGCTCAGACTCTCAGGTGCAGCTCAGACTCTCAGGTGCAGCTCAGACTCTCAGGTGCAGCTCAGACTCTCAGGTGCAGCTCAGACTCTCAGGTGCAGCTCAGACTCTCAGGTGCAGCTCAGACTCTCAGGTGCAGCTCAGACTCTCAGGTACAGCTCAGACTCTCAGGTGCAGCTCAGACACGCAGGTGCAGCTCAGACTCTCAGGTGCAGCTCAGACTCTCAGGTGCAGCTCAGACTCTCAGGTGCAGCTCAGACCCTCAGGTGCAGCTCAGACTCTCAGGTGCAGCTCAGACTCTCAGGTGCAGCTCAGACTCTCAGGTACAGCTCAGACTCTCAGGTGCAGCTCAGACACGCAGGTGCAGCTCAGACACGCAGGTGCAGCTCAAACACTCAGCTGCACGCTTAAGAACTACCATATTGCAGGTAGATAATGCAGTGACAAAATTGAAAAAATGCCAAACCTGGTCTTTAGGCTTTACTGTAAAGGAGGGCTTATTTGGTAAACAGTGCATAAGCCTCAGGTCTGCATGCTTGATTAATGCCTGGTCCATATTCTCACTGATAACTAGAGAAAGGTTTACTTTATTACCCATTGCAAATTTTTAGGAGCAACAACAGTTGAAGGAAAAATGCAGTTGCAGCAATAACACTGTTGCAGCAATAACACTGTTGCAGCAATAACACTGTTGCAGCAATAACACTGTTGCAGCAATAACACTGTTGCAGCAATAACACTGTTGCAGCAATAACACTGTTGCAGCAATAACACTGTTGCAGCAATAACACTTGCAGCAATAACACTGTTGCAGCAATAACACTGTTGCAACAATAACACTGTTGCAACAATAACACTGTTGCAACAATAACACTTGCAACAATAACACTTGCAACAATAACACTGTTGCAACAATAACACTTGCAGCAATAACACTTGCAGCAATAACACTTTCAACAATAACACTTGCAACAATAACACTTGCAACAATAACACTTGCAACAATAACACTTGCAACAATAACACTTGCAACAATAACACTTGCAACAATAACACTTGCAACAATAACACTTGCAACAATAACACTGTTGCAGCAATAACACTTGCAGCAATAACACTTGCAGCAATAACACTTGCAACAATAACACTTGCAACAATAACACTGTTGCAGCAGTAACACTGTTGCAACAATAACACTGTTGCAACAATAACACTGTTGCAGCAATAACACTGTTGCAACAATAACACTGTTGCAACAATAACACTGTTGCAACAATAACACTGTTGCAACAATTACACTGTTGCAACAATAACACTTGCAACAATAACACTTGCAACAATAACACTGTTGCAACAATAACACTGTTGCAACAATAACACTGTTGCAGCAATAACACTGTTGCAGCAATAACACAGGTGCAGCAATAGCACTGTTGCAGCAATAACACTGTTGCAGCAATAACACTGTTGCAGCAATAACACAGGTGCAGCAATAACACAGGTGCAGCAATAACAGGTGCAGCAATAACACAGGTGCAGCAATAACACTTGCAGCAATAACACTTGCAGCAATAACACTGTTGCAGCAATAACACTGTTGCAGCAATAACACTGTTGCAGCAATAACACAGGTGCAGCAATAACACAGGTGCAGCAATAACACAGGTGCAGCAATAGCACTGTTGCAGCAATAACACTGTTGCAGCAATAACACAGGTGCAGCAATAACACAGGTGCAGCAATAACAGGTGCAGCAATAACACAGGTGCAGCAATAACACTTGCCGCAATAACACTTGCAGCAATAACACTTGCAGCAATAACACTGTTGCAGCAATAACACTGTTGCAGCAATAACACTGTTGCAGCAATAACACAGGTGCAGCAATAACACAGGTGCAGCAATAACACAGGTGCAGCAATAGCACTGTTGCAGCAATAACACTGTTGCAGCAATAACACAGGTGCAGCAATAACACAGGTGCAGCAATAACACAGGTGCAGCAATAACACTTGCAGCAATAACACTTGCCGCAATAACACTGTTGCAGCAATAACACTGTTGCAGCAATAACACTGTTGCAGCAATAACACTGTTGCAGCAATAACACTGTTGCAGCAATAACACAGGTGCAGCAATAACACAGGTGCAGCAATAACACAGGTGCAGCAATAACACAGGTGCAGCAATAACACAGGTGCAGCAATAACACTGTTGCAGCAATAACACAGGTGCAGCAATAACACAGGTGCAGCAATAACACAGGTGCAGCAATAACACTTGCCGCAATAACACTGTTGCAGCAATAACACTGTTGCAGCAATAACACTGTTGCAGCAATAACACTGTTGCAGCAATAACACAGGTGCAGCAATAACACAGGTGCAGCAATAACACAGGTGCAGCAATAGCACTGTTGCAGCAATAACACTGTTGCAGCAATAACACAGGTGCAGCAATAACACAGGTGCAGCAATAACACTTGCAGCAATAACACTTGCAGCAATAACACTTGCAGCAATAACACTGTTGCAGCAATAACACTGTTGCAGCAATAACACTGTTGCAGCAATAACACAGGTGCAGCAATAACACTGTTGCAGCAATAACACTGTTGCAGCAATAACACTGTTGCAGCAATAACACTGTTGCAGCAATAACACAGGTGCAGCAATAACACAGGTGCAGTAATAATACAGTTGTAGCTGCAGTAAAACCAACAAAAGTAATTCATTTATTGTATGAACTAGTCATGGCTTCTTTCAACTACTGCCACAAAATGAAGAGAAAATTCACAGTGGGTGGGTGGCAACTGTTGTTCTATTTACTTAAACATCTGAACTTGCATAATTTAAATTGATAAAATAATTTAATTGATATTTAAATAATTTAATTTTAAAATACATTCACCTTAGGATGTACAGCTTTTGTATTACTTGAAAGTTGTGCTCTTGGGGGTAAAATGTGAGGCCCTAAGCTGAAAGTTAGGCTTGCTTATGCTGTCGTGTTATTCAGCACCCATTCTTTCCTGCTTAAGCTTTTCTCCTGTTTCACAATTTTTTTCTCATTTCACAGTTTTAATGCACATGAATGGGATCTTATGTGGGAATAGTCTATGCATGGATTTGCAATTCATTGAAATTTGTACCGATTGGTGCATTCCTGCTTCCTCTCTTTGGAGCACCTTTGTTGGGGCCTAGTAGACTTGTAATAACTTATGTAGTCCAGAAATTTTTATTTTCAATTTGGCTCACTGTGAGTTGTGAATTAATAACCTAATGTGATAAATTCTGACATTATGAGTGCTTGATACAAACATAATTTGTTTTAACAAACGGTTCAACCCTATCATCCTGAGTGTTGTCACCCTAATTGAATCATGTTTATCCAATTTCTATTAAGGGAATGAAATGATTTTTCCTATGAAATCTTTGAAAAATATAAAAAATAATTCCGGATGGAAATAAGCTCTCAGGCATTCAAAGCATGTTTATAACATTCGAATAGACAGTTATAGCTGAATTTTTTTTTAAATTTACCCATATTTCCCCATCCCCTCCCCTCAAAAAATTTTCTTTTAGATTTCAATTTCTCAGCCAATATTGTACGTAGAGACAAAATTGTTCTTTGTTAGATTCACAATGCAAATATCTATCAAAACTAGAGCAATTTTTTGGATTTTCTCTAAAAAAATGTATACCTTTTTGAATATTAAAAACATAACTCTATTTTTATGGATAATGAAAAAATTTAGAATTGAAATTTTCAAAAATTAAATCTTAGCATTTATAATACTCACATTGATCTCCACGATGCAAAAAAGATCACCTTCTTAAGTGAAAAACTGTAGGAGAACTGAGCCGCGCAGCCGAAAAAAACTTTTTATGAGGAAAAAGCGTTACAGTTTTCTAATTATTTCTCCAACAGTTTTTTACTTATGGAGGAGATCTTTTTTGTATTGTAAAGATCAAGGTGAGTACTATAAACCTGCGTAGTTCTTTTTTGATAAGTTAATTAGAAAATTTTTCTCAAGTAATGACTAAAAAGTAATATATTTTGTTAAAATAAATTAAAGTACTTCTTAAATTTTTTTTGAAGTGATATAAAAAACTGGACCTCAATTTTCAGACCAGTTCAGTGTGAATCCACCAAATAAACTAATCGTCTCTATGTACAATATTGACTGAGAAATAAGATTTTTTAGAAATTTCCCTTTGAGGGGGAGGGGAGTTAATGGGTTGATTTAAAAATTTTTAGGGCTCTGAACATCCATTTGAATGTTCTAAACATGTTGTGAATACCTCGAAGCTTGTTTGGCTCTTTACGCTCATGAAATATTTTTTTTATTAATTTTTGATGTTTTATACAAAAAAATTGTTCGTTTCCCACAACATCAATTGTATGTTTTACCAACTATTATCATCTGGATGAATATTTTTGAATACACACATAACAATAGTTGTTTCATCATTGCATCTTAATTTTTAAATAAATGAAGTTGTGAGATTTCAGAAACATTTGCTCAAATTACAACTAACTGCTCATGAAGAAAAAAAGAGACAATGCTTATCAGGACTTGCCCCTTTTTTCTGTGTTGGCCAGAAAGGTGATGCCCTTCTCACCCTTTTTTCTATTGATGGCACAACACGACTAATGGCACTTGTCACCCTAATTGCTGTAGAGAAATTTTTTTGATTGATACCGGTTTAATGTTGGAATGATGATTTAAAATTTTGAAATCAGCCTTACATTTTTGACCTCTGACATGATTGTAATTGCAGGTAAAATTTTCCATATACCTTGCATCCCATAACTGTTCCTACTTTCCTACTTCTCCTGTCCATCAGGAGTATTTATTTCATCATTTTTTATTGGATTTATCTTTACTTGTTTGTTGTGCTCTTCACTCAATCAAAATGACCGGGCTAGGGCTAGTTGATGCCCATCCCTAACTAGGCCTGCTGGTGCACAATGAAGTAGCCAAGTGAACAGACCTTGGGTATTATGAGACCATTCAGCATACCATATTTTTTCAATTATAAGTTTATAATATATGAAGCTTTTCGGGAAAAGGGAGATTGAAGAACTGTAACCCCTCAGGGGATACAACTATTGTATCTATTAGAATTCGTGCTCCTAGGGGAAAATGTGTGAGGGCCCAAGCTGAAAGTAAGGTACATCTTCTTTTTGTTGAAATAAAATGTTTTTGTTATGTTTCGGACCACCATTTTTGGTTTGCGATCCTGTTTTCTAGCACCTACTACGTTCTTCTTCAACTTTGATCTTTTGTTTCGTAATCTTCTCTCTCAAATTATTGTTTCTATACTCGCTGCATAGCTTTGCATTCCCTTAGCTCCATACTAAATGATGCCTTCATTCTTTTCTTTGAATTGCTTTTGTTGCGGATAGAGAGACTCAAACTAACAAGTAATCTAATGTAATCTAAGTTTGGTAATCCAATAAATTTGTATTTACAGTGTTTATTTGTTACTTGCCTTGATTTTATTTATGGTGAGAAAAATTCACAGGTATGGTATGCGCTCTTTTCATTCACATCCTACTGCTGCCCCACTAAGCTGCACGGCCTTCACAACAATTATTCGTCTGCGTTTCCCACTGAATATGAGTGAAATCTTTACAGTGTGTATATTGTGGATGTTATCACAACGCACAATGATGCACCTATTGTAAATTGAAGTTATAATCTAGGACATACTATGAAGTTTCCGTGGCATGTAAGCATTGTAATTACAAAGCAGCCTTCATAAGTTGAATTATATAATTTTTTAATTGATTTATGGGTGATAGCATCTTATCCACGAAACATTGTAGGTTGGAACCATCATCAACCAATTAGATATTTTGATGAAAAAAGACCAGGAAGAAGGTTTGTCTGCCTTAATCGAAACTGAGCTTTTGCCCTGTCCACAGTCGTGTGATGTTAAAGGATAGTAAAACTATTGAAAAAAGCTGGGAAGAATGAAACCGATCTTGAGAAGAATATCTGGTAAAATATGTGTGAAGAGAATTGTAAATAAGTACGTCCTTGATTTATTTGTTTTGCTCACTTTAAATTTTTCACACAGCTATTTAAATGTATTTTCTTTATTCCTGTAGGAGTAATTTCTGACGTGCTGAAACAATTCCCTTATTACTTGTGGTAATGGGTTTGTGATATGGTAATTTTGATTTGCATTAAGGTTTTCTGGGGCGCAAATGTACTGTATAATGAGGACTTACTCTACACACAATGGTGACTACATATTTAGTCAAGGAATGCTAAAATTCTGGTACTTGACTCCTGCTCCTTAAATTTTCAGAAGAGTTTTACAGACCTTTGCATGACTTGATGAATTTTTATTGGGAATTTGTGTGCTCATAAACAACTATTCAGTGAAAATTTGATCTATATAAACTGTAAAATATTGAAGAAAAAATATTTTATAAAAAATATTAAAGTATGTCAAGTTTCTGAAAATTGGTAATTCAAACGGGAAGTAAGGATTAAGAAAGTTTAACGTGTGGCTCTCATTCAATTGATCAAAATTTACAAGTTAATTTATTCAATATTGTAACTTACTGGTACACTTGCCATTTAACTTGCATTGTGTTCTGCTGTTCATCCTCTCAGGAGGAGACAACTATATTTCTAAGGGGAAAATGTGAGATTCTTAGCCGGAAATAGATAGGCTTTTTTATCTTGAAATAAAATAGGTTTTGTTTTGTCATCTTTCGCACCAATAATTATCTTATTACTTAGAACCTACTACTTTCATCTTTAGTTTATATCATGTTTCTTGAATGTCTTTCTCAGCTTACTGTTTCTGTGCATCCTGTACACATATTAGATTCTGCATTTCCTCAACTCCATGCCACATGGAGCCTTCTGCTTTTCTCTCTTTAAAATGCCATTGTTGTGGTAGGGAGACTTGAACTGACATATTATCTTCTGCTGTTCATTCTAGTCCACTAAAAAGTACCCAATTTTAAATGGCATCTAGTTTGTAAAATATTAGTGCTAGAAAGTGGATGCTAGTTTCATTGAAAATAGCAAAATTTAGAGTTTTATTTAATTTCAATAATTCTGTTTATTTGGCATGCCCAAAGGATAGAAACAAGAATTATTATGGTAAGAATTTTAATTCACAATAATAAAGCAAAATCTGGGGAAAAAATGTCTGCTGAGACACTGGTTAAAAAAAACTACTGTTCATCTTATTCTCAAAAATAACTTTATTCAACAAGTTGACTATGGAGTGGGACAAATGTGTACCGCTAGTTCAATTTTCCATATAGGCACCAATATGAATGAATAACATTTCAAACCACTTCCCTAATTCATTATGAAGGAATTTTTTCATATGACAGAAGTAGCATTGAGCATTTAAATATTGTACATTTCTTACAAAGGATGGAAACTTATTTGAGCAGGTAAGTTGATTATCCCAATAATCATTTAACAACCTAAGTAAATCAACTTCACAACGACTAACCCAACCATGGTCAACGTGTTAAACCATGTAAAATGCAGTATCAGCAAATCTCACCACAATAAAAATTTGAGGTCATTATTTTGCCAAAGAATGAAAACATGAGTAGTTTTGATCTAGTGTTGGTTGATAACATAATGTTTAGTGATGAATGTCCCATTTATTTTCAAGATTTGCTACATAGACAAAATTAAGAAAGTAAACAAAAACTCTATATCATGCTCTTTTTAATGAATCCTATTTCAGGAATCTAATACTATTATTTTATGAACTACAGCATTTTAAATTGGCTACTTCTTTTTAACTAACACCCTGTATAAATTAGTAATTACTTGGAAGTGCTAAAATAATGATTGTGCTCATTCAATTAGTGAAACATTTTAGTTTCATTATTGAAATCAGTTGGTTGTTTGGAAGTGAGAAAATACATATTTCTAAATAACATTGAGAATCTAGTTTTGGCATAGATATTTTTCTACCCATTGAACTGCTCTAATATCTCCCCCTAGTGAGGTACAACTATTGTATCTATGGGAATAAGTGCTCTCAGGGAGGAATATGTGTGGTCCTGAGCTTGTGATTGGGTAGGCCTTCCTCTTGTTGAAATAGAATTTTTTTTTCTTACAGACCATCTTTCTCTGATTCACTGTTCTATTTTTCAGCATGTACTACTCTTTCTCTTCTTATTAATTAAGTTTTCAACTTACTATTTAATGCACCTTGTGCATATATACCGCCTTCCCAAATATGCCATACTAAATGGTGCATACATCCTTCTTCTCTTTGGAATGCCTTTGTTGCAGTTTGGGATGCTTAAACCAGTGTCTAATCTAATCTGCTCTAGTGTCTTGTCTCATGTTTGAGTTTATCATGTTGAAGTATAAAGAAAGGTTTTATTTTAACATTGATCCCCGGAAATTTTTGATCTGCAAGGTTTATGTGAAGCTGAGTTAGTCATTTTTGCTAACAGTTTCTGGTGGCATGGCTCTGCTCTCACTTGTGAACTGATACATTAATACCATGACAGATTAGATAAATTTGCCTTTAATTACACCTTCCAAATGAAATAGAGGTGCAGACAATCAAATTCAGTGATAGAGTTAATGGGCATGAATATTTGTATTTGGCTGACACAATGGTGCAGATTAATGATCATCAAATGCTTTAGAGGTAAAGTTAGTTTAGAAACCAATAAAAAAGCTGGATGAAAAATTTCAATGCTTCATTCAACCGCAAAGGTCTGACCTCAGTTTTGCTGCCCTAAACCCAAGCCTGGGTTTAACTCATTTAAGGCATAATTGTCCGTGCGGACTTCCCTCGGTATTCTTGGATCAATTCATATCATGTACTAAAACTGAATTGAAATCCTTGCAGGAATTCTCTATTGTGAATTGGATAGAATTTTATTCTATTTATGCGTAGTCACTGGAAGCTTGACTGCTAGTTCTGAAGTGTGTTGTACCCTGTGAATAGTTTTATGTGTTATTGACCCCAAATTCTTATAGCCTGTCTGCTCTAGCATCTTTGTAACAAGACAGATGCATTCAATATAGAAGATTATTCTATGACACATGATAATGAGGAAGATATCTTGGCTCAGTGAATTATTTTAATCAGTGTGAACAAAGAACTTGCTTCTGAACTTTTACCTTCTCCTTGCACAGGTCTTGACACCTGATAAGATTTAGGTGTTACAATGACAATAGTGATCTTAACAGTTTCATATTTGATGTTTAACTGTTTAGATGAAAAAAGAGGTAACAAGTTGATTGAATAAATTTGTAAATATACCCCACTAGGATCATACATATTGATGTAAAAATTGTACCTAGATAAAATTTGTACAGATAAAATACCTACTGTTGAACTTCCCATAAGTAAAATTGAGAAATTAAATGCATGGATATGCATTTTGTAGCAAGCCAAACTCATATTTTTGTGCTTGAATTTAAGTTTGTGTACTTATAACAGTAATACTTAAGAACTCCACAGGTTTCAACTCAAGACCTCTAAGGGGTTGGTGTCATGTGAAAAGAATTATAATAATGTTAACAATCATCATCATTGCTTCAAGGTTGTCAACTCATATTCATCATTTTGAACATAATTTAAATGAACCAAAACCTGACTTCCCTAACTTAACGCGTATAGTCCTAACTTGACCTGAACCTATCATGAAGCAAAATGGAAAGGTTATTGATTTTGCTAATTTTTATGTGTGTGGGTAATCTCTGTAATCAAATCTTAACTCTAGGTTGTGGGTTGCCAGGGCCCAAATGTCGGAGTGGGGGGGACAGAGGTCTTTATGCTGGACATTTTGGAATAGCTGCTACTTGAACTGCAGTGTTTGTGGTTACCCATTCACTCAACCTGTCTGTGTTGTGTTTTGCCTAATATTAATTTTGTGCTTACGTTAATCATTGTGAATAATTTTCAATTTGTTTTTTCTCAGATCTATTTGGTCTCTTTTAGATATTATTAACTAATGTTATCAACCAAAATTCTTATTTTGGTTGGTGTTAAAATACAAACATCACTTATTGTTAAACTGTAAGTACCAAGGTTTTCTTGTTTATTTGCTTAGGTATTGTATTTGTACTATTATTTTTGTTTGCTTCTTTCGTTAATTTATTTTGGTTCTTTATATTCTGTTACGGAAATTCTCTTTTGGATAAACTTTTTCCCTAATGGGCAGATTAATCTAAAAATTGCACCGCATAAGTAAATTTGGATTTGAAATGTTGTGATCCTCCACATTTTTTGAATTTTGGCATGGAAAATGAGTTTTTCTTGAAAGGAAGGTTATAGGGGATACTTTTCAAATTGCCTTGAAAGACTAACCAATTAATTTCAAAAGTTTCTTTTGATGTCATCGCACTTGGAACTTAATATTTTACGATCAATATAAAGGAAAATTCAAGTTTGTGACCGATATTCTAGGAATGAAAAAATCTGAAACAAATTAATTTTTACCATACAAAAATTATAATAAACAAAAAGCTATATTGAAAACGTGTCTATATCAATTATAGTAAATTTAATTACAAATAAAATGAGCTCTGAAAAAAGTTGCCATGCCAATAAATATGAAATGCAGGACCCTAGAAATATGAAAACATTTTTCATTGGTAAAAATTGAAGGAAATATTAATGCAGCATTTGACAGAAAAGTCAATTACCAAAAAAGTGCCCTTTGAATCTAGTCACTATGTCAATAATCATCATAGATATGCTAAATTGAAATTTACAGTTAATCATTTATTTATATAAATATTATATAAAATTGTGAACTATATAAGTGCAATAATGGTTTTATTTTGTTTTCCCTGTTGGGCAGATGTATCTGAAAATTTTGTGACATGTATAAATTGAGATTTTAAAATGTTTTTCCTCCATAACATTTTTTGAATTTATGCATAGAAAACTAGTTATTCTTGAAAAAGGTTTTATGGTGCACTTTTTGAAATGTCTTAAATGCCAACACAATTGATTTTGACAGTTGCATATAGTTGCATATGGAAAACAATATAGTTTGCATATGGAAAACAATATTCTTCAATTTTATTCAAATTGGTTACTGACCTTATAAGAATTTTTGGAAAAAAAAATCAATTTCTTACCAAATAATTAACTGTAAAAAAGTAAAAACCTATATTATATGTCAGTAGAGATTATAGTAAATGTAGTTACTCAAATAAACGAGCCCAAAATCAAGTCGCTACATCAGTGCACATAAGCTGCTAGGGCCCTAGAAATATGACACAAAAATTTGCAGGAGAGAGCAAGAGAAAAAAGTAGTGTGACCTACCACCTCAACAGCTGGAGGGTAACTTATGATTCTTCTTGAGTCATGAGCTCTGATTGGCTAATTACTAAATAATTTTGCAATGGAAAAACATTGTTTCCATCAATGCTCTGCTTGCATCAGTGCAAGCCAGTGAAAACACTGGCTGATTTCTGGCCAATAATGGAGCTCTCTGTCACAGCACGGCCAATAACTACGCAACTTTGATCTATGTAAATGTACGAGGAGCTCACGAGATTAGAACTCAGACTTAAATTCACAATACCAGAACGCTATCGATCGCGCTACCGACCACCCTAAAAGGTGATCGACGCACAATGAAAGCAATCTTGGCACAGTGAAAGCAGGCACGCACTTGGCCCGACAGATATATTTTTTTATTTTACTTAAGTATCAAGAGTTCAAAGTCAAGTCACCCCCCAGAAACAGTTACGAATCTGGTACGGAAAGCTACTGCTTCCACAAGGTTTTTAAAACAAATAAATGTACGAGGAGCTCACGAGATTAGAACTCAGGACTTAAATTCACCGCACCAGAACGCTATCGATCGCGCTACCGACCACCCTAAAATGTGATCGACGCACAATGAAAGCAATCTTGGCACAGTGAAAGCAGGCACGCACTTGGCCCGACAGATATATTTTTTCATTTTACTTAAGTATCGAGAGTTCAAAGTCAAGTCACCCCCCAGAAACAGTTACGAATCTGGTACGGAAAGCTACTGCTTCCACAAGGTTTTTCAAACAAATAAATGTACGAGGAGCTCACGAGATTAGAACTCAGGACTTGAATTCACCGCACCAGAACACTATCGATCGCGCTACCGACCATCCTAAAAGGTGATCGACGCACAATGAAAGCAATCTTGGCACAGTGAAAGCAGGCACGCACTTGGCCCGACAGATATATTTTTTCATTTTACTTAAGTATCGAGAGTTCCAAGTCAAGTCACCCCCCAGAAACAGTTACGAATCTGGTACGGAAGCAGTAGCTTTCCTTGTGGAAGCAGTAGCTTTCCGTACCAGATTCGTAACTGTTTCTGGGGGGTGACTTGACTTTGAACTCTCGATATTTGATCAATGTCTCCCAAACCATTTATCTAAAAGAATGAAATTTGAAATAAAACACAACAAAGCCTCTGCACATGTATATGAAGAAAAAAATCCTTTCAAAAATGTGATAGAATTCCCTTTAATTCATTGGCTTTTGAAGGTTACTGCACATAGCAATTGCATTAATTTATTTCTGCACAATTTTTTATAATTGTGTTGAAAATTTCCATTATTCATTTTCTATATAGCCATCAAATTTTTCAATTTTATTATTCTTTTGGTTTTATCCTCACATGAGGCATAAAATATGGAATAAGTTGAAGTTAAAGATATCAATCTTATGCTCTGGGGACTGGCTCCTCCATGAAAATACCTGTTAGGTTATCTCATCTATTACTAGGCCTGTAGGACATATCTTTTGTTCCAATTTTATTTCTTTCAATTTTCATGACCTTTTTCTATTTCTTCTTTGTTCTTATCTACTTCTTCCGTATTAGCTTGCTGTTTCTATATACAGACTATTAAGTGAAAGAAGACCCCCTTGTGCATAGATTCCATGTTATTTAGTCACCTGAGAAGGTCCTATGTCTTTGCTCTTAGATTGGTTTTTGGTGGCTAAATAGTCTAAAATTAAAGGAAGAATAAGCTTTCATTTTAATTTTTTTGCTCATCTATTATAGGAAGTAATTTTTATGTGTTTGCTGCTTGTTCTAACTTGCAATGATATTTTTCAAATTTCAGATATTCTTTTCCCTATCAGATTTTTGACTCCTACCTTCCACTCATTTTTATTTTCTGAGGTGCATTTAAGTTTTCTTGTTAACAGCCATCCATCACCAGTGTTCCCCATAGTTAGCCCTTATTTTTTCTAACTTCTCCATACTTCCTTGTCATTTACACCTACTTAATGTTTACTCACTCTTGTTCTTATTTTGTTACCATTGTACATTTCAACGTATTTAGTCTACATTTGTAAATAGTTTTCAATATTAATTCTATAGCTGTAACAATGTTTTACTTTTTTCTGGTTAATGCTCCTTGCTTCCTTTTATTTACATCAACATCATCCTTACTTACTTTTGCTCTTATTTTTGTATCAATTCCGCATTGGGACCTTGTTAGTGCATGTTTGTAAATAGTTCTCAAGCTAATTAGGCCGGTTTTACAATAATGTGCTTCTGTTCTGGCTTCAATTACAAATTTTGAACAGACAAGTTAGCCCCACCTGTATTCACCAAGATTACAGCAAACAAGTAAACTGATGAAACCATTCAACTAGAGTTTAAAAACCTGATCTAACAATGTTCAAGCTATGCTGCTGTAATTGTTAGTCTAGAAGCATCATGTTTGTGAATGCTAGTAGTTCAAACATGAAAATCCGCTGATGTGAAATACTATATATTTAATATAGCCACTGCATACAGATCAGGAATAATTACTAGCAACCAAAAGACACAGCATTGTTGGGACATAAGTTATGTAAATTACAAGCCCACTCATCTTTTTCAACTTCTTTGTTTCTAGATGTCAAAATATCAAGACCGTCATTTGCTGACAATGGCAGATTTTAATGATAAAGCCAAAGCCAAGTATTTATTCCTTAAGACGTTCACAGCATTTTCAAACAGTTGGTTTGGTTAACTTATAAGTAGCAGAATGGGGAAATTGACTTTAATACTCAAATTCATGTTTATCCTTCCTTAGAAATGTGAATAATACAGTTATTTCTCAAAGAGGTCACAAAACATGAAATGCCATTCTATCATACTGGATGTAAATGAGCAGTTTACCTACTGCTACACATATGGCCCAATACGCGGAGAATTTGTTGAACTAGAGCTGGGCGCTGTCAAGCATCACATTTAAAGGATGTCTTATGAAGTTCTAGCCCTCCATGAAGTATGCTGAATAAGAATGTCATTTAGTATATCATGTAGTTCTCCTTTGGCATATATTAGGTACCTGATACTTCAAGGGGAAATGCTAATGTCTGCCCTTGATTTACTAGAACTACCTCTTCTCATTCGTAACTCAAGCTACCCGCAATAGAATCAGCTACATTTGTTGCAAGAGTTTCGTGTGAATTTAGATGAGTATCTTGGGAAATTGCATTTTTCATTTGTTACTTCTTTTTTCCCATATTGGAGAGGCAGGCAAACCATGCTATTGAATATCTGCGCTAGTGTTGTCATATACTTTCTCATTCAGATTTTTGTGTTTTCCTATTGTACGTATCTGATTTTTATATAACCTCTTTTGTGTTTATTTTATCTCTTTGTTTCATATTTTACCTCTTAGTTTCATTGAGAGTGAGTGAAAGGTCTTCAAGCGCGAGGTAGACCATGGATGAGTTGGATGGATGAGGTGAAACGTGCTTTGTATGAGAGAGGTCTGAGTGTGGACGTGGCAAGAGGGATGGCTGCGGACAGAAGTGAGTGGGGGCAGTGCATATGAAGGTAATTTTATTTTTGATGCGGTACTGGAAGTTGCGCGCGTGTGATGGGGTTGACATGTCCTGTGCAGGGGGAGGGGCTGCACTCAATGAAGCGGTCGGGGTAAATCAGCTATGGCTGTCGGGCCTGACTGTGGAAGGTGGTTGTGCTGGGCTGCTGGTGATCCTGGCAGTTCAGGTGTGGCCAGTGCTGCCTCTCCTAGTGACAAAGTGTGGTGTTTGTGGCCTGCTGTTGGCTACCCTCCCATAGGGAGGATAAGCCCGGTATATGTATGTAATTTCATTGAGATTGTTATGCCTTATGCAAGAGTAGCTGTTGTTCAAATAGAAATGCAGTTATGTGAACTGCTCAGAGTTTCTCTTTGATTTTTCTCAACTGAATTGAAATAGGTCGGTTAGACAATGAATATAATGAAAATACTAGGTGCTCATAGGCAGCCATAGTCTGAGTCTGGCTGTTTGAGTAGACACTACCCTGCAATGAGAGTACCTCATCCACCCAATCAAAAAAAATCAGCGGAAGTTTAATAATTCGGGTATGAATGCTTGGAGCTATACCTGTTGCTGGGGATGTTTTGTTGGTTGTCAGCTATCTTTAATTGAACCTCTGAAATTTTTCAGCATTTATAACCTTTTGTTATAGCGCTCCATCAGCCTCAATATTACGTACATAATAAACACTTGCTAGAGGATGGGGTGCTATATTATTGGCTCATAATTACATGCATGTATTTTTGGCCACACAATGAGAGAGTAATAAAACGTGTTCATTACTCTCAGTTAATGAGAGTAATTTAATGACAGTTTATTGAAAAACTGTTACTTGTTGGATGTAAAAAAGGAGTGACATGGCTTTGGATCAATAAAATCTTATATCAGGCAAGTCAATCACAAATGATGCCTTGGGAACTGAAATACCACAAAATAATAATGTAAAGGAGAGGAAGTGAATCAAACCAGTTTATTGGAATTCTTCCAAATTTATCTTTAAATTAAATCCCTCAGGGGGATACAATTGTTGTATCTATGAGAACTAGCGCTCCCAGGGAGACTAAGTGAGGGCCCGAGCTAAAGGTTAGGTAGGCTTCCTTTTTGTTAAAATAGAATAGGATTTTGTTTTGTTACAGACCATCTTTTTTTGGTTCACTGCTGCCCTGTTTTTCAGCACAAACAACTTCCAACTTCAACTCTTTCTTGTTTCATGAACTTCTTTCATAGCTTACTGTTTCTATGCACCTTGTGCATAGATTCTGCATTCCCTCAACTCCATACTGAATGGTGCCTTCCTCCTTCCTCTCTTGGAACATCTTTTTCATGGTTAAGGGAGGCTAATATTTTCTTATATAATAATTATAATCTTTATATTGAGTAAAAAGTGAAGAAATGATGCCGAACATGAATTCATGTATATACTTAAAATGCTACATGAAAATGGAAAAATGAGTTTGAATGAAATGAAGACAAATCAAATCAGTGAGCTACAAACTTAAGTGGGCAGCTGAGGAAAATTCTATAAGAAAATGGTGTTGAAGTCTATCAAAATTGTAAAAAATGAAAACATCACAGCCTGAAAAGAAAAAAGATGTGATAGAACTAATGTGCCAAGGCTAAATATCATGCTGAACATGAAGTAATTCATGACCTAACACCACAAAATCACATACAAGTTGAGTAAAACTGAATAATAAAATGGTCACCAGACCAACAGTTGGTAATAACAAAGGAAAAAATAGCTTTGCCAAGAAATATTGTTTGAGCTGTACTGTAAACCTTATTGGCTGAATGTGAAGTAAATGCAGTGTATTGTAAAGTCAACCAGTATAAATTTGACTACATAAAAAATAAAATCAAGAAGCACAGCAAAACCCAAAGACTTAAAAATACTTATACTTTCAAACTCCTATCACTAATCCACACAACATTGAACATCACTGAATAGACTAGAGCAACCACAAACTACTGAGTATTGCATTTGAGATGTTCCATGCAAACAAGCCATAACATTTGTGGCCATGGCAACACTGATTTTTGTTTTTAATATATAAAATATTCTGTCATGGTCTTGTTCAATGCTGCATGCTCTGCATTCTAGTGTTCGTTATAATTCATATGGTCAAATATTTTTGCTTGTTTTCATGTAAAAGTAATAATTTGTGGAACATTGAACTTTGCTGTTCATACCATTTGTTGAACAATTAGATTATTTCTTTTTTATAATGTATGCTTGTAAACAGATTTTTGTACTTTTGATAAAATCGCTACTCAAATTTTAGTAGGATCATTTCCGTTTTACTGTGTGGTTCATAATCATTAATGAATGTTTCCTATGAGTGTTTTACCACTTCTTGTCAGAGTTCTCTTCCTTCATGATGCAATTTTGTTCTTCATATTTGAGAGAATACTCTGGTGCATGATGCAGTGGTGTTGGATAGAAAATTAAAATTTCATGAGATTATTTAATTGCATGATTTTTTTTTTTTCAAGTACTGTATTGTTTGTTTTCCCTTATTAGTTTTTTATTTATAGAATATAGATTTCACTATTCTCTTTACATGTGAAGAAAACGTTTTGTTAGAATAGTCAACTTCATTAGTAGATCTTTGTTACATTTTGATTTGAGACTTCCTATTCCATATTTTGTTCACTGGAAAAAATACTTGCATAATTTTTTTATTGTTGTATCTTTTAATTGTTGAAAGTTATAAATGACATTATTTTTTACTAATTTCAGATTGCCTTACACATCTCCTGACATTCATCCTCAGTATGAAATGTGCAATGGTCATGGTTCACAAGCTAATGGATGCTGAAGAGGAAAAGTTTTGTTGCAGGCCTGACTTCATCAAGCAGGAAGCTGCCACAGAAGAGATGATGCATGGTGAGAATTGATTCTGATTTTATTGCATGACAAACTTTTGCCTTTATCAGATATTGGAGCATTACCGATCAAAACAGGATGGTAGAATTCACGTACTTGATTACACTCAAAAAGGAGCTCTGTTGTCAGGGCTTTTTATTATTCAAAGTGAAAGTTGTGTAGGTAAAAATCAAGAAAATTGAATTTTAATTCCGAAGAATTTATTGTACAGGATGTGGCAAACACAATTCCTACATGCAGAACAATTACTATGGGATAATCATTCATTTAGAAAAATCTACAAAGCAGGCAAGCAGAGGGATGCAGAGGAGTCCATTAAGAAAGGTGCACAATAAAACTTTGTTTCCTTATCAAGCTGAGGTTGGGTGTGGATCTTGCGCCTGTGAAGTGGATTTGTTTTTTACGAAACAGCTCATTTTTCACTTGTTTAGGTCTGTTTGCTTGCTTGTGAAAGTGTCCCAGATTGGAAAATATATTGCTGTGTTTAGAGAAAAAGGGCTTCAAGATCTACAATGGAAAAAATACCAGGCTTTTGAATAACAGAAGTAACTGTAATGGGAATTAGTATTGTCTTTATTTACATTGTATAATATTAAGTTAGTCAGGCATTATCTCCAACAGACTGGGGTAGACCTATGGGTTGCTGAATGAGATCCTTCCAGCTGGGTTCCTTGTGGCGTTTTGTTCAGGAGTGTGGTGAAACCCATTTCCACTAGAATTTTTGAAGCTGGAAAATCATAAATTCTTGAGAAGTAAATACACAAACATCTTTACTCTCCAAAAGAGACTTAAATGTGCTGTGTCAGCTCTGGGAAACATTGACCACAACTTTTTTTGAGGAATTTAGAATCAATTACTGTGAATTGAAATGGAAACTACTATATACTGAAGAATTTTCTGTTCTGTAAAATAGAAAAGTATGGAGAGAGAACACAAATTAGAGGATGTGTAATTTCAATAGCTCTGAGCAACAACCTGCACGACACCCATCGCCGTGAAACTTTGCAGGAGTTCTCAGGTCGAGTAGTCTTCTTGTGTTGGTCCGCTCCGTAGCCACCGTGCCTTCCTGACTCAAGTCCCCGTAATTTTTTCCAGTTTAGGTGTATCAAGGCCAAGGTATTAATGTCGTCCTTGAAACTTAGATCAAGTGAAATAGGCCATTAAAGAGTTTGAGCAATTTCTCCTAATATGCTTCTCAAATTCATAGAAAAATTTGTTGATTTTAGAATTTGAAGTGGAAATTTTTTTCTGTGTTCAAGAAATTAAAGTTTTGGTTATGCCTTGTGTTATTTTTTTACTTTTTTTAAAAAATGAGTTATTTTTGCCATTCCCTCTGTGTGTATGAGAATTGGTATAGAAATTACCTCAAAAAAATTGGGAGAGGTTATGTTGCATGTCAGCAATTGTTAGAAAACTTCAGAATTTTTCATTGTTTGTGATGCCTAGAATCTTCAAATTATTGTCAAAAACTACTGCAAAAATTAAAACTTTCAATTGAATTTCCATGTTATAGTGTTGCAATAAGAATAAGCTATCCTTTGCTTCTATTGCTCTGTATTAAACAAGTATGCATGAAGTTTAATTAAATTAATACTCTTTTCAAATTGTTGATATTCAAATAGTTTATGGACAAATCCTGGAATATATTATTACTGGTTTTGAAATTTTGTCAATTAGATGTCAAAGGTTTAATTTTATTTTTATCCACAGGTGTACCGCAGTATGGGAATGATTTAGTTTTGTACATCTTAAAACAATAAAAACAGCCCAGTGTTACACTGTTTTGGGGTCAGAATTTCCCATAATATATCAATTTCAATCTCATAGTCCATCTTGAACTAGTGGTGAAGTAAAACTATGTTGTTTATTACAGTTTATTCAGAACAAAAAGTATAAATTACTTAATTCAGAAACAAAAAAATCTGAAATATTTGGAATAGTATGAGCAATATTGACACTTGATGAATGGGATTTACTGTACAGTGAGATTATAATAAGGGGTCAAGAGTAAGAAGTGTGGAGATTAGGTTTTCACTGGCCAGCTGAAAGAAAGCGTGTAACTTATAAGTGTAAGAACTGCGTGCAACTTCCATGACCAGGCTATTAAAAAAAAATATATATATATATACAAACAAATGAAAACAAAAACCTCAATAAATAAATCTCAAAAGGCAAAAATGTCAAAACTGCTGATTGTCAGTGAAATGAATGTACAGAAATAAACAAAATTCAACTCACCATATGAAAATCAATCAAAATGAGCAAATCAAGACACATTGAGGAGAAATAAAAGATGCAAATCAAAACATTAGGCAAAACTAATGAACAGACAATTCTGACAGAGAACAAGTTGAATAAAAAGATGAAACGCTTAACTCGTCTCACAAGATTTTAAAATGAGAGCAAATCTGATGTTTCAAGCTTAAGACTAATTTCAGCACAATAATACAGCACATAAAGAACTGCAGCTGAAGAAAGAGTTTAAGCTGAAAAAAAAGAAATGCCCAAATTAAGCATTGAAAACAAATATTCCCACAGATGTACAAAACCACATCTGATGTGTGTGATGGGGATCATCCAAGAACACTCAGTAAAAAAACTGAAAATTATAAAAACTAGAAGTGTTAAAACATTTTAATTTTCCAAAGAGGTGGATCATAGTTCTACCTAGTCATACTCATCTTATGAAATTAATTTGCTCCCAAAGTGGTTTTGTAACATGATATTTTTGTAAGTGAAAAAAATTATTTATTAAACCAGTAAAATGAATAGGATGTGCAAATCATTAACCAATGAGGTTGGACAACTATGCTCAAGATACACAAGAGATCTTGCTGAGCTTTAGGGTTGATTGCTAATATATTTACAGTGAGGTCCTGCTAAACTTTAGGGTTGACTGCTATTGTATTTACAGTGAGATACTGTTGAGCATTACGGTAGATTACTAGCTAGCATAGCTGTAGGATGTGTCCCACGTAATGGAGTAGTGTAGAACGGCTCCTTCAGTGATGTTGAATTACTCAAAGAGTTACGGTTGTTGACACCAAACAAACAAGTCTTGAATGTATTTGTATTCTATCAAATTAAAAATTCTGAGGTTGCATTATGAGTACTTTGTGCTATCTTTATTCAACAGTACAGCCATTAACTTAGTTTCTTTTAATCTGGTATAAAGTCAAATTTTTTTAACTTTAGTCTTCTGAACTTTATTGTTACAGAATATATCTCTATTGTGCTTTCTCCTTATAATATATTTTTATTTTCAGTTGAGACACGAAACTCAGAGAATCCCATTGAGGAAATTTACATCAAAAGTGAAGAGCCAAATGCTGAGATGGAGTACATCACAGTGAAGCAGGAGCCCATCACAGTGCACCAGGTGCGCAGTTGGCAACCACCTATTTTATGTCGTGCTTACATTCAATTCCACCTGAGTGTCTCTAACTTTTATACTGTGTAACATTGTGTTTACCCTTGAGTTCCTTAATTATTGACTATCAAAGCGGCAAGTGTTCCGACAAAAATGCATTGTAGGAAAAGGATTGTCAGCTAAAATATTTAAATTTGGGTGCTTCTTCAATGTCCAATAAAATGAGAGAAAGTAACAAATGAAATATTGTCAAAATAATGAAATGCATGTTGTCAAATCAAGGATGAAGATTAGTAAGATCAGTTTTCTTTACTTTTAGTTTTAACTTTTACCTGCTATGTTTTGGTTATGATCAAATTCACAACACGATACCTACAATGTCTGGTTAATCTACCGTTTCATGATTTTATCTGTTTTCTAACCTTTTTTTTTATTTTTTTGAAGTTCTAAATCGTCTTTGAATGCTTATTCCCACTATCAGAGGACATTATATTAACGTTTAATCAGGTCCAAATTTAATATCATGGAGAAAGAAATAGATGTTATCCACAAATTTCAGAACAAAAATTAAAAAAAAATTAGAAAAAGAAGCTTCTAAATTGCTTTTTTTAAGATTTCTTGTTATCTGTATTCAGTTTTGTATTCCATGGCTGAAGAACTAGTAACTGAATAAAGTAATTAATTGAATAGCAGTACTAATTAAATGGAATTAAATATAGTAATAGAATATATATATATGTAATTATTAATAATTGAATTAAATTGGTTTTAATACCTATTTTGTGCAGCCAGATATGTAATATCCACCAGGTACACCATGGCTACTGAGAGCCAGTATTTTCGCTTCCATTCTTCACCAATATTATTGTATTAAATCGCTCATTGATTTCCACATCTTTATTCTAATTCATGAGTTGCAACGTGCCAGTGAATGATGATGTCACAAACAAACGTTTTCTTAATTTACTCCTTACCTGTTATTTCAGGGGTTTTGAAATGAAGCTTTACCTTGTTTTGAGGGGAATAGGGAAAACATGTAGCCGAAGTATGTCATTTGTTCTTAATTGTTAAATTTGGGGGTTTAATATGTTTACATTTCTATGTGTTCATTTATTGTTAGTTGAAATTAGGTTATCATTCAGGAAACATTTCAACCCTTGGTTTTTTCTCTGTAGTCTAGTCTGTTAGTTCCTTCCACTGTAACTTTTAAGTCTGGCTTACTTTAACACTTCTTAAAACGTTCTATATTTTACTCATGTGCTGCCGAAACGGTAGTGAGTATCAACCTGTGTATCTTTCTTCTATTGTTCGTGGCGAGATTAGTTTCAACAACATTTTCCTACATTGCGAGTGTCATGAGCACTTTATGGTCTACACTGTACAGCCAGAATTGAGTTAACATACCTCTGGAAATATAGTCCTTAACACTTTGACTGCGACAACTAAATATTGAGTTCAATGCCAAACTCAAATTTAAAGTCAATTGTAGTAAACTATTTGGAAAATAACAAACATGAACTGGATTGTGCCTTCATTTAGCTTTGATTAAGTACTAATGAAAACTAGGTTTGCGACTACTGGCCGGTCAGCAGCATTGTGAAAATTACCTCCGTGTACCACCGGTGGTGCACGTCGCAGTCTAAGTGTTAAGTAGTAACTTTATATCGAGTAAGTTTTGTTTTCATTCCTGATATTTATTAAACCATTACCATATGATGGTGTAGCAAGTAAAATCAATTTTGCTATTGTATCAGCTACTAGACCACATTTAGACTAAAGCGGAAGTGCATTAAGCGTATCTTTATCAGTTTGTTTAGGTCTCTGACTGTGTAGTTCCTTAGTTTTCTGTTACTAGCATTAATAGCCTATGCATATGCGAGAACACTTCGTTTCACAATGTGTCTTGGCAGGTCTTGGCTCGGTTATTAACATTTAATTTTGTTGCTATTACCAGAAAACCCTATACAGCAGTTTACTTCTGCAGATTCTCAATCGATAATTTTGTGTGATTTGAAATGGGTTCTGCATTTCGTTGGTTTATGCAGTTTATATTTTAAGATTTATTTTCAATGTCTAACTACCCTGAGTTTTTTATTTTAATTCGTTGGTGTAATTAGCAAGTTGGTTTCTTTCACAGGCCAGTTCAAGTAATGTCACTTCAACCCTTACGTTGAGTGGACTGGTGGATGAAGTCTGCGCTGAAGCTCTTTCAAAATGTGCACAAGTAAAAAAGTCCCAAAAAGTTAGCTCTTCTGCAGCTCGGAGCGGTAAACCAAGTGCTAAGAAGAAGCCGGAAAGTACTTCTGTAGATCGAAAACGCAATGCTGTTAAGAAACATGAAAATGGGAAGAAAAAATCTAAAATATCGCAAGTGCTTAAGACTAGAAAAACCGTGGTGCAAACTGTTTGCAAAGAGTTAGAAACAGAGAAGGAACCTCACGTGACGTCAACATCAATAGCTGTGGAGCCTATTAAAACTAGAAATAAAAAAGTTCTCGAGATGGAGCGTCAGCTACATGTTTGGATACAGGCCTGTGATCATAATCACATTCCGCTCAGTACAAATATTATACAAATAAAAGCTCGTGAAATTCTTAGCACATTGAAAGAAAATGATGAATATGCTGGAAATGAAAACTTTGTTTGTAGTCTTGACTGGTTTGACAAGTTCAAAAAGAAGAAAAGAATACGTAACGTCCGTATACAAGGAAAAGCTGTCAGTGCTGACAGAGAAGCTGCTGAAAAATTTATTGTAGAATTTAGAAATTTCATTGAAAACGAAAGATATGATTTGAGACAAATATTTAATGTGGATGAGGCAGTTTTATATTGGAAACGTATGCCATCAAATAAGTTCATTGCAAAGGAAAATAAGTTTTGTCCTGAATATAAAGAGTCAGATGAAAAAGTTACACTTCTATTGGGGGGAAACGCCGAGGGTGATTTCAAACTAAGGCCGTACCTCGTAAACCCCGCGCAAGACGCCAGAACGCTCCGCTGTCACGATCAGGATTTGCTACCTGGCGCTCTGCAGGCAAATGAAACGACCAGGGCAACAAAATCTCTTTTTGAAAAATGGTTCACCTCTCATTTTTGTCCTGCTGCAGAAAAATATTGTAAGAAAAACAATCTTCCCTTTAAAGTCCTTCTGCTTCTTGACGATGATCCCAGCCATCCGTTATCATTGGGCGAGGCAAACAAAAACGTCAGAGTCGTGTTTTTATCATCTACAACACCTCTTCAGCAGCCTATGAATCTGGGTGTAATTGCCGCGTTCAAGGCAATTTATTTACGAGCTACTTTTGGAAAAGCAGCAAAAGCGATTGCAAGTTCTAACTCATCAGTAGCGGAATTTTGGAAAAAGTTCACAGTTCAAGACGGAATAAATAATATTCAAGAGTCTTGGGACAAACTTGGTGCGAGCAATATGAGAGCTGTGTGGAAAGAACTTTTACCCAAATGTTCTAACAATTTCGATGAATGTGATCAAACTGTCATTAAGGCTTTGAATGAAATTGAAACTATTGCAAATATGATAGACTTTAGAGCGTCCGATTTTTTAAACGTGCGGAACGTAGTGAAGTCCCTTCATGAAGCAGTGCGCATTGACGATGTCAACGCGAGCAAACACTGTGTTGTCCAGCTTGACAGCAAAGATGACCAACAACAGGAAGAGAGTTTGAAACCTGAAATGACTTTGCAGCAATTCAGCGATTTGTTCAAAGCTTCTGAAATGCTAAAGCTACAGATTCTTGCCAGTGATCCTGACTTTCAAAGAAGCTCGCGAGTCTGCAAAAAAATTGATAAATCACTTAGGTGTTACAGTGAGATGTACAAAGAAAGAAAGAACAAAAGCCATCCAGATGTTTAGATAACTTTTTGCAACCGTGCGTCAAAAACGTGACTATGGAAATAGTATGTAAATTCTCTTGGTGAGTGATCGAATTTCAGGTTTATCTATGAAGGTTTACCTAGCGGGATCTGTTTTGTATTGTGATTTCTCAAGCTAGTTATTAGCATTTTTGGACACTAGACTGCCTCTTAAAATACAATTTACTTTCGAGAACATTCCAAATCATACTCAAGTTTTATTTTCAATGCTATCCTTGTACATTAATGAAATGTACCGCCCTTAAAAGAAAATGCAAGTAAAACGGGGTGGTATTAATTTCACCTTAAGACGCGTTTTTGAAGTGTTACCGAATCCATGTCAAAAACACGTAGTGTCATTGTACTAGAGGAGTTTTTAGCCTTGTTTTGAATTAACTCCACGCGATAAATGTTAGCTATCGAGTGCATGAGAACCAATTGAGAAGGATCCAGAGGGAAGGGGAAGCAAGAGTTCGTGATCTCGTTCTTATTCTTTTGATTTCTCAATTCAAGTAGCGAACAAGGTGTGGACAGGAGCACATCGCGGCTTTGCCGTGCGCGCATATTTTTTTGAACAACCTATTTGTGATTGCTTCTCAACGCGAAAAGCGTTACGACGACAGTTCAACATTGTGCATCAATATCCCCTCAGGGGGATACAGGTAGTGTATCTATGGGAATTAGCGCTCCCAGGGGGACTATGTGAGGGCCTGAGCTAAAGGTTAGGTAGGCTTCCTTTTGTTGAAATAAAATAGGTTTTGGTTTTGTTACGGACCATCTTTTTTCGGTTCACTCCTGTCCTGTTTTTCAGCACCTACTACTTTCTTCTTCAACTTTTTCATGAACTTCTTTCTTAGCTTCCTGTTTCTGTGCACCTTGAGGAGCATAGATTCCGCGTTCCCTCAACTCCATGCTAAATGGTGCCTTCCTCCTTCCTCTCTTAGAACATCTTTGTCGTGCAATTAAGGGAGGCTAAAACTTTCTTATACAGGGTGTTTCAAAAATACACGGCATAATTTCAGGTACGTATTTCCCACATGTAGACAATCAAAATAGTTCATTACAACATATGTCCGGAAATGCTTCATTTCCGAGTTATGGTCTCACAACATTGAAATTCACCGGAACGTTTTTCTTTCCGCAGGTCGTTGCCGTCAAAGGACACATTAAGAGGGCACTCTGACAGATCATTCCTAGGCGAAGGTTAAATTCAGTGTTGTGTTTGGCGTTCGACTGTGTGTCATGTACACAAATCAGGAGCTGGCAGAGATGCACTTATCTACGGTAAGGCAGACGGCAATGCTGCGCTGGCTCGTCGTTTGTACCAGGAGAGGTACCCACAGCGACAATGTCCAGATCGGAAGACATTTGTAAGTCTCCATCAGCGTCTGTGCGAGTATGGAAAATTTGACTCTCCTGGATTGGGAAAGGGACGACCAAGATCTACAACTCCAGAAGAACAGGAGGAGATTCTGGAGATTGTGAACAGAACTCCTTCTATCAGCACACGAAGGTTAGCGTTGCAAGTGAATGTTCCCCATACGACTGTCTGGAGACTGCTGAAAGAGTATCAATTGTATCCTTACCATTTGCAACGTGTACAGGCGCTGTCACCAGCAGATTACCCTGCACGAGTTAGGTACTGTCAGTGGTTCTTGCAGCAATGTGCTGCAAATCCGAACTTTCCTGCCTTAGTATTATTTACAGATGAAGCACAGTTCACACGAGATGGCATAACAAATCTCCACAATCAGCATGTATGGGCGTATGAAAACCCAAATGCAACTGTTGTATCTCATCACCAGGTGCGGTTCTCCCTCAACATGTGGGCCGGTATCATTGGTGATCGGTTAGTTGGACCCCATGTACTTGTAAACAGACTTACGGGGCAGGCGTACACAAACTTCCTGGAAAACATCATACCTGATGTTTATGACGACACTCCACTGATCGATCGTCAGCACGCTCACTTCTTGCATGACGGCGCTCCTGCACACTTCAGTCGTACGGCTCGCCGGTACTTGGATCGAAGATTTCCTGATCGATGGATAGGTAGAGGTGGCCCAATTGCTTGGCCTCCACGCTCACCTGATCTGAACCCTCTCGATTTCTACTTGTGGGGCCATTTAAAATCATTGGTTTATTCGTCTCCGGTGCCTGATTTGGAATCCCTTCGGAATCGAATTGTGGCACGCTCTGAGGACATACGCAACATTCCTGGAGTGTGGGATCGTGTTCGCAGGTCAATGAGACATCGATGTGAGGTCTGTATTCAAGCAGGAGGTGGTCATTTTGAACATCTTCTGTAATGGCAACGACCTGCGGAAAGAAAAACGTTCCGGTGAATTTCAATGTTGTGAAGGCCATAACTCGGAAATGAAGCATTTCCGGACATATGTTGTAATGAACTATTTTGATTGTCTACATGTGGGAAATACATACCTGAAATTATGCCGTGTATTTTTGAAACACCCTGTATAATAATAATAATAATAATAATGCATCAAGGTTCCGTACCTCAGAGTGTGAATAGCAAAAATTATTCTGATGATATCTTTTTAAGGAGTAAAATCCACTTTTAGAATTAAAATCCCTGCTCTTGCGCCGATGTTCACAAATGTTCATTTTGTTAATTCACAGGTTCAGTGAAAATTTGAAAACGAAGAAAATGCTAGTAAAATAAGTCATTATGATATAACAAATGAAAACTTTTCATGAAACGTTTCCATCCTCAATTCTGTAAAGAAAACCGGTCATTTCCTAAAAAGTTAGGACATGAAATACTTGAACACATATTTGTTTTTAAAAATTTCATAATATAAGACGTCCCTAGACAAACGTACCATACGAGGAGTACTAATTGACAAACTATACGTGGTGGACATATAGACAAGCTTTCCGAGGTGAACGAATAGGTAAACCATACGTGGCGCGCTAACAGATTGATCCAGTCAGGGGCTAATGAAATCAAAAATCTCTTTGATATTTTACATTCCAAGAGATGACTGACAACTTATAAATAATTTAAATACAAGAAAATTCTTCGAAATTCCTAAATTATAAGTTGAATCGAAGTAAGAGGAAAAAACGCTATTCCGAAGCTGAGTTGAAACTCGATAGCAAATGACTATCCATAATTGAGAAAACGTTAGTCACAAAGTAATTTATAAAGAACATCGCGCAACACAACACGCACATCTTGAAAATGCGTAAATAAACACACATAATTCTGGTCTCTATTGGTGTGTCGCTCTCGGGGCGTCTAAAGGTGATATTCATTGGTGATTGTGAGAGGATCATGGTTCCGGTGCTCGTCTGTGTAGTGAGACTAAACGCGTGGCCCCGAATGTACTACTGGTGGAAATGTTTCAATTATTTGGACGTCAGTTAGCTGGGCCGTACGCCAACCCTAGTTGTTCGGATTGAGTGGAGAAGCAAAGTGAGGGTATTGGGAGTACCATGCATGGACGAACAAAATTTGGTCATTGGCGGAAGCATTGAGATTTGAACTTGGATTGAAATATCAAGTCGTGATGGTGACCTAATACTTTGGTAGTTTACCAAAGCGACAACTAAATAGTCACTTACCGAAGTTGTTAACTGAGTTTATTATTATTATTACACACAAAACTGAACATACGGACAGAGAGGTAATTTTTTTCACGAAAAAAAAACGAGCGCTTCATTTTATTTGTCTTTTTATTTTTCGTTTTTGTATTCACTGAAACGCCCTCTGGAGTAATGATAAATCAATTTTTGAATCATTAAGCAAGTGCAGTAAATATATTTATTTCTGAAATATGGTTCAGTGCTAACTGGTCGCAGAGCTTTAGGTATACTTTGTTTTTACACATTAAATAGAAATACTCGCAGAAACATATATGCATATGTGGGTATATACGAGTAAATATATATATGAACATGTACATGTGCACACACACAACGATATACATGTTTGCGTCCGTACATAAAAGCAAACACTAATGCACTAATATTAATATATATATGTTTTGAAAATGAATATAAGAAAAATTTTAGTAAACATAAAAAACAATCTTGCTTTTACTACATCGAAAATGGAAGTGGAGCTCACTGTAATCGTAAGAAATTATTTGGAAGAAAAAATGACGGAAAACGATAGAAACGTAGTGATGAATTAGGTTCTAATTTTCTCATATTTTAAGGGAAATCAAATTGCAGTCAGAGCAATAACAATTTATATATATATATATATATATATATATATATATATATATATAACGGGTTTCACATCCTATCGGTGTTCTTTTCAACATTATACGTACATGGATACATGGAATAAACAATGAAAGCATCTACGGATGCTTTATTTCCAATCAAGCCTGATACATGTCACCTTGTACATTGGATTTTTAAATGCCTTATAACTAACACCAGGACGCCATGACGCTTTCCCCCGGTCGAGACCGGTACCCATTTCAGACACCTGGGTAGAGTGGGGTATTGTGCTTGGAATTTTTCTCCTATACCCAACAGAGAAAATCGCCACTGACAGCGCCGAGATTCGATCCCGGGTCTCCCGCACAGCGGCAGAACCCTCTTGCCACATGGCTATGGCTTAAAATGGGATACTGTTATACTTTTGTGGTTGAATATCACTTCTCAGTAGCAAATTTCTACAAAAGCTTGGCACGTAGACGTAGCTTAAACAGTGGTCCAGAGCGACAATTTTAATTAGTGAAATTTAGAGTTATTTCTGATTTGAAACTTCAGTGCTTTGAAGGCACAGAAAAAATGCCTAATTTTCTCTCCCCCCACTCCCATACGAGGAGTACAGGAATGCAAACCAAACAAGGACTACAATGGCACTGTCAGGGGTTGATTATGTTGGGAATCATAAGATCAAGAAACGAGCACGTTTATTCATCAAGTTTATTTTATTGATTAGGCGCTCGCTTAGACCTCGGGTAGAATCCCAGTCTTACAAAGACGGGAGCTGACAAAACTTTATTTAAAGTAAAAGATCGTCGGCGCTTCCGCAAGCGTGTCGAGAAGCGTTTTGACGAAATTTACGAAATAAGTTGGATCGAAGCCAGAGTAGAGTTGAGTAGATTACGTTTAAAAGACACACGATGTCGCTAGCTCTTCTTCATTGAGAAGATTGAAGAACATTAAAGGTTCCACATCAACGAAAAGTGCGACATTCATCAACGGGAGTTCTGTCATAAAACAAAATATTCTCGTAAATACCCAGTTGAACATGACGAAAACTAACTCATAACTTCCATCATTTCAACAAGTCAAAAAATACCAGATATTTCATTTTACATTACCTTGAACAATAATCCCGATCAAGAGGCAATTATGCCGGGTCAAAGAGGAAAAAATTGGGGTTAGTAACCTTACCCAGGGTTCACATTTAAGATTTGAAGTTTAAGCATTCCAGTAGGTTAGAGAGTTTAAGGTTAGGTTCGTTTTGGAATGTTTAAAATAGGAAATTTATTTTCGAACTTAAGGAGCATTAGCTCAAAGATTTCAAGACTTATCTTAAAGGCCGTAGCCAACATTAATTAAAGCCAACTGGCAGCAGTCAAAGAGACCAATGAACAATTATTAGGGCCACCTCGGAAGGAGCCCTAGAACAGTTGAGTACTAATCTACTTCTTAACATTTAATTTAATATGAACAATTGAATCTGGGCAAGGCAAGAAGCTCTGACATGCAAGGAAACGAAATAAACAAAACAGAAAATTAGAATTGCAGCTGCAACAACGTAAACAGAAAAAAGGATGTCAAGAAGATCCCGGCTTGGTCCAGACTGCCCTTTCGACTGGGTCGGGCAAGAAGTAACATTTCTTCCTAGTAATCGCATTTAAGAAAGTCGGAATCATAAATTTCTAACAATTATGTCGACGAAAGAAACAAACAGAAAATACTCTCTGGGACATTTAACGCATGGTAAGATGATTGAAAACATATAAGTGCTGCTAGATAACGCCTTAGAAATCTGTAGTGGTCTCAACAAGCTGTACGCTACGAGCAACCACGCCCCACCTCAAGACACCACCACACAAGCTTCGAAGTGCTACCCCGCGCAGCAACAGCTGCGAGTCGCCACCGACCAATTGGAACGCGTGTTCAGCGCGTTACCGCCTCGCCAGGCACTCTATAAGGAAATGCAGTGCGAGCTGAGTCAGTTCTCTCACAGTGGCTCTGGTATTCAAAAGAAGGCGAAGCCACTCTGTCAACAGTAGCCTCACTGCCTCTACCGGACTCGACCGCCATCCGCGCTGCAGCGTCACGTCATCGAGCTGAGTCAGTCCTCCCACGACGGCTCTATTGAGGTTAGGGTAAGTAAAGCGAGACACTTGGGATTTATATATTGTCACTAACACACAGCAGGACACAGTAAGGTTACATCGCGAAGGTAAGCGGTGGAGTGGGGTCCAGCCAAGCCTGAGAACCATGAGCTCAGTTCCATGAGAACCATGAGCTCAGTTCTCAACGTAACTATTTAAACACATTCTAACACAAGAGCACTGTAACATTATCAGTATTATACACATATACATTCAAGGTGCTACAATAAAGGTTTCAACACTCCTTTCCACATTGAATGTGAGTCAGATGAGACCATTCCTAACTTCGTTTTAATAGGTTTTTTGTCATTAGGACACTCTACAAGAGACCATACTTTGTTTTGATTTATAGACTCCATCTCATTCTCCATAGCTGTCTCCCATAGTTTTGCTTCTGGTCCACTGAGTGCTTCTTGAACACAAGATAGTATATCAAGCTCATTTTTCATTAAATACACCCGTTCACCAAACCTATCAGGAGCCCGTCGATACTTGGCTGATTGGCTAGGTTCCACTCCCTCCATCCCAGCCTCTGACTGTTTAGGCTCCACCCCTTCCTCAGAGTCTTCTGGTTCTGGTTCTTGAGGAAGAAGAGTAAAAGTACCATCATTTACTTCTGAAGGCTCCTTCTCAATTGGCATCTGCTGAGATTCATTGAACATAACGTCTCTACTCAAAAATATCCTTCTGCTGCTTATGTCATACAGACGATATCCCTTGGATCCACTTCCATATCCTACAAGAACACACGGTTTAGATTTTGGATCAAGTTTTTCCCTCTCATCTTTGGGGACATGAGCGTACGCACTGCAGCCAAAGGTTCTGAGGTGCTGTACATTGGGCTTGTGTCCATTAAGGGCTTGATAAGGAGTCATATCATTCAATGCACTAGCAGGGCTCCCATTTTTGACATACACGGCAGTTGATATAGCTTTACCCCAGAATAATTTTGGTAACTTTGAACCAGACAGCATAGCTCTGACAGAGTCAAGGAGAGTTCTATTCATTCTTTCTGCAACTCCATTTTGTTCAGGTGTCTTAGGCACAGTTTTTTCATGGATAATTCCTTCCCTTTTTAGGAATTGTTCAAAGTCATTAGAGATGTATTCCCCACCGTTATCGGAGCGCAGAGTTTTAATTTTGTGATCATAGTGATTTTCTACCAGAGATTTGAACTCCTGAAACACTTTAAAAACATCACTCTTATGTTTGATAATGTACACCCAAGTATATCTGGAGTGGTCATCTATGAAGGTTACAAAATACCTTTCACTCCCAAGTGATACGGGATTAAGCTTGCCACACACATCACTGTGAATTAGTTCTAAGGGTCGGCGTTCCCTTCTGGGATTTGTTTTGGGGAACGGAAAGCCTGTGATTTTTACCATCACAAAAGTTTTCACAAAAAATTTTATCTCCACTCTCAGAACAATCAAAACCTTTAACAAGATTCTTAGTGGCTAATTTCTAAAGATTATTAAATCCTAGATGACAGATTCGTTTATGCCACAGAATCTCATCAGAGGAAACGTTCATGCATTTAGCAGCTGAATTAAGGGTGCAATTAAGTTTATACCATTTTCCTACTTTACTGCCTAAGGCAATTAGTTTGTAGTCTTTATTCACAATCTTACATGAGCTTTCGTCAAAGTAAACTGAGTTTCCACTTTCTGTAATCTGAGGCACAGATAGTAAATTGTAGGCTAAGCCAGGTACAAACAAGACATTCTTAACAACACAGGTATCTACTAGACCTTTAGGCAACAACACCATAACTTCAACATCACCTACACCAACACTTTGCAAGTTTCTACCATCACCAACTTCAATGTTAATTGGACTAGATAGCTCATTCATACAGGAAAAATCAATCCTATTATTACACATGTGCGCTGTTGCTCCGGAATCTATCACCCAACAATTATTGATATTTATTACAGACAATGCACTGATATAATTGGTTTTAGGGTGATGTGTTCACGACCCGGACGCACCCAAACAAAACAAAACAAAAAAAAACAAAACCGTTTATTTCCAAGTTTTCACATGAGATACATATGCCAACATATTGGCTTTTAAAAGTTCCTTAATATAAGACGTCCTAAAACAAAAGATCCATACGAGGAGTATTAATTGACAAACCATCCGAGGTGTAAAAATAGATAAGCCATACGAGGCATAATAATCGACAGACTATACGAGGTGTGCTAATAGATAAACTATCAGAGGTGTACAAATATATAGACCATACGAGGCATATTAATAGACATAATATACGAGGCGTACTATAATAGACACACCACACGTGGTGTGCTAATAGTCTAACAAAGTTCCATACGAGGAATACTAATTGACAAACCATACGAGGTGTACAAATAGATAAGCCGTACGAGGCATAATAATAGACAAACTATACGAGATGTAATATTAGACAATACTATCATAGGTGTACAGATAGATAGACCATACGAGGCATATTAATAGAAAAAATATACGAGGCGTACTAATAGACAAACCATACGGGTCGTGCTAATAGTTTAACTCTGTCAAGGGTAGTTGAATGAGAAATGAGAAATATTATCTCTTGGATATTTTATATTCCAAGAGATTCCGGTACAGCGCTTCTTGCCTTTTTCCTACTTCGATAATTTCAACTAAGAACTTGGCAGTTTCGAAGAATTCTTTAGTAGTTTTCGAATTATTTATAAGATCATCGAAGTAGGAAAAATACAAAAAAAAAACGCTACACCGTACTAGATTGAAACACCACCGTAAATGACAATCAAGTATTGAGAAAAAAAGATTGTCTCGAAATAATTTGTAAAGAACATCGCGCAACACAGCACGCACATCTAGAAATGCGTAAACAAACTTACACTCAAAATTGAAATGCATGGCTTGTTCGGCATACAAATATAGTGATAATTTTTGCACGAGTGCTTTATTTCCTTTGTCTGTTTATACTTTTTAATTTTTTCTGTTCACAGAAATGCCCTTCGGGGTCGTGATAGATCGATTTATAAATCATCAAGCAGGCGCAATCAATTTGTTTATTTCTGAAATTTGGTGCAGTGTTAACTGATCGCAGAGCTGTAGGTAAAATGTAATGTGTCTTGAGGTTTTGCTTTTTATGCAAAAAGTAGAAATAGAAACAGATATATGTACATGTGCGCATATATGTGTGCGAAACGTGTGGATGTTTACACTGATACATAAACATTTATGTTTGCGTGCGCACACGTACATACCCACGCACACACCAACACACATATTCATACATATACGTATTGAAAATGAATATAAGAAAAATGCTAATAGACATGAAAAATAATCTTACTCTTTCAATATTTACAATGACAGCCCAAGCTCTGATGAATCGTAAGAAATAACCTGAGGAAAGATAAGGAATAGAAAAGGACTTCGAAAAACGTATAAATGGAATGGTTTTTTAATTTCCTAAAGGAAATTTTAAGAAAACTCAAGTTACCGCTGAGGAACAATAACAAAAAAAACATATATCTTCAATATATCATATCATATATCATATCTTCTCGATATTCTCTGCAACATCATGCGGACATTGGTGCATGGGATAAAATGGAGATACAGTGTAGGCCAGTTACCACTCATGATTGACAAATATCTACAAAATTTTTTGGCAGAAATGCGCAAACAAACATATACTCAACATCAAAATTTGCTTGTACAACATACGGACAGAAAGATAATTTTACCACGATTCATACGCTCAAATTACGATTAATTTCATTAATTGTATTTGTCATTAATCCGATTCACAGAGACGTCCTCTGGTGTAAGTGGGAGATCTATTTTTGAATCATTTCGCTAGTGCAATAAAATTTATTAACCGGATGGTTTTTGTGTAAAGAAATGAAATAGAAACTTGTATATCTATTTATGTAGATATATATATACCTACATCCGTACACACACATATTAATATATGTACTTATTGAGAATGAAATATAAGAAAAAATACAAATATAAAATAAGAGGATAGAAACAACCTACCACGTCAAGTTCGCACATTTGGACGCCGCCCACCCCTCTCCTTCCACCTCCGTGTTGCTACAGCACGTTGCCATTCGCGCCAATTATTTAAATATGTAGTACTTCTGAGGTTTATTAACCTATCTGTTCGTTATACATTGATTATTAATCACTGCATTATAAACACTACATGTATATAGTAAGTGGATACTACAGCGGAATACCAAAGTTAACCTGTATTAAATCATAATAATAAGTTTTGACAACGACCGCTGGTGTTTGGCTATTCAACCCTACATCTCGGCACGCAAAAACAGTCATTTTTAAACTTTTTTAAGTTAACCTTAAACTAACTGAACTTGGCCTAACCTTACCCAACCTAACCTAACTTAACCTAACCTCTTAACCTAACTTAACTTAACTTAACCTAACCTAAATAAATTTAACCTAACATTTCTGTAGCTGCTCGGAGGTGGTGCTGTAGCTGCTTGGAGGGAGGGAGAGGGGTGGGCGGCGTCCAAATGTGCGAACTTGACGTGGGTGCGACCCGGACAAGGTCTCGACCCGGACAGTCTTGATTAACCAATGAACGATCGAGCCTAGGATGACGCCAGAGCTATGACGTATGAGGGAGAGCGGTCCTAACTAGACGCCATTTGCAAACGTCCCCGCCGACGCTCCTCTTGTGAGCAAGGTAAGAATTTCGATTTTAAGAGGTCACGATCTTAATTTTCGGCATCAGAATATACTGTACCATGACCACAAATAAGGCGTGATCAACTTGTGTGATAAGTTTTGTTATGTAATATAGACATATTGGCATTAAATCAGTGATAATACGGAGTGCCTAAACAACAATGGACTCGTTTGGAGTGCCCGCTAAAGAAAAAGGAAGAAAAGAAAAACATTTATTTTCCAATTAAGTACAAACATGAAATGTCGATACATTTGTTTTTAAAACACCTTAAAATTAACATCCTTAACTGATTATAATACATTGGTATCGTAATACCCGTGTAGAAAGTTGAGACAAAAATGATTGACAGAAAAGTACAACAAAAATGAATTCCTTTCCTTGCCTAATCTGATTTTGAACTAAGAGAGCACAATCCTCGCGATGCTCATCTGAAAAACATTTTCATTAGTGCGAACAAGTATTGAGATAAAAGCTAAAAATACATTCAATTACATTAGCATAGAGACCCTTAATTGCTTTTTATACATGGTTATTGTAATACCCATGTTGAGTGTTGAAACAAATGATTTAGATCCTTAATTGCTATTTATACATGGATATCGTAATACACATGATAATTGTCGACACAGGATTTAGAGAGAAGCAAAAGTTAATAAAAATAACAATAGTATGCATAAAAGGATCGTTTGTTTTTGGGGTGCGGCGCTGAGTTTCAGTTTCTAAGTTTCAATTCCTGAAATTTTTGCTAGAAAGTAAGAATTTATTGTATTTTACGTTCGCTAAGTCATTCTAATATTGATCTTCCTTATTCCTGTCGACTAAAATGGGCATCACAACTGTTGGTTCAATGTAGCGGAATGAAGGTTGTTTTTCCACAATTTTAATTTTAAAATTTAAACAATTTATTTACCACAGGTGATACAGAGGTAGAATGTTTCTTAAGTCTAGTACAATGGTTAAATTTGAGTATAGCTACCTGTGGGCCCGAACAAGTTCAGCGACTTTTAGGGCATCCTAACATCACGTTATTCTAAGGTGTACAATAATGTTTAACCTAGTTTACTTAACCTAGTTTCGCATTAGACTGATCATTGAGATAATTTACTCGATATTTTATGCTTTATTTTACAATATAGGTCAAATCGGCTATATTTAACAGTATGTTTGATAAAACGATTCAAGAGCAGACTGAAGATCGGTTATGTTACCCAAAGCAAGTTACATTATTACATTATCATTAGTTACATGTAGGAGGCAAGATTTGACATGGTGATCTTACACGACTAGTAATCTGATAGGAAGTGAGACTCAAGATGTCTTTTGAATACTTTGTACGAATTACATTTACGGATCTCCGCAGGTATAGAGTTCCAAGTTTTGGTTCCAACGAAGAGGATACTGTGTTGCGACCGGGCCTTCGAATAATATGGAAGCATGAATTTACTTCTATTTCGGGTTAAATGGTCGTGATGACCAGTTTGCGCAATCAATTATTGTCTTAGGCTATTGTCGCCATCATTTCCTAATGTTTTGTAAATGAAATTACAGATGGAAATTTTGTAGAGATCCGAAAGTTTAAGTATTTGTAAATTTTTGAAAGAATCATTTGTATGAGCATTATATTCTAGGTTCTTTACCGCTCTGACAGCTCTTTTCGGCAGAGTAAAAATTTTGTTGGTTTTATTTTTATCAGTTCCGTGCCATGCTTCTATTCCGTATTGCAAGTATGGAGAAATAAGCGTTCGGTAAAGCATTTGTAAAGCTGTTTCAGGCAGAAAATTTTTAACTTTATTTAGGATTCCGATGGATTTTGATAATTTAGAACTAATATGAGTGATGTGCTCTTTGAAGGTCAGATGTTTATCTATTATGATGCCCAGAAACTTACATGAGTTGGTTTCTTCGATTTCACCTTCGCCAATTTTAATGCATGGGAGAGATACATCTTTCTTGTATGAGAAAGAAATATAATTTGTTTTATCGATATTTAGGCTTATTTTATTAGCTTTGAGCCACGATGAAACCTTATGAAGTTCATTATTTATACTCTCCACAATCATAGCGGGATTTTGGTTCGGAAGGACCGCAGAAAGCGTACTGTCATCGGCAAAAAGTATAAATTTGAAGAATGATGTAGATTTTACAATATCATTGATAAAAATCAGAAACAGGAGAGGCCCAAGAACAGATCCTTGTGGAACTCCATGGCTAATTGTCTGTGGGTCTGATTTTGCGTCGTCAATGACAACGTATTGCTTCTGATTTGTAAGGTATGATCTGAACCAATCATGAGCAATCCCTCGAATACCATAACAGTGTAGTTTCGAGAGTAGTATTTTATGGTCCACACAATCGAATGCTTTTCGAAAGTCAAGAAATACAGAGAAGACAGGCTTTCCTTCATCTATATTAGGATAGAGGAATTGTAAATGATTTAATATAGCCTGTGTTGTTGAGTTTTTAGAGCGAAAGCCGTTTTGTTTATCGTAAAGAAATGATTTTTGTTCAAAATAAGAGTACACTTTTTTATACACAATCTTTTCGAATGCTTTGCTAATAATTGGTAGTACGGAGATAGGTCGATAGTTGTTTACACAGGTTTTTTCACCACTTTTAAAGATAGGGGTTACTCTAGCAACTTTGAGGGAGTTCGGGAAAGTGCCTAGTGAGAGAGACTGGTTAATAATATTTGATATCAGCGGGGCTACAATGTCAGCAATAACTTTAAGTACTTTAGTCGGAAACGTTTGTAGCCCACTCGATTTATTTTTCATATTGTTTATGCACGTAATCACATCGGAGGAGTTTGTAGGCGTAAAGAAAAAGTTGTTGGGTTCTCGCATATGATCCATAAATTCCAGGTGATCAGTAGGTTCACTTGGAATACCATCAGCTATAGTTTTCCCTACGTTTACGAAGAAGTTGTTAAAGAGATTAGCAATTTCTTTCTTCTCATGGTATTTTACATTTTCTTGAATGACATATTCAATTTTCTTTTTATCGGCATTATTCGGTTTACAGCAAGAGTTAAGGAGATGCCAAGTCATTTTAACGTCAGTTTTGAATTGAGTAAACATGAGCGTAAAGTATTTTTTTATGTTCTTATCTGGTTTGTTACATAGTTTCTGAATCGGTTATATGTTTCTCTAGATATTCGCCCTTCGCAAAGGAGGGCTAGGCACGCTTGACGTTTCTTCATATTTATTACGATGTCTCAAGTAATCCAGGGATTTAGTTTATTTTTCGGGGTAACTGTACGAGTTACAATTGGGCAACACTGATTGTATGCGGTCATTATAGTTTCAGTCAACTTTACTACTGCTTCATCAATGCTTGTAGCATTATTATTTTGTTGAGAGATGTGCAATGTAGGCATTGATTCTTCTAGAACGGTGCGCATTTCTTCAAGATTTGATTCGTTTATTTTACGATATGAGTAAGTTTCAGCCCGTGCCTTGGTGCAAGCAATATAGACATTTTTCTTAATAAGAAAAACTGGGAAGTGATCTGATAAGTCAGAAGTATTTATTCCAGCAAGAAAATCACTTGGGTCTGTCATAAAGATATTGTCAAGCAGCGTAGCACACTCGGAGGTTATTCGTGTAGGCTTTGTAATGATCGGAAGGAAGGGTTGAGACTGAAAGGTTGTTAGGAAATTAGAGATTGGTTCATAGCATTCATGTTTCAGTAGATCATAATTGAAGTCACCGCATATTATTATGTTATTGTAGGGAAATAACATAATAACTGTTGAACTGAGAAATAATACGATTCAGCTCATTCAGGAAGGATATAGGACAGGCTGTAGGAGGCCTATACACCGTTCCAAGTACAATGCGTTTACCATCTCTAGACAGTTCCACGAAGAGTGATTCTATATGATCCTGATTCATTGTTGCACTTGCTATGGTTCTCGAGTCTATGTGGTTAGATATATATGTGATGATGCCTCCGCCCCGCTGGTTTTTCTTAGCGAATGGTAACTATGATAATTTTCAAATCGAATCATGTTTTTAGTCGAGTCATCTAGCCAGCTTTCGGTGAAGCTAATCACGTCTAGGTTATATTTGAGTTCAGTAATAGTACATTGTATCTCTTCCAATTTTGGATGGAATGACCTACAGTTCCAACACAGGAGTGAGAAATCTCGGTCAGTTATTCGTATAGTTTCGTTGAATTTTGATATATTAGTATACCTACACTCTTGAGAGTCGTTTAGGTTTGGATATATTCTGTTCAAATGATTGAGATCTGGGTCGATTTCATCGAATATCTCAGGGTGATCAGTCATTTAAAATTTGTAAACAGTAAGAAGTAGGTACTATAGAGCTTAAACACGAAATACAGAGTCAAGCTTTAAGGGATATTCCTGTCTAAAAAACTAGCTTATGAAGTTCGAGAGAATAGAGTATAAAAAAAATCTAGTGCGATTACGTGAGTACACATAAACTCAGTCCATGAGCGAATAATATTGGAGTTCAATATCACAACATTGGTGTAAACAGATTGCCGCATGCAGGCGTTTTTACAAGTTCACATACAACAGGCAATAAGTTTTAAAGATTATAACGACAATGATATAATCAGCTAATATGGTTTACGCGTAATAATAATTTTAGTGGTAAAAAAAGAAAAAATTCACAGTAACAGTGGGAGGTGAAAAATTGCTGATTGCGTTGTTTCAGAAGTTCACACACAGCTGTCATAAATGTTTACAAACACATCTGTTATACATTTGTATAGACTCAGGTTAGACTAACATCAAGTTGAGGTTAAACTGACATGATACCTAATTGAGGTTAAATTAACACGAAACTGACATATCTAATTTAGGGGATCACCTAGTCTAGTCACCCATGACCTGCTTCGATGTCATATTAAGTTGTTGCGTCAGGTATTGCTCGAGGTCATCTGGCGTGTTGATCTCGCGGCGTCTTGAATCTTGGGTTCCGGGGTTACATATGAAAATGTTTCCATCCTGTGTTCTTGGGATTCCAATTTTATCCGGGAATTTCCTTTTGGCCATCCTCAGAATGTACATGACGTTTGTCATATTCCTCTACGTAACGACACACAATGGACGACGGTTTCACCAACGACTAAGTGCCTCGTACTCTGTGCCTTAAAGACCGTTGCAAGATTCTGCGTACCTCAGCATGAGCTGCATCAGCAACTCGAGGCGGCCCCTGCTCAGCGGCTACATCAGAAAAAGATTCGTAAGAAGAAGGCTTGCGGACCGTTGGTGATGCCAACCGCCGTGGAAAGTAGCCGCGGTAACTGCTTCTATAAAAGATTGTGCGTAAGGATAGGGGTATTCATTCCCGTACGTGTCATTATCGCCGAAGGTCCTCGTCCACGCCGTCTTTGCTTGAGTCTTTGTAATAGAATCCAGTCCGGCGTGCTGGGTGTTGTAATTGTATAACTTATATTTGTGACTTCACGCTTAAAGCAACTGATTGATTAAGTAAAGTAAACGAGGCTACTTCGAATACAACGAAACCTGCACCTGCACTTCACCTAAGATACGTGAGACTTTTCTCTTTGTAGCTATCAAGTTTGCGGGCTTTAATAATTCCCCGATATATTGGTGATATCAACGTATAACAGTAAATTCTGCGTGGCCATGCATACATGTGTTTCTATACCTGCTATAGTCATGTCTTAATTAGGCTGCTGACCATGAAATTTTACTGAGATTGAGAAAAGAAATTTATTACATTTAAACGATTGATCTGAAAAGAAATATAAATCACTTCGTACGATCAAGGAAAAGAAGGATCGTGACAGTTAGCTCGTGAAGGTATGAGGTATTCATTTATGAAGAAGAACTGTGGTTTCTTTTCTCGGCAGGCGTTGAGAATTTCGCGTTTTTTTATAATGTTTTAGTTCAAATGCAATGTTTCTTTGATCTACTTTCCCAGTTACTGTTTTTTCCCCATTCTTGTAGCTGACGTGATGTCAGTGTCGGAGAGGTCAATGTTGATCTTGTCCTTCAGGAGCTGGCAGACTGTATCCTTACAGATTTCGCCTGCGTGAGATTGCGGTATTTCCCTTCCAGAAATGACGAGAGTACATTTTTTGTCTTCAATGTCTCGGCGCTGATCATTTTTTCCCAACTGGTCGAGGCGGTAGGTTAAGCTATCTATTTTCTCATTCTGTTCTTCGAGAATTTTTTTGTGTTCCGCTTCTTTTGTTTCAAATAGCGTTTTAAGGTGGCTTATTTCATTTTGCATTTGAACAATATCACTATCAAATTTTGTCATCACTGAATCGAAGTATTTTATAAGGACAGAAACCACTTCTTTACCGTCTTTCGTTAGGCTAGACACATCAGGGTATTGACCAAACTTCGGTTGAAACTCGATGGTGTTGTTGCTGCTGTTGTTGGTACTGCGTCGTTTGTTAGTTGAGTTGAGTTGAGGCAGCGGTAGTGTGAGGAGGTGAGGTGTCGCGCGCTGCTCCAGCGAGGAGTTGTTGGTGCTATTATTCAAGCACTTCAAAATGTGATGGAAAACTGAGCATCCGTGAATGTACCTTCTACATCATTGAATCGTGAAACTGGAAAAAGTCATCAAAACAATCAGCTGTAAAGAGTGCTGAATTTCATCGTGCAAAACTGAATGGCGCTTTCTGTAAACTATGTTTAGACTCGAAGTGTGTGCAACAGACCCCGGAAATGGTCACTTCCGCCTCCCTCCCTGGTGAACCGCAACAACCCCCTCCCTCCTCCTCCGCATCCCCTGTCACTCGCACCGACTTGAACCGGAACAAGCTTACCACGAATACTAACGTGGAAGCAAAAAATACCTGATGAAATAGCAAAGTTGAATTTTGTGAACACGAACATAAAATACAGTGATAAATTTATGCAATTCTCATCTGTTATTGCGAAATTTATGTTGAGTGTCAGTGAATATGAATTGAGTGTCTGTGGGTTTCTTTTCAACGCCTGACAGTTTATTTTTCATCCCATTTTAAAAGCAATGTCACCTATGTCTCCTATTTCTCAAACCATGGAAACCAAAATCGCAGCAAAATAGAAGTTGTACTCTGGCAAGACCGTGCCTCGTGACAATGAACTTTCAGGGATCATGCTTTGTTAATGATTTCAATAACTTCTAATCAATAAACAAAACCAAAAATATCTTTCACGATGTATTCATATGAAACTCGCTCTGCTACTCGTAAAGCGGCCTCATCTGGAGAAATAACATCCCTCACAACGCCGCTTGAAAACTCGAAGCCAAATAAGCAGAATATATCTGAATTGTTCATAAAACGGAAACGAAAACCACCAAAAACGTCACGCGTAAAATCGCTCGTTCAAAAGCCTCAACCGCTCAAAAAACAGAAGAAACCCCGACAGTAAAGCAGTGCAACGTCAACGAAAGCACCGCAACACATCCACCATCACCAGAGCGAACCGACAGAGAGTCGACAGAAGGTCGCCCGACTGAGAGTCGAGTCTCTGAGTCACCCGCCACAGACAGAAATCTCCCAAGCGCTGCTGGTAACAATGAAATTTTCCCATCGGCATCGCAAGCAGTCAAAACAAGCCCTAGCAAGAGCAAGGAAGAAGCCCCTGAGCCTGGACTCCACAATCCAAGCAGTCCTCGAGAAGATACACCAGCGAAAGAATCAACAAGTATTCCACGGGGTATGATTGGTAAAAATGTAAATTTGTCACTAGCTACCGAGAATGATGCGATGAATGAGCCTAATATTTGCGAATCTAATATTTATAATATTTATAATTCTAGTGATCATGATTACCTGAATATTACATCGAACAGCTTGCACCCGCTTCAAATTTCAATGTCCCATTTCATTCACCAGGTAAACAATAACCTGTCTCTCACTGCAGCCCACTTAACGAAAATGTCAAAACAACGGACGCCTCCAAGTCCACTTTCGATATCTTCAACCGCTTCAAATATTACGCTCATTACAGAACAACTTTTCAAATTGAACTTGCATGTAAGCTCTTTCGGCCTTACGCCAAAGATCCCGTTTTCGAAAAGCCAATTTTCTGACTCACACTGCAAAAAACCTCTGGATACTTTTCTTGTCGGAGATAAAATTCTCACGACGGTCCAAAGGACCGACATTGACCCCTCTTGTAAAATACGAACTGTAATTTCCAGTCGCATCGATGATCTCTTGAACGTAATTGGCCAAATGCCTCACTTCACTAACTACATCGTTTGCTTCAGAGACTTAAGCCTCTCACAATCTAACATTGCTAAAATCAAAGAACTCATATTTTCTAAGCATGCCTTAGCCCGTATTTATGTCGTGAGTGCGTGTAGCGGTAAACAATTGCATCAGGCGTTGAACTTGTGCAAAACAAACGGTATTAAGTTGATTCCGCTCCGAACAAACGGTGCAACTGATCTCATAACTTGCAATGATGTTCGTACTTGGCCCGGTACAAGAGAAGAAACACACCATTTTCTTCAACAGATTGCTCTCAGATCGAGTCTAAAACTCACTTTACAATCTAGCTCATGTATCATAAACTCAAATGGCCTAAATGACAAAACTGAATGCTCCAACATCAGTGCAAAACAGCAAAATGAATTGAAGAATTCTACTCGATCACTAACTGCTTCCAGTGAAGTCTTCAGAAACCTGATTCATTGCTTGCCTATTGGGAATGAACGTTCCCCTCCATTGATCTCCGGCTACCGCAGAGTACCCACAAAAAACAGTTTCTCGTTATTATCTGACGCGAACTCAGAGAGCGATATACCCTCATCACAAACGAGTACAAATCATCAACTACCAAACACGTACTCGGAAGCAGTAAAATCAATACAAAGAGAAAAATTTCAGCAGAATCTCGGTCAAAATCCGATAAAATATTTACAGCCAAACCGCACACATAACCACCACCAAGAGAGTGGAAATGACAAGAGCACCCCTCATTTCTCAGTCGCTCATTCAACTAAAACTGGCCACAGCCTGCCAATTCAAAGCCAGGAAAGCAAGAAATCCAAACAACTCTCGTCTGAAAATGCTGAATGTCAGCCTAAATATCACTCAAGCCCCATGTACTCACTCGTCAGTACCACCATGGAGGAATTAAAACGATCATTGAAAGTGAAGCTGCATCCTACCATAGCCGATGGGCACTGCCTCCTTCATGCAGTAACTCACCAGCTTAAAACAAAATCGCCCTCAAAATGGAGTTACAATTCCTTATAAGCAGCAATAAAAAAAGAAAGCACTGCAAATGAAAACAAATATGTCAATTTCCTTGCCAAGAAATGCGGTGATCTACCTAGGCTCATAAGTAAATACATTGACGAAAAACAGTTTGATCATGATGCTGGGGACCTAATACCACATATCATATCAAAGATCACTGGTAGGAGAATTTTCATCTTCGATGAGCAAGGCGATGGTATTTGGAGAACAGTAGTCGACCCCTCACCAGAAGTATCAACTAATAACCATCCGTTGATGCTTCACCGGAAAAATTATCACTACAGTACCCTTGTTGCACAAGACAAAAACAAGACTGATATCACATCATCTTCATGACAAAATACTGTTGTCCAGTTGAATGGCAGTCTCCCAAACACACCAGATGCTAGACTTGACACTCTGGGCAACAATGATAAAATCAATAAATCCACGCAACAGTCCCTACCAAAAAATCCCTCTGATGCCACAAATAATCACCATAAAATAAAAAAACATTAAAATTAAACATATCAATGCTCGTAGCCTCTTTAGTAAGCTGGATGACATTGGAGTAATGTTGGTCACAGTTGACATTGACATTTTATGTGTTTCCGAGACATGGTTCGATTCGCGAACTCAGAGCTCCTTTTTCAATATTTCCGATTACGTGCTGTACCGCCATGACGGCGTTAAAAATAGCAAAGGTAGTGGTTCTTGTATTTTCGTAAAAGAAATTTACCAGTCGTCTTTACTTTTAACAAACGAAGTGTGCGAGGGCATAGAAATGGTCTGGTTGAAAGTGCAAATAAATAAACATGAATCCATCATTACCGGCAGCCTTTACCGGCACCCATCAGCTTCTCTACCAACAACAGTAGAGTTCATTGAGAAAACTTTCAAAGAAATGTTAGCTACAAAAAAGTCATTCTTTGCTTTCGGTGATTTTAATATTGACCTGACGGATGAAAAAAATCAGCTTAGCAGACTGTTGCACAAACTAAACCTTTCACAAATGGTTAAAGAACCGACTCGCGTTACAAGAGTATCTAAGACTCTCTTCGATCTAGCAATCACAAACAAACCTACGGCAATACTTAACACAGTAATATCACCCTCTGTCGCCGATCACCGCTCTGTAGAATGTAAAATTAATATTACAAAGGAAAGACAAAACTATCGTCTCATGACTTACCGCCTAAAAAGTCAATATTCGCCGGAACTATTTAATGAAAAACTCCTAAACAGGTTCACCGAATTTCAGAGCATGATGCAATCTGACGATGTTGACATTCAAGTTTCTATCTTTAACGAGAACTTTACAGCAGCTCTAAATGAATGCGCTCCTTATATCACCAAAAAAACTAGGCCAAAACGCACTCTGTGGATTACCAGCGAAATTGAAGACCTAAGCAGAATAAGAAATTTTCTTGCGAGAGTATAAAGAAAACAGGTTAAACATTACTTTATACAGGAGATATAAAGAACGTGGAAAGATTCTTCGGAAGAAAATCACGCAAGCAAAACAAACTCACTTCCACCAAGAACTATTCATGGCAAAAAATAATCCAAAACGTACATGGGAAATTATTAGTGAAGTGGCTCAATATAAAAACTTAGAGCGCAAAAGTGATTTTGAAAATCCTTTAGAAAAAGCCACTGAGTTCAACACTTTCTTTTCAAAAGTAGGTGCCCAAGTCTTCGATGAAGTGAGTAACACCAGTCCGGGGAAATTGACAGTTGAAAGTTCATGCCCTACTGCACTTTTAAAGGCTGGCGCCCTGTGGAAGCCACACCCTATCGATTTACCAGAGTTAAAAACTATTTTATACTCATTGAAAAACACACAAGCAGTTGGACATCATGGAATCAACCTCCAATACATAAAAGACAGTTTTCCAGTCACAGCACCATTGATTCGTTTGATTATCAACACATCAATAGCTACAAATAAGTTTCCAAAACAATGGAAACACTCTATAATTAGACCGTTGCATAAAACTGGTGACATAAATGCAGCGTCAAATTACAGGCCAATTAGCCTTTTACCTGTCCTTTCCAAAATATTAGAAAAAGTAGTAACGAATCAGCTGTCATCTCACCTGGACGAGTCAAATTTACTTCATCGAAATCAATATGCCTATAGGAAGAATGCTAGCACTCAAGACGCCCTGCTTAACATCACTGAAAAAATATACAACGACATCGATCAAAAAAATGTAACACTTCTGCTGCTACTTGATCTCTCTAAAGCATTCGACATCGTCGAACATGATCAACTCCCACAAAAAATACTGAACTTAGGAGTGGATACACAGTGGTTTAAAAGTTACCTTTCAAATCGGTCTCATGCAGTCCTCTTAGAAAACAAGTTGTCCCCATTCCTTCAAAATAGCTTCGGTGTCCCTCAAGGATCAATTCTGGGCCCACTACTGTTTTCAATTTTCATTAACGATTTCCCTCCAATGCCTTCTAACACACGAATCTCCATGTATGCAGATGACGTCCAAATTGCAATGACAAGCTCTGTAGCAGAAATACCACAGACGAAAAAAGGAGCTGAAGCTCTATTGATCAGCCTCAAGTCATGGTATGACCAAAATGGTCTCAAGCTAAACGCGAACAAAACACAATTCATTATTTTTGGGTCAAAGCATTCAACAAACAACATTCGAAATCTAGATCTAACTCTTACAGTTGGAAATGATAAAATTCACCCATCAGAAAAAGTAAAGAATTTAGGTATTTGGTTCGATGAAAACATGTCCTTCAAATCCCACGTTGATAAAACCTGCAACGCAATTCACGGGACCTTATTGTTTTTCAATCGTATAAAAAATATGCTTGACGAAGAATCTAGATTGTTGGCCGTTCATTCTTTGGTCTTATCACGTATTGACTACTGTAGCCTGGTCTGGGGAGATATATCGAAAGATCTTCTGAAAGACCTACAAAAATGCATGAATTTTGCAGCAAAGGTTGTATGCAACGGTAAATTCAAAAAGCATGACCACGTAAAACCTCTCCTGAATAAACTTGGCTGGGCTCCGATTCGGGAAAGGTTTCTGGCGCACAAAGCCCAATACGTTTTCTCCTCTTTATATCTTCCTCATAGCAGTGCTGAAATAGTGGAATTCCACTCCCCTACCGTCACGAACCAAAAGCCGAAAAGGAGACGTGATGTCTCAATCAAATACCGTTCATCTAGCATCGGGCAGAAAGCTCTGTCAGTATCAGGCGCCCTACTGTGGCCCCTCAAGCACTGAGAGAATTCAAAACTAAAATGGCTCTCTATCTTGCGTCAACACAATAAGTGTGAACTGCAGTACGTGCTGGAAGAGTGCGTATATGCAGTACGTGTGTGCGTATATGCGTATGGATATAGGTGTACGTATGTGCGTGTCTGTATGTTTAGAACATATTCCCCTTTAAAATGCTCATGTTGATCCTGTTGTGACGCAGTGTCGTCCTTTACACTCTTCCAGTATGCTTCGGCCACACCATTTGAGGTTGTTTTGACTTTCTCGTTTTGCCCCAGCAATCTTGATAATGTTACGGTTGGCATTGTACATCGGTCCCTCTCATCTATTTTGAATCCGGTGAATTTTTCTGTGCCAAAGCTTGTAGTATACGAAATTTAAATTTTTCCGTTATTGTAAAATCCTTCATTTCATCCATACCAGGTATTTTAGCTTACTAGTTGATACAAAACAATGTAAAACTGCCTTTAGCATCAACCTAGCAGTCAAAGATGCAAATTAATTTTGGATCTACCCGTTGTACTTTCAACCTTTAATCCCTCATTTCACTAGTTCCAACGTTCGTAAGCTCAAATTTCAATATGGAAGTGCACCAACTGGAGTGTTCTTAACAATGCATCACATGTGCAATATTTTCTTGATCCCTTGAAATAAAATCCAGTGTTAAAATCAGACCAACACAACGGAGAGAATGCATTTATCTACGTACTTTTCTCCCAATTATTCGTTCCAAAACTTAACCGATAGAAATATTACGATCATCATGTATTTGATATCAACACAATGGAAGGAATGCATTTTCTTTGTACTTTTCTCCCAACCATTTGTTTCAAATCAACCAATATAAATATTAAGATCCTCATGTATTCGATCTTAAGTCATGGTCCTACCTTTAAGATACTCGTAAGTACTTTTCGCTCATATTTGTGCCGCCCTGAGATGTGCTTGGCGGCTGAAGGGTTGAACAAAGAGACGAGTAGACTTTTATCGTGTACTTGGGGTAGCGAGACAGGAGTACCAAATGCGCCCCTAGGGCTCCGCACTAGCTTTATATACTCATATTTGCTGAGGTCAGCATACGCACTGCGGTACCCGCACAGGGCGTCGACCTAAACACGTACGTACAGATGCACAGAGGGAGTACGCACTTGTGACGGCATACACCTCCCCCCATGCCCTGGTTATTAACCAATATAAGCATGAATCAATCAATTGAAGTTATAAGAATCGTAACTTACAATTTTAACACAGGAAGCTAAAAACATCCTAGATAAAATATCTCCAATTGAAAAGTACTGTGTAGCAAAACAACTATCATTTTAGGAAAAGAAACAACGCATCGAATTAAAATTGACTGGACATTGTAAAAATGAATTCATCCACACCCCCACCACCAAGAAAACGTAAGAGCCGCTGCTCAAATACACATTATTAACGCAAAAATCCTAAGTTAAGAACAGAATACACGTCTCGAAACACAGGCGTGAACAACGCAACACAATAAAGTCCGTTAACTAAAAACTATAATCGGCATCCAAAAACGGTAAAAGAACTCCACGGTTTTCGGAACCAGGATTCAACTAACTTTCCAGTGTAGGAACATTTCAGCAACATATCGAAAACAAAACGCTAAACAACAACGTTGAACATGAAATAATAAACCTCCCAGAAAGATTCGTTAAGGAATAAGTCAACAAGGCAATATTTATTCAAAGAAATTTCGTTTCGTACGCAGGAGAAAGTACTAAACGAATGGGAATCGTTACACATGAAAATTAAACGCCGCAGGAATGTGCTACGTACAACTTCGTTGACAACCATGTATTTTGGTAATTATGAAAACAATATCACTTGCAGAAAAAAAAATATACACGCATGGATCTGTATCGAAACTGCTATCAATTTAAAATATCATCATTTTCGTAGAAATAAATCTAATTTAACGAAATTGAAAGAACACATACAGTATACTTGAACATCGTATTTTCTTGAACGTCGATCCGAACAAGAGAAAAATCAATATCAACACATCAATGTAGAAAAAAATAACTGAGTATCTTAAGACTACTTCCTGAGTATATGTTAAAAGTAAATAATACTACATCCGTTTACAATGCATGAGAGCTAATAGCGCCTGATTTGCGACACGTAAAAATTCAAGTTCCACACATGCTTCACTGACACCTAAACTTCGCTATTTGCTTGCAGGTGACGCAGCGGTTGGTCGGCATTGCTCGACCTGAGCTGCTGGCGTCGGAGTAACGCATCCTCAGCGCGAAGGCGATCCGCCAATAAATTAATTTCACGACGAAGATAGAAGAAGGAAACTCCTAATCCCAAAGTTAAAGGAAAGAGAAGAAGAATACCTAAATCAGCTACCCTATCTGGGAGGATGTCGACGAGTGCATTTGCCTTTACCCAATCGTTTGACACCCTTCCCTGATGTTGCTCCAGGGCATTTGTTAGTGCCTCCACCGACACATGGGTCATCCTGTTTCCCATTGTGGAAGACAGGAACGGTAGCGTGCTCGGTCTGAAATCGAAACAAATACAGTTCAATTAGCATGGCCACACAAGTTAAAAAATTTAATCAGTTATTAATACGTCAAATTAATGAAAGAAACCAATGGTCACAGCTGGTGACAGCTGCAAGGAAAAGAACGAACAGCATATCTGCACGCTGCAGATCCCACACGGTCTCGACAGCTGCACACCTAATTGCAAAACAAATCGGGCGGCGGCACTCCAAAACAACTCGGGAGCCAGACTCCGCTCTCACAGCAATGAGTTGCTCTGTTTGTAAACACATGGAGGTTATTGAACCGTGCAAGGCTCGCGAGCAGATGCAAACCTTGGTTGTAAAATAAAATGCGTACATCCTCAATCACGGACGTAGAAACTTCGGCACATCTAGACTAAAAATTAAGCAATTACATATGGTTAAATAACGAGAATTCGAATTAAAATGATATTTAAAATTAACACTGAAACGAGAATCACACAATAATTTTAAGTGAACATTGTAACATAGTCAGTCGTAAGTCGTACAGTTTTCATTCAACACTTTCTACGCAAAGGTAATACATGATTTTTATTACTCTTATATGTTCGATTACCAATTTTCAATTCAACGTAATTTCGGTTAATTTTTGTAATAATTCCCGGTCCTTTCCAGGCAATATCTAATTTGTTTTTTCGCATGTGATTGCGCAATAATACACGTTCACCGAGTTCAAAATTTTTATTTTTACGTCGAAGGTTGTGATACATAGTTCTTTCACTGGTGTTATTGATTATTATAGCTCTAACGTTTTCAACAGTACGGGCTGCTTCTTGAGCTCTAAATTTTATGATATCGACGTCGGTGTCATGACTATAGTTGTTCTCGAAAGTTATGGCGCTAAAGTTTGCACACGTGTCTCGATTGAAAATAATGTACGAGGGTGTATCTCCCAGCGTAGTATTTAAACTATTGTTGATCGCGTTCTCTGTGCTGTTGAGACACTGGTCCCATTCGGTATGCACTAGGGAGTTAATATATAGTTTTAATAGATTCGTAATCTTGCGGTTATTTCGCTCCACAATAGCATTGCTATGAGGACTCCAAGGTAATACTTCCTTTTTCGCAATTGAATGGATTTGACTGAATTTTTTAACTGCAGCAGATTTAAATTCAAGAGCTTGATCACTAAGAAGTGTTTTAGGATATCCAAAGGTTGAGAAGCAGTTGTCGAGGCAGGAGACAACTGTATCTGCTAATCGATCTGCGGTTGCGTAAAGCTTACAGTAACGTGAAAATAAATCAATCACGATTAGAATATATTTATTCTGCTGATCTGTGACAGGTAGAGGACCGAGAAAGTCCATGGATACCACCTCGAAGGGCTCTTTAGCAATGGGAGCGTCCAATATTTTAATAGGTACAGTACTGCTGGCTTTAAGAATTTTACAAACATCACACATTTTGACAAATTTACGTATGATACTCTTCTCTAATAAATGAAAATAACGCAACTTAAATTTAAACAACGTATGCGTCGCATCAGTATGATACAAGGAGTGTATACTAAGCACCGCCTTGTTCATTAGCGATGTCGGTATAACCGAAGTGAGAATAGTACTTTCCCTAGAGTCTATTTGTCGTCGTCTATAAAGTATGTCGTTCAGAATTAAATATTTTTGTAAGTCAGGGATCGTAGATTTACTACTATTTAGTAATGCGTCTTTCACCTCAGAACAGAAAGGGTCTAGCTGTTGCTCATTTCGAAATTCGTCTAAAGTCCATGATACGTCTTTTAACTGAGGAACGTAGTCAGTCAGTCGGGGTTTTGCAGTCGCCTCTGGCGCCAGTTGATGAGAACTTGTCTCGGCTGTTTGGTCTATGTCGGCGGTCAGTGCACCACGGCGTGTGGTTACTGCGAAGGCGTCAACCTCATCGAACTCTGAGCTCTCTTCAAGATCAGAAATAGTTAAATGCTCGGGCAATCTACTTAGACAATCTGCAATTAGATTTTGTTTCCCGGGGAAATATTTTACTACCGGTTCGAAAGATTGAACTGTTAGACACCACCTAGCCATAGCTGAGTCGTCAGGAAGCTTTTTGAAAAACAAGGGCTGTAAAGGTTTATGATCAGTGTATAGATAGATCGGATATCCAAGAATGAGATATTTAAATGCTTTCAGCGCGCTCACAATGGCGAAAAATTCCTTTTTCGTCGTTGAATAGCGCTTTTGTGTGGAATTTAAACTTTTACTGTAGTAGGCAATAGCCTTCATTGATTTATTTGAATCATTTCCTTGTTGTAAAAGCACTGCACCTATACCAAAATTAGAAGCATCTGTAAATACGTGGAAGGGCTTAGTAAAATCAGGATGCCGTAAAATGGTATCAGATGTTAAAACAGATTTGATTTTTTCAAAAGCTTGCTGACGTTCAGGATTCCAGATAAACTCAACATTTTTACGTAACAATTGATACAGGGGGTATGAGATCGATCCAAACATTGGTATGTGATTGCGGAAATAGTTCGCTACTCCTAGAAAACTTTGCAGTTCCTTCACATTTTTTGGAATGGGAAAGTTTTGTAGCTTTTCTGATTCTTTGCAGCGAATTCCGTCTGCCGACACGATGTGTCCAAGATATTCTATTGAGTTTTTTTAGGAAATGACATTTTTCAAGTTTAAGTGATAAATTTCCACCACGTAGCTTCTCAAAAACACTCTGTAAATCCTTCAGATGTTGGTTCATGGATTTGGAAAATACTAGTATATCATCAAGGAACACAAAACATAATTTACCGATGATATTTGTAAGAACAGAAGAAATGATTCTTTGGAAAACTGATGGACTCGAGGATAACCCGAATGGCAACCTCTTGAACTGAAATTTCTCGTAACCGATACTGAACGCGGTGAATTTACGGCATTTTTCCTCTGACTCGACCTGATGAAAGGCAGAGCGTAGGTCGAGGCTCGAAAAAATGCTATTACCCCCGAGGGCAAAAAGCAATTCGTCGATCCTCGGTATCGGGTAAGATTCCTTGATAATTATTTTATTTAGTTCGCGGAAGTCAATTACGGGGCGAATCTCGCCAGACTTCTTCTTCACAACGATTAAAGGGAAATTATATTCAGAGCTTGAAGGCTCGATAATTCCTTGATTCAACATCTTTTTATTTGCTTGCAACAATTCGTTTTGATACTTATGTGGAATTCGATATGGTGGGATGTTAAGTACTGGAGCATGAGGCTTTAATTTTATCTCATGTTGCATAACGTTCGTAACGGCAATAGTTTCGCCTTCGAGAGTAATTACGTCTCTAAAATCGTTTAATAAATTTAACAGTAATGGTTTAGCGTCTTCATCATCACAATTCACCTCGTTACTAGTCAGAAAGCGTCTCTCGTTACTACCTCCTTCCGGTACAACATCTTTCTGTGCATTAATTCCTACTTCATCAACACGAAGATCGTTACAACAATGCCTCGATTCTACAGATACCACCCCCACGTTTTTACCAGAGATGGCATTGAAACTTCCACCATTAACACTGTCGACTTCGGGTAGATCCGCATTACCGTGGGCATCGCACAAATTTGCATCTCGCACAGCTTCGTGCACGGTAGACATGTGAATCTCGTGTTCAATTTCCATGTCGTCAATTTCTTCAATCGTACTTAACATCGTATTGTCGCTTATATATACCACGTCTTCAGAGACGTTCAACAGCATTACAGGGACAAACCCATTTGACTTTATCTCCACTACTGATTCGGCGACATAAATTCCGTTCGCGAGAATTGTCTTATTCATAATATACTTTCCGGGCTTAGCCTTTTTGACATACCCATTAATAACACGTAAACAATTCCTTGGCATTTCCACTGCTCCACAATGAACAACTATTTCTCGTCTTTTACTATTTTTTAAACTTCTCGCATGTTCCTTAGTTTCTCTTATTTTCTTCGCATGCTGTTTATTTTTTACTTTCCCATTTTTTCCTCGCCCTGGCGGTGGGCCTGGGGTACCCCTCTCTTCTCCAGTATTTATCTCTAGGCCATTTTTATCGCCACTTTCTTGGCTCGCAATTTTTGATTCCCTCTGCTTCAGCAGATATTTCCTTATTTTCCTTCTATTGGCGAGCATGTCAGCCATTAGACATTCTGGATTACTTATAGTATTGAAAAATATCCCTCGCTTACTTTTCCCGTGCAATTCTTGCACATCATGAAACGGTACTTTTACTCCGTCGAGGACTATGAATCCTTCTTTAAAATTAATCACGGCATCTTGTAGAATATCCCTACCGAGGATTACATCATATTTAAATTCGCCATCCTTCAAAATCAAAGCGCTAGTATTGATTTCTTTATTATTAGGCAGCGTAATACAAAGATCAAGTTCGCCTGATACCTCGCTTTTAGAATTTACACCCCTGATACTCAAGGCACTAGGCTTAATTCGCTCGTTTCTGCCTTTTAAATTCCGGTAACTCACCAGACACCGGTCACTACCGCTGTCGATGAGAGCGCTCATCAATTTGTTATCATTACGTAATATAATTGTAGGCTTCTTAGAACGCCGTAATGAAAATAAACCGTCGCTTTCCTTCCTTAAACGACCTTCCTTCATAATCGTCGCTGACAAACAAACTTCTACAGGTAGTTCAGAATTTGCACCTACATCAAGTTCTTGTTCACCTAGTAATTCGAACTTATTTTTACACAGGAATAGCGGATCCACCTCTTCCGTCGACTTAGTGATAGTATCTGGTTTCAACGCCACATGTTTGGTAACGGGGATTGTAGCTGTATCCTCGGGCACTGGCAACTCCTTCTCTACTCCAAGATTCTTTGGTTCTTTTGATTGTTCTCTATCTACTCTAAAAAATCGTCACCCTCGGAAGATGCAGCGTAATACGCTTCACCTTGGCCTCGACCTCGACCACGCGAATGACATTCACGTGCAAAATGTCCTACCTTCCCACATTTGTAGCAAGCATGACCTCGGAAAGGTGATTTGCTTAGGCCTCTCTTATTCGTGCACATACTTAGAACATGACCTCTGGTATTACACAATGAACAAAACGATTTGGATCTATCATCACTAGTCTGTTCTGGGTTTACCACCTGTGCCTCGTTGCACTCCAAAGAACCTAAGGGTCGATCTCCAAAATATGAATACTGTCTTCCCCTTTGAAATCTAGCAGGTCTCCAATTGCTTCTGAAAAATGGCCTCCGACCTTGAAAACGTCGGTTGTTGTTTTGTGAGGCATAGTAAGCCTCGGGAAACGAGTCCTTCTCGTCCCACTCACTCTCTTCAGGTACAACCGCAAGGTAAGTCTCTCTGGTTTGATACGTGGACTGGGTATTGTTTTTGCGCGCAATTATTTCTCTACCCTCAGGATTATTGCGCACAGCGGAAACGAGACGAGCTAACAACTCTTCAGAGGTATGGAACGGCCTCGAGAAGATTTTTTTACAAAAGTTCTCCTCTAAAAGAGGTCCGAGAACTGCTATAGCTAGACTAAAAACTACTAAATCACCAGAGAATTTTTTTAATTCGTTTGCGTTCGTACTAGCAATTACAAATGGATGTCTTTGTAATGCTACTTCTGTACTATTTAGAATGTGATCACTCAAATTTCTTATTTTCGATATTGCCGTAACCAATTGGGCTGCCAACCCTTCATTACGTAACAACCGTAACTGATTTAAATCGCACGCTAAAGCATGAACTGAACGCTCACCCTTAGACACGTAGATGTCATCTAAAATGTCAATAACCTGATCAAAAGAATAATGAACATCAGGGTTTACTAATTTCGTGACTACTCCATTAAAATCCCCAACACTTTTGTGTGCGCTACGCACTAGTAATTCTTTTTTGGCGTCATCGGAATTTAGGTCGGGTAACAAGCACATATAGGATTTTAGGTTTGCAACATGTGTCCGAAAAGTCTTTGTTTCACAAAAGATTGGGTCAGTGACCCTCTGCCGGCCCCTAAAAAGAGGTAGCTCTGCACTGGACAGTATAGTACTGCCCCTTTGTAAAGTTGTTGTTACACTACCACCCGTCATCGGTCCACTAGAGGACGTCATTGTAGTCACACTTGGCGTACTGAACGTCACAGTCTGTGTACTAACAGTGGTCGTCACTACCGTCGTGGTCTGTGGTCCAGACATAAACACTCTTGTTGGAGTATGTTCGCACGTACCAGGTAACGTACCACTAAATGCCGGAACAGAAACCCTACCGCTACCTGTTGTCGTTGCTGTCGAACGAATAAATTCAGGTTCGGAATCAGAGTCTCCCATAATGAATCACAGTTACTAACCAATTTCTCTCACAATGCTAAAAGCGTAACTCACAATTATAATAATCCCACAGCCCAACGCAAAATCCTACGCCACAAAAAAAATAACGCCGCAGAACCCTAAAAACTAACCTCTCAAAAAAATAATCACATAACAGAACGCTAAAAACTCACGTTACTGAAATGGATGAGCACACCGTTAAGTCTTCATTAATAATTACTAAAATATCAGTACTGAAAACTGTTTCTGCGACCTTCAAACGAACCTAATCCAATTGCTAAACAGGGAAACTCTTTACACGAATTCAATGGTATCTATCCCAACAATCTTTTAAACTACACGAAGCAACAAAAATAAAAAATCGACGATGTCACAGAAATTATCTAATTATCCCATACAATAATATTATAGTTTACAGAATACTCAACTTGGAATCAGCAAACGGCAGGCAGTGCAGCTACGGCCAGACAGGCGTCGCGGCTGGTGTCAAGGACGAACGTCGAGACTGCTCGGCAACCGCAGAGCAGGTTGCTAGCAGCTGTTCCGAAGGTCGTCTGCGATGCTCAGCTACAGCACAAGCAGACGTCTAGACTGCCGGGTCCAAGGTCATACATTCAGCGCTGTCAGACAGCGGAGTAGCAATGTTAGCACGAGCACGACTTGGTAGTGTTCACGTATGATCACGGTTCCACACTGCGCGTAATCGCACAGCTCACTGTTTATGTATACGTATTAATTACGTTAACACAGCTTCTGTAGAAATTTGAAACAACACTGTTCGGTATGTAATTTCCTATCACATACACTGTACACAATTGTTCTCGTAGAAGTAGAACACTGCAATTGTTCGTAGAATTGTTCTGAACTCAGCTACTTATGCATACAACTGTCAAACGACCACGTCACTATTTGCGATGGAAATTCACGCACAACTTCATGACGCAATGGTCACCATCCTTTTCCAGATCAACACGAGCTGTGTAAGGTACTCCCAGAGGCACGTTTAGTTCTAAAGCGTAAGGAGAATTCGTCAGAGTTTCTTCAGGGATACGCTTAACGACGAAACGAAACACGTTGTTGTATACTTTCGGTGCTTCTTCAATTTCTCTGCCCGTTGCTGTAGATTTCTCCATAGTAGTATTGTCGTTATCACCAAAAATATTCTCGGCTCACGAAGCGAAGCGTAGACCACCACACGTAGAATTTCCACGAATTTCCGTAGACACGTGATCCTCAAATATCACCGTCGAAAATCCAGACGTAATTTCCTATATCTTCAATCACAGTAGTCGTTGAATCCACATCACAGCACAAGGATCAAGTACAATTTCACGTCGTGGGAACGAACTTACTGCGCCACCAGATGTGCCGCCCTGAGGTGTGCTTGGCGGCTGAAGGGTTGAACAAAGAGACGAGTAGACTTTTATCGTGTACTTGGGGTAGCGAGACAGGAGTACCAAATGCGCCCCTAGGGCTCCGCACTAGCTTTATATACTCAATATTTGCTGAGGTCAGAATACGCACTGCGGTACCCGCACAGGGCGTCGACCTAAACACGTACGTACAGATGCATAGAGGGAGTACGCACTTGTGACGGCATATATTGAAGCTTTTTGAACATGCGACGTAGTTCATTAGCAATTTTTTATTTTCCTGCGCTCGAGTGTACATTGGTGTTCCAGCTATGTAGCAAATATTACGGACTCGGGATTCAATAACGCGCACCCTAACAAGATTATTTTCAGCTATGTGTCACAGGGATTTTGTGTTCTTAGTTACTCACTTTCATCTTGCATTTCCAAACCCAAATTAATTACCTCAAAGAGAGAGAGGATGTTAAATGTGAGGGTATTTTAGTACATACTTTCTCTACTTCGGTCTCATTGAAACATTTAAAAAAGGCCTCGGATCTGACGAATGTCATAACTTTAAAGATCATCATTTAAATCTTCTTATTCTGGTCTCAAATTGCTGTCGTAAGCTTTGTGTGGTAAACTCTTCTTACCTTTTTACTCTCGTGAATACACTACGACAACACTAATTTTAGATAGTTAACTTTTGTACGGTTCCACCTATGTTGAAAATATTACAGCTAGCGATGTAAAACAATACTTTTCATGTCTTTTAACCCCGATGTACTCTTTGTGCCAGTACTATTAGCGCAAGTAAGAAATATCATAACCATTTTGTGTTTTGTGATAGCAAATATTATCGTTGGGACACCTTACATAGGGATGAAAGATCGGATGTGGGCTCTCACCGGATTTAAGATATAAACAAATGTGAAGCGTGACCAAGTGTAGAGGCATGACCGGATGCGGGGCATCACCGGAAGAGGGAGTGAAGTGTTGTCGGATGGGCGAAAGGAATTTTTGAATTTTGGAGTTGATAATTTATTAGAAAATATAGGCTCCATATCCATTCCTGGGCACCACAGATGAAGTACTAGTAATTGTGGAAAGAAACCTCATTCCCCTGCATGGAACCAACAGTTGTGATGCTCATTTTATTCGACAGGAATAAGTAAGATTAATATTAGAATGACTTAGCGCACGTACAATAAGATAAATTTTCACTTCCTAGCAAAAATTTCAGAAATCGAAACTTAGAAATTGAAACACAGAAACTGAAACTTAGTGCCGCCCTCCAAATGCAAACGATCCTCCTGTACATATTATTGTTTATTTTTTATTAACTTGTGCTTCTCCCTGTCCATACCGTCGTGCGGTCGACGTGAGGGTTCGTGGAAAAGGGGCTGTCTTCTGTACAGCTACCTTTTCCGGGGCGCTAGCTTTTCTTCGCAGCTGCCCTTCCTGAGGTTCGTGTGGGTACCGCCTACGCCGTAATCAGTCCGCTAGGGCAACAGAAATAAATTCTGTTAGTGCCGAACTACGGCGGTACCGTTGTGTGTGGGGGGTGAGGTTAGTGTGGGTACCACCTGCGCCGTATTCAGTCCGCTAGGGCAACAGAAGTAAATTCTGTTATGTGCCGAACTACGGTGGTACCGCTAGGGTGAGGTGTGTGTGTGGGTACCACCTACGCCGTAATAAGTCCGCTAGGGCAACAGAAGTAAATTCTGTTAGTGCCGAACTACGGTGGTACCGTTAGGAAGCAAGCAACTGTCTGCGCCGTATGAGACCGCTAGGGCAACAGAAGTGAATTTTGTTTGTGCCGAACTGCGACAGCGTCTTCCTATCTACAAACTATGCGAAATAGTTCGTCCTTCCGAGGTGGCTCCTTAAACCCCTTATTAGGCGAGGTGTCGTATAAGACTAAAGCCTGTTTCAACAAGGAGAAAGGAAACTCTTTTGACCTCAGGGTCTGACTTGTTTAATGCTGAATCTCTTTGAAGTCCCTATCACATACACTGATATATTTTAACAAAGACAGTGATTTATTTTCTATTGCAAAAATAGTGCGTACAGACGTGAGCTACTGCATAACAGGGTACAACACTCAAAATTGCATTTAAAATATCAGTCGTATTTCGCTAGATAACACAAGAAACATTGGAATATCGACATGTAATACAAATGATATTTAAGGGCTAACTAAAGTAAATTCACAAACGCAACATCAGCGCGGGGAAATAGATAAGTTGGCGTTCAGAGAGCTGGACACATGAAGAAAATACTTAAGATTATGGGTAACTAACACAAAAAGGCTCGACAACCCCTGTGCGGCCTGACACGCCCGGGGTAGGGTGTCTCTGCTACGATAGCCGAGACAGAAAATCTGCAAGGTGGTTGTCGACTCCCGGAAGGTGTTCGGCTCGGAACCTGAAAAGGCTGAAATACAAAGCCCAGCGTTTCAATCGGGGGTTCAACTTGTCTGCCTGTTGCAAATGAAGGAGCGGTCGATGGTCGGTTTGTAACACAAATTCTCGTCCATACAGGTAGACCTCAAACTTCTGTAGAGCCCAGTAGATGCTTAACGCTTCTTTTTCAATGGTAGAATAGTTTATTTCTGCTCCTTTCAGTCGACGTGAAGCATCTGCTACCGGCGCGTAGTGACGGAAGTCTCGTTGGCTTGGCTGGAGGAGAGCTGCTCCAAGTCCAGTTTGGGAGGCATCTGTCCTCAGAATGAAAGGGCATCTGGGGTCTGGTAACTGTAAGACCGGTCTCTTGACTAACGCTGTCTTCAAACTTTCGAACAGATCTTCTGTTGTATCGGTCCAAGGTATTTGTTCTGGGGAGTTCTTCTTTAGGAAATCATGGAGTTTAGATGTCAGTTGAGAGTAGTTAGGAATGTACTGTTGGTAGTACCCAACTGTACCGAGAAAACTTCGGAGCTCCCGTTTGGTTTTTGGGAGTGGAGCCGATTTCAAGGCTTCGACTCGGTTCTCCAGAGGCTGGATCTGATTACTGCTCAGTTGATGACCCAAATACTGGAGGCTGTCAAATCTGAATTCGCATTTGGACGGCTTCGCCTTAAGGCCATGTCGAGAGAGAGCTTCGAACAGTTTAGCTAATGCTGTGCAATGATCTTCCCAGGTTGTCGAGGCGATTAAGATGTCGTCCATGTAGAACTCGGTGTCTTGCAGTCCTGCAGTGACTTGACGTATAAGGCGGGAAAAAGTGGCTGGAGCATTTGCTAGGCCGAAAGGCAGTACGTTGAATTCATAGAGGCGGGACCTAGTTTTGAAGGCGGTGTATTGGCGGGACTCAGGGTGTAGAGGTACTTGCTAATATCCACTGGTCAGATCCATTTTGCTGAATATTGTTTTGCCAGCTAAATTGGTGAAAATGGCAGTGGTGTCTGCTATCGGCTCGGCATCGAATACTGTCTGGCTGTTGAGGTGCCTGCAGTCCAGACAAAATCGGTGGGTTCCGTCTTTCTTCCGGACAGCAAGGAGCGGTGAATAGTAAGGTGATGTGGATGGCGTCACGATTCCCATCTTCATCCACTTCTCTAAACTTGACCGCAGTTCAGGCTCCAGCGCTAAGGGAAGTGGATACGAATGTTGAAGTCAAAAACTGGAAGGGTCCTTCAATTTTATTTCATGAACTGTCGTGCTGGTTCTTCCGGGAGTATCTGTGAAAAGATCGCGATATTCTTCAAGTAGTTCCTGGAGTTCTGAGCGTTGTGTTGTAGTCAACGTAGAGGAGATGAGACAGTCTTCAATGGTTTCTCCGACGGGTGACGGTATCTCTGGTTCTTTCCGGTCGAGTTCTTCTTCTTCGCAGGTAGGTTCTAGGGCGAGGCCAACCGCTGCAAATGCTTCCTCTACTCTCTCGTCGTCCTCCTCGCGATCTTTCTCGCTTGGTGAGGCGGAACTTTGCTGCTCCCGGTCGTGGTACTGGCGAAGGAGGTTGATGTGATAGACTTTGTTGTTTCCATCCACGTCCAATGTATAGGTATAAGTTCCCAGGCGTGATTTCACTGTATAGGGACCTTTCCAAGTCATAAGTAGCTTCTTTCGAGAATCGGGCAGAAATACGAGGACTTTATCTCATTGCTTTAGAGTTCGCATCTTGATACGTCTGTTGGAGAACTTGGCGCTTTTCTCTTGGTTCCTGTTTAGATTCTCACGAGCGATTTTACATGTTTCTTTCAATCGGTGCTTCATTTCCATCAAATACTGAGCAGTGCTCGTGTCGTCTTGCAAGCTACCATCGGTCCAGCATTCCTTGAGCACGGTTAAAGGTCCACGGACGCGATGGCCGTAGATGAGTTCGAAAGGAGAATACCCGGTTGAGGCCTGAGGAGCGTCTCGATAAGCAAAAACGAGTGAAGGCAGATACAGGTCCCAATCTCGCGGCTGTTCTACGGCTAACTTCCGCAACATGACTTTGAGCGTACCATTGAAGCGTTCGACTATGCCGTTCGATTGGGCATGGTATAATGGCGTCAATCGGTGCTGGATACCGACGAGTTTCAGGAAAGCTTCGAAGGTTGCAGCTGTGAACTGAGTGCCGTTGTCGCTTGTTAGCGTGTGAGGGAAACCAACTCTGCTGCAGATTTCGAGTAGCTCCTGGGCGACTGTTTCTGCATCTATATGTCTGAGCGGGGCTGCGTCCGCGTACCGAGTTGCTTGGTCCACCACGGTGAGAATGTATCGGTGGCCACGTGCCGAAGCTGGTTGTAATGGGCCTACCAAATCAACACTGAGCGCGGAGAATGGAGTGGTGATCGGTGGGGTTGAGATAGGTGCCTTTCTTGGTCGAGATGGAGCGTGCGTCTGGCAGGTATGGCAGGAGTGACAGTATTGGACCACATCTTTTGCTAGGGACGGCCAATAAAAATCGCGTTCTAGTCGAGCCTGAGTCTTCTTTTGGGAATAATGGCCAGCAAATGGGTTGTCATGAGCCATTTCCAAGATTTGTGGGCGCACGCTTGCAGGTGCTAAAAGTTGATGAGTTTCCTGACCGTCTCGTAACGTTTTCCGATGGAGAATGCCGTCATGGAGTTCAAAGGTAATGACTCTGCCATCCTTGTGCGTTTCTTCTTTGCCAGTGTCAACTTTCTTAAATAAAAGCTGCAATGTTTTGCACTCCCGCTGTAATTTCTTGAAGTCTTCTTTGTTGTGTTGCAATATATCGACAGTGCTTGGTGCGGCAGTGGGATCTTCGATCGCTTTTGCTGCTGCCCTTGTGACAACGTGAGAGACTTCTGCAGCAACTGGTTGCTCTTCATAGTCGGTCATCTGTTCTTCGAAGGAGGTGGTTCCGGGAACTCGGCCGAGAATGACATCGTGGGATAGCTCTTCAATGGCTACGGCTGTCACCTCTCCGTGGTAATAGGGTCACACGAGAGAGACCCGGGCCAGAGGCGCTTCGAAAGAGTGATTGTTGGCCAGCCGTACGGTAATTTCCTTCTTCAAAATGGCGTCAGCTGGGACGAGAGCCTTCTTGACGAAGACCGCCGTTGCTCCTCCATCGAGTAGTACTTGAACGGGTTGTTGGTTCACGGTGCCAGAGCATGTTTTCAGCTGTCATAATTCGATCAGCTTGTTCGAGGCGATGTGATTGCATGCGACTGGGGGAATATCGTCGTATTCATCTGCTTCTTCATGCGTTGCTAGATTGTTTACTTGAGCGGTAGTACTGGAGATAGGTGGGATTGCATGAGCTGCTCCATTACTCTGACCATCACCTTGCCTCCTCTGCAATTGGCGGCACTCGTCACTGGAATGCGATTGGTTGGGGCCATGAAAAGTACAGTAAAATCCATTGTAAGGTCCTCGTTGTTCGCGCTGCGGAGTGTTGACCTATCCTGAGCGGGTGGGACCACCACGTGTGTTAGAAGTTCTTGGCGGCGTTCCTCGAGAGTTGTTGCTGGAGTTGGGTAATCTTGCTGGAGTGCTCGGGGCTCGGACAGGAAATGTCGCGCGTCGCTCTGGTGCTCCTGATGCTTTGAGTGCTGGAGGGCCCGCATCCGTCGATGATGTCAGTGTGCGACCCTTACAAAGCTGATGGAGCGATGTATGAGGTCTTGCTTGTAAGAAGCTATCACCTTGCTCTCCTAGGCTTGCGACTGTGTTACCACCCCTGTCACGCAACTGAATAGCGAGGAAGGGCGGCAAGCTTGAATAAGCTCGGTCAACAATTTGGAAGTCACGAAGAGTCTTGTAGTTGGCTTCGATGTTGCATCCTTTTAACCAAGCGTCAAAGGATTGTTCGAGTCGCCGTAGGTAACGTGACATATTGTCGCCTTCTTCTGGCTTCAATTCGTAGTAGTTGGCACGTAGTTTTGCCGGAGTAACTTTATGAGCATCTAGTAGGAGCAATTTAATTTCAGGAAGCTTGAAGCGATCTGCTGCGGGCAGGGTATCGATGAGTCGACGTTCCTTCGGTGTGATCAAATTATGGAGCATGACAACAGCATCGACTTCAGTAAATCCCATCGCTGTGGTGTGAGTGCAGAAGCGTTGCAAGAATTCGTCCATCCTTTCTATCGTGTGATCAAATGGAGCCGGTGGAGGTATCTTCACTCTAGCATTTTGGGGAGCGATTTGAGCATCGAGTTGTCGGAGTCTGAGCTCGTGGTCTCGTTGTGCTGCTTCTCGTTCCGCTGCTCGTTCTTCTCGTTCCGCTGCTCGTTCTGCGGCTTCTTCCAAATGCCTCAGGCGGCTGGTAAATTCTTCCCGGTACTCCGCATCGGTGGGAGTGAGGCCGAGGGCTTCGACGTATTCTCGAGCTTGAGCGACGCGTAGTTGATTAGAACCCAGAAATCCCAGACAACGTTGGTAGTCGCGCAAAGCTTCTGGGTCCCTGTTCGGGCGCCAGAATATGTCGATACCGTCGTGCGGTCGACGTGAGGGTTCGTGGAAAAGGGGCTGTCTTCTGTACAGCTACCTTTTTCGGGGCGCTAGCTTTTCTTCGCAGCCGCCCTTCCTGAGGTTCGTGTGGGTACCGCCTACGCCGTAATCAGTCCGCTAGGGCAACAGAAGTAAATTCTGTTAGTGCCGAACTACAGCGGTACCGTTGTGTGTGGGGGGTGAGGTTAGTGTGGGTACCACCTGCGCCGTATTCAGTCCGCTAGGGCAACAGACGTATATTCTGTTATGTGCCGAACTACGGTGGTACCGCTAGGGTGAGGTGTGTGTGTGGGTACCACCTACGCCGTATCAAGTCCGCTAGGGCAACAGAAGTAAATTCTGTTAGTGCCGAACTACGGTGGTACCGTTAGGAAGACGAGCAAGTGTCTGCGCCGTATGAGACCGCTAGGGCAACAGAAGTGAATTCTGTTAGTGCCGAACTGCGACAGCGTCGTCCTATCGACAAACCATGCGAAATAGTTCGTCCTTCCGAGGTAGCTCCTTAAACCCCTTAGTAGGCGAGGTGTCGTATAAGTCTAACGCCTGTGTCAACAAGGAGAAAGGAAACTCTTTTCATCTTAGGGTCTGACTTGTTTAATGCTGTATCTCTTTGAAGTCCCTATCACATACACTGATATATTTTAACAAAGACAGTGATTTATTTTCTATTGCAAAAATAGTGCGTACAGACGTGAGCTACTGCATAACAGGGTACAACACTCAAAATTGCATTTAAAATATTAGTCGTATTTAGCTAGATAACACAAGAAACATTGGAATATCGACATGTAATACAAATGATATTTAAGGGCTAACTAAAGTAAATGCACAAACGCAACATCAGCGCGGGGAAATAGATAAGTCGGCGTTCAGAGAGCTGGACACATGAAGAAAATACTTAAGATTATGGGTAACTAACACAAAAAGGCTCGACAACCCCTGTGCGGCCTGACACTCCCTAAATCCTGTGTCGACAACTAGCATGTGTATTACGATAACCATGTATGAATAGCAATTAAGGATCTAAATCATATGTTCCAACACTTAACATGGGTGTTACGATAACCATGTATAAATAGCAATTAAGGGTTTCTATGTTGAGGTATTTGAATGCATTTTCGCTTTCATTTTCAAAACTTGTGCGTACTAATGAAAGTGTTTTTCAAATGAGCGTCGCGAGGATTGTGCTCTCTTAGTTCAAAATCAGATTAGGCAAGGAAAGGAACTCAATTTTGTTGTACTTTTCTATCAATCATTTTGTTTCAACATTCTACACGGGTATTACGATACCAATGTGTTATAATCATTTAAGGATGTTAATGTTAAAGTGTTTTAAAAACCAATGTATCGACATTTCATGCTTGTACTTTATTGGAAATAAAATGTTTTTCTTTCTTTTCTTTCTTAGCCATCTTGAAGATTGAGGGAGTTCGGTCGTTGTGTAAACGAGGGTTGAATACTCTCACACTTTTGAGGGAATATTATACTCTTAGTTTGATTATTTTTATATATGGGGTATTTAAATCGCTTTGAATACTCATGACGAGAGTGGGTACCCATTTAGGTTAGAGGTACATTCTTTCTAACAATAGGCACTTTGTTTCGGAGCGAGTGCCACACCCGTCCTCACACCACGGAGTCACTGAAGACAATTAGTAGTATTTCATCTGTGGGGCCCGGAAATCGAAATGGGGCTTAGTATTTTTCTAATAAATTATCAACTCCAAAATCCAAATATTCCTTTCGCCCATCCGGCACCACTTCACTCCCTCTTCCGGTGATGCCCCGCATCCGGTCATGCCTCTACATTTGGTTATGCCTCACATTTGTTTGTACCCTACATCCTGAGAAAACCCATATCCGGTCCTTTATCCCCATGTAAGGTGTCCCAGCGATAATATTCGCTATAACAAAACAGAAGATGATTATGATATTTCTTACTTGAGCTAATAATACTGGCGCAATGAGTTCTTCGGGGTCAAAGACATGAAAGGTATTGTTTTACATTGCTAGCTGTAATATTTTCAACATAGGTGGGACCGTACAAAAGTTAACTATCTAAAATTAGTGTTGTGGTGTATTCACTAAAATAAAAAGGTAAGAAGAGTTTACCATACAAAGCTTACGACAGCAATTTGAGACCGGAATAAGAAGATTAAAATTTAAAGTTATGACATTCGTCGAATCCGAGGTCTTCAACAAATGTTTCAATAAGAAAGTAGTTACTAAAATATCCTCACATTTAACATCCTCTCTCTTTGCGGTAATCAATTTGGGTTTGGAACTGCAAACTGAAATGTGAGTCACTAAGAACACAAAATCCCTGTGACACATAGCTGATAATACTCTTGTAAACAAAATTATGCCGTGTTCTCGACTCGGACAATGTTTGACAATGCATGCAAATTAAGTGTACTGGAAAAAACAATTAAAAAGTGAATGATTGCATAGTTCTTACAAGTATAATGTACCATATGTGAGATAAAGGCTAGGTTAAAGGTTAACATCGGCATCTTTGGGATGCTTTATTTCCAATCAAGCCTGATACATATGATCTTAGCATTGGTTTTTCAAATGTCTTATAACTAACCCAATATATAGGACACCATGACGATTCCCCCGTAAAGCCGGTACCCATTTCCGACACCTGGGTCGAGTGGGGTATTGTGCTTGAGCTTTCCCTTATACCCAACGGGGAAAATCTCCGCGCCAGCGCTGGGAACGAACCCGCGACTTCCAGCATACAAGTTCGATCCCTTAACCGCTGTGCCACTAAAGCCATGGAAAAGGCTGGAAATGGGTGTTTGCCACGGCCAAATATCGAGTGATTATTCGCAGTGTTTTATTGATCGAAGTGAATTATTTTTAGCATTAATATGTGCCCCCATTAGTGTTTACTTCTCCAAATTGAAATATTTATCCTAGGCCAATTGTTTATATTTTTTACGAATTTTTAAAAAAATTATGTGCGTGGTCTCGACTTAGTTATAAGCTAGTTTAGTCATTAGTTTTTATACAGATTAAAATTAAAGTTGTAAGTTGTATCTCTATTCAGTGTTCACCCATTTTGATTTTCCTAATAGAAAGAAAAATGCCATACGAAAGAAAAAAGGCTTAGTTTTAAGGAATTCAGTTACCTTTTTTTTCATATCTATTTTTTTATTACATTGACATTTTGCAACCAATTGTTTTATTCCACCTTTCAGTTTTACGTTCTGGATGTTCTTGGTAAGAAAAAATATAAAACACATTGGTGTAAGTGTGTTTTTGGTGGACCAAACCATCCGTCCGGGTCGTGAACACGCGGTCTCGACCCGGACAGAGAATTATGGATTTTAAAAACGGCTGTAAAACCAATACTATGATATCTATAGATATGAAACTCATAGCATAAGATGGGGAACTAGTTAAGCTTTCTTTTAAGCACAAAATCTCTCCTGTAGCTCAATAACTTTTTTATGAATATTATTCACTTTCCTGTCCGGGTCGTGAACACATCACCCTACCTGCTCCAAAATTTTTCTGGTCTTCTGTGTGGTTCCCATTTTCTTTCTTCAATTTTTCTTTTTTTCTTGATAGATCCAGCACTTGGCGCGTAGGTGTCCCATTTTTCCGCATTCGAAGCATCTTGAGTTTTTCAATTTGGAGGTCACAAGGGTTTTTTCACTGAAGTCTGAAGCACTTTGATTTTTCAGTTTTGCTTCTTAATTCAGAAGGCGCTCTGTCACAATATCCCATGACGGTAGTTTTTCGTGAGCTTCCAGTGCAGTCACCAGCGTGGAGAAGTGGTCGGGAAGTGACGACACCAAGATTATTACACGACTTTCTTTATCAACAGCGTCATCAATCACGCTCAAGGACTCAAATATTTCGACAAATGCTTTGAGATGAGTTTGTAAGTCTTGGTCTTCTTTTAGTTTCATGTTGTAGAGTCTTTTGCGTAGTCTGAACTTATTAGACCAAGTTTTCTTTTGGAATGTATCTTCAATTTTGTGCCACAGTTGCACAGGTTCAGTAGCATCACCCAATAAATACAGTTGACTCGTTTCGACACCAAGCACAATTGTTGCAAGTGCACTGTCACGTCTTTCTTCAAATTTCCTTCGAGCAGTCTTGTCCGTAGTCTGTGGCATGGTTTCCGTTCCTCGAACCAAGTTCCACAACTTTTCTTTCATTAAGATCATCTTCATTTGCAGCTTCCACGTTGGATAGTTTTTATCATTAAGAGCCGTGAGGCAGTTTTTAGCACTTTCACTTACGGAGCCTGCCATGTTTCTTTCTCTTTCACTGTTTCTGTCTCACACAGTACTAACAGATCACCAACGTCTGTTCTCGCTGTCCCGGGCTGTTTTTCGCTTCGGGACTTAGGATAACCTCACTTAAAATTGTTTCTTCGGAAGGTTGTCTGGGCCCATAACCTATTGAGGTTAGGGTAAGTAAAGCGAGACACTTGGGATTTATATATTGTCAGTAACACACAGCAGGGCACAGTAAGGTTACATCGCGATGGTAAGCGGTGGAGTGGGGTCCAGCCAAACCTGAGAACCATGAGCTCATTTCAATAAGAACCATGAGCTCAGTTCTCAACGTAGAGTACTGTTTAAACACATTCTAACACAAGAGCACAGTAACATTATCCGTATTATACACATATACATTCAAGGTGCTACAATAAAGGTTTCAACAGGCTCTGATATTCACAAGTCGAAGACGTTTTGCCAGCAGCAGGCTCACTGCCGCTACCGTCGCCTCGCACTCAAGTCACTCGACCGCTGTCCCCGCTGCAACTCCACTTCCTCTGACGATCCTCCAAGGCATCCCTTGGTGCAGTACTACCTGACTAATATTTTCTTCGTGTGCCATTACTGTCGGCGTTATTCCCAATAGAACGGCGTTTATTCTAGTTTTATTTTTCTTGCCCTGTCGGGTTCGTTCTTACCTCAGGCACTCGCTTCGGGCATTGTTATTCGAAGTCTTTAGATATTCACAGTCTGCCCGGAGGGTTAAAGCAGCATGAGGAAGAACACCATACTGGTGACGCCAGAGTGACCCCGCAGGTGGAAGCATAGCTGGGAGAGAGGTCCGCACCCGCTTTCGGAGGTGAAACCAAAGAATGACTCTTCCACTGCGAGGTTTTTCTTGCACAAATCCCAAATCTGGACGACGCTTCGAAGTTCAGGGTGCTCCTCGGAGGGCAACTCACGCACATCGTCTCCAGAGTACGAGAGACACTACTGAAGCCACGGGAAACGGTAAATACGACGCACTAAAGGCGGCACCAACGAAATGTTGCGTTCATCACGACGAAGAGACAAACTACAACGCCATCGTTAAAATAATGCTGAGAGACAGCCCACCATCCAAGTTACTCCTGGAAATGACGCGTCTCGACAAAATAGACTGACGGGGGTTGAAAATGTGGCCGGGGCCGGAGCCGGGATCAACAAATTTGTCGTGGCCGGGGCCGGGGCTATCAAATTTACCACGGCCGGGTCCGGGGCCGATTTTCAGACCATTCAGGACGTGTCGCGATGACGTAATGCACTACGCCGGTTAGGGGTTCAGTGCATTGTGTTTTTATGTCAAGTCATGCCCTAAAGTTTTGTAGACTTGTAGTTGTAGTGCTTGTTGAATTATAAAAGAAACAATTCTAGTAACTAAATATATAACGTCTAAAAAAGTGCATTAGCAGTATAGAAAATAGACCGATATTGGTGATATACTTTTGATATTGGTGAAGAGTGTAAAAATTTCAGTGTACACCATTCGTAAAGCAAATATACGACGAGGAGCGGCTGTGCAACTCAGAGAACTTTCTCAACGCAATCTTTATGGGGCCATTTAAAATCGACACATAATGATCAATTCCTTGAAACTGAAGAAAACTTAACAAAGAAAAATAATTGAAAAAATACAGAAACTGAACGAACGAGAAGAAAAACTAAAAATTTATGTATTGAAAACAACAAAGACAGTTTAGGTTGCAGCAGTAGCAAAACTGCCGAGAGAAGCAAGTCGTCTTCGTCTATTGGCAAACAGCTGTATTTAAAAGAAACATTCACTAAACCGAAAAAGTTGAAGCCAAGTAATGCTGACCAAATTCATGTAGAGAAATTGTTAATTTACTTTCTTTGTGACTCGTTCAATCCTTACGACCCTGGAAAAGATTCTTTTTTGAATTTTGTAAGATTTTTTAATAAGAAGTTTCAAGTGCCATCAGAGAAGGTAATCAGAACAAGAGAAATTCTGAACCTTGGTGATCCACCTTTAATGTCGGTAAATGATGCACTGACTTGCTTTGAGAAAATGAGCTGTACTATTTGAACAGCGTGCGCCACGGTGCGTGCCCCCAATGTCTAGTGTAAACGCTCATGGCTCTTGTGATGTGCCGCATGAGGCGTATACATGTGAGCCTGCGAAAAAATGTATACCAGTGCAAACAGAGCTTCAGGAACACTCTTTGCCGACATTCATTGCGGTCGCTACCAAGTCTCGAGGGGAACTGGCTACCGGGGGTTGATATCCGCATGGATGCCAACAAGAGGTCTCTCTATCTAGTACCTCTCATTTTACACTATATTACAGAGGGGAACTGGCGTGGCCGACGATCTGCAACAATGTTGCCACGAAGATGTCTCTAACTAGTAACTTATATTTTACATTAATAACAGCTAGTGTTACCCAAAAATACAAACACAACAGACATTTATACAGAAGATTTTACTTTGGGCTTTCGAAACAAGTTTTCAATAGAGAAAGATGTTCCAGTTGTCGAGCCTCGGTGGTGCGAGGATTTTCACGTTCGGTAGGGTGGAGCACGGAGAAAAAGACCGTGCAGTCCTGGCCGAAGCCACAAGCTTTCTTAGGTCCCGGGCAAAGCGTTGCCTCGACCTCGTCTTTTGCCGAAGTCGTATTGAAGCATTCGGACTCGGGAACATTCAAGCAGCAATAAGTATTTTATTCAGGTGCTCGATTTACAGCAGATGAAAGGATCCCCAATACCACAGCTCTGTTTGTTTTATTATTGGTGTATTTAGTTTTCTTAATAACTGCATTTTTCCAGTTGTTAGAATGATATAAGAATTTTTTTAGCGTAGGCTTGCTACTACAGGAGTTTAATATTGGATTGACACAGCCTGTTCATTGCCTCATACCTCAGAGCTGTTTGGAATCTCGACAACACACGCGTTCTACAAAACTGTGGAATTATGTGTCGAAATGTAAAGAAAGGAACTAAGGAGATTTGGAACGACTTATTCAGTATGTTCCGCTGTTGCCGCATCGGTCATCCTGACCTCTGGTTTGGGTAACCCCAATCACGCAGGGAAGCTTAACAGAAAAGGCTTGAGAGAAAAACAGACGACTTAGCAGCATGTACTCCGGTCCGACCAAGAGAACTTTTAAAGGGCCAGCAGAAGCACATCAACTGCGCCGAAACGAATGAACATCATAATCAAAGAAAACGGAAAACACGAAAGTCAAAATATAATTGGGGTAACTCAGGTATCTTAGTTTTTTTTTTTTTAATTCACGACAAATGATTACTAGAAAACATTCTACACAAAACACAACGCAACAAGGTTGGAAATAGTGTAGGCGGGAGAGTAGTGAACTCAACACCCCCCTTAAACTAAGATACTCCCATTATTAGAGGCAACTTGCTAAGTTTCTGCTTGGAGAAAGGTTTCGTAAAAATATCGGCACCGTTATTCTCAGATAAAACATAGGTGAGGAAAGAAAGAAAGAAAAATGTTTATTTCCAAGGTGGCACATGAGATACATGCCAACATATTGGCTTTTAAAAGTTTCTTAATATAGGACATCCTAAAACAAATGTTCCATTCGAGGAGTACTAATTGACAAACCATCCGAGGTGTGCAAGTAGATAAGCCATACGAGGCATAATAATAGACAAACTATACGAGGTGTACTAATAGACAAACTATCAGAGGTGTACAAATAGATAGACCATACGAGGCCTATTAATTGACAAAATATACGAGGCGTACTAATAGACAAACCATTCGTGGTGTGCTAATAGTCTAACAAAAGTTCTATACCAGGAGTAGTAGATGACGAACCATCCGAGGTGTACAAATAGATAAGCCATACGAGGCATTATAATAGGCAAACTATACGAGGTGTACTAATTGACAAGCTATCAGAGGTGTACAAATAGATAGACCATACGAGGCATATTAATTGACAAAATATACGGGGCGTACTAATAGACAAACCATACGTGGCGTGCCAATAGTCTATCTCTGTCAAGGGTAGTTGAATGAGAAATGAAAAATATGCCCTAAAAATATGCAAAGCCCTATCACCATCAAAAATATATTTCATATCTTCTCGATATTCACCACAACATCATGCGAACATGAGTACATGGGATAAAATGGAGATACAGTGTAAGCCGGTTACCACTCATGATTGACAAATATCTACAAAATATTGGCAGAAATGGGTAAACAAACACATACTCAACGTCAAAATTCATAGCTTGTACAACATACGGAGAGAAAGATAATTTTACCACGATTCATATGCTCAAATTGCACTTTATTTCATTAATTACATTTGTCATTAATCCGATTCACAGAAACGCCCTCTGGGGAAGTGATAGATCTATTTTTTAATCATTTCGCTGGTGCAATAAAATTTATTAACCGGATGGTTCTTGCGTAGAGAAATGAAATAGAAACATGTATATCTATTTATGGAGATATATATACCTACACACGTACACACATATATTAATATATATACATATTGAAAATTAAATATAAGAAAAAAAATACCTGTATAAAATAAAAAGATAAAAACAACCTACCATCTACTACACAGAAATTGACAGTTGAGGTCACTGTAATCTTGAGAAAATTTTCGCAAAAAATAACTAAAAGAAAAACAAGACTTCGAAAAACATATAAATGAACTGGTTTTTAATTTCTTCATAGAAATTTTTAAGAAAACTCAGGTTACAGTCAAGAAACAACACAACTCTTCAGCATTATACGGACATGTGTAATTGGGATAAAATGGAGTAACATTGTGGCCGGATATCACATCTGAGTGGAGAATATTCACAAAATTTGGCACATATAGGTAGATTAGGCAATGATCCAAAGTGATAATTTTATTTACAGATATTTAGAGTTTTTTCCGTTTTGAAAGTTCAGTGCTGAACGCACGGAATAAGAATAAAAAGACTAAATGCAATGCGTAAATTACCCCCTCCCCCCAGCTCAGCCGAAAATCGATTGCAAACATCTTCGAGAATGATTTTGAAATAGCAAGACAACGTTAACCAAAATTTAATTCATTAAAAACTTTGCACGACCCTCACATTTATAAACCTGTTTATTGGTGTACACACAAAATGTATTTCATGGTATATTTGTCATACGGACGTTGAATATTAATACAGAAAAGAGAAAGAAATAACAAAATACAGATGAGGAAATACTCCTAATTATGGAAAGAACGTTCGTTTTGCTGCATTTAACTGACGGCTGTGGTGCTCATTGATGTCGACAGAAATAAGTAAGATGAATATACGAATGGCATAGCAAACTTAAAATGAAATAGTTTCTAATTTTCTAACAGAAATTTCAGGAAAATTCAAATTTCTGATAGATGGGAAGTTCACACCGAAATGCTGCAGGCCCTATGACAGAGATGAAAAATGTCGTGACACATTTACTCTAAATTCTTTTACAGTTTTAGAGTTTTTGATATGCTGGGGAAGCTTGTTCCACAAAAAAGCTCTAGAAACTGAGAGAGCTTTTTGTCCCACGTTAGATGAACGGTAACTGACTAAAACATCGTTCCTCCGATTTGGTCTTTTGTTTGGGATATTAGTTGGAAAAATTTTTACCACCTCTTCATTACTTTGGGGGAGTTACAGAGAGGAGAATATTCGTCGAGCTTTTTAGATCATGAATCTGTTCGGTATTGGGATCCAGTCGAGTTTTCTTAAAAGAGGGGTGACATGATCGTATTTATTGAAATTTCCTTTGCATACCACTTTGGCGGCGAAGTTTATACATTTTTGCAACTCTTTCTGACGACATTGAGGTAAATCTCCCCACATAAGACTGCAGTAGTCCAGACGCGATAAACTAAAGACTGAATCACTAATAATCTTGATTTTTCGTCAAGTGTGTTCTTAATGCGATGAAAGAACATTAAGGTTCCGTTAATTTTGTTGCACATTGTTTCGACGTGTGAATTGAAAGTCATATTTTTTCAAACCAAACACCCAGATTTTTACCCTTATCTACTGGTTCAATTGTATCATCTCCAAATGTTAGTTTGAATGGTGGTAAATTTTCAGTCGCATTCTGTGATCCAAAAATAATGCATTGCGTTTTACTTGCGTTAAGTTTGAGGCCATTATGGTCATACCACAATTTCAGATTTCTCAGACGGTTTTCAGCTCTGGCTTGTGTTTCTTTTAAATCCGCTGTTGAGCTTGTCATGGCAATTTGTACGTCATCAGCATACATTGAGATTTTTGTGTTTGCTGGCATGGTGGGGAAATCATTGATGAAAATTGAAAATAGGAGTGGGCGGATGATTGAACCTTGAGGAACGCCAAAATTATTTGGTATGAATGATGACATTTTGTTATTCAAGCACACTGCATGAGAGCGGTTTAGTAGGTAGCTTTCAAGCCACTGAGTGTCTATTCTGAGGTTTGAAATTTTTTGCAGAAGTTTCTTATGCTCAACACTGTCGAAAGCTTTGGAGAGATCAAGCAATAGTAAGGGAGTAATTTTTTTTGGTCAATTTCATTGTAAATTTTTTCTGTTATGTTTAACAGGGCGTCCTGAGTACTGGTATTCCTTCTGTAAGCATATTGATTGCGATGCAGTAGATGTGACTCGCCTATGTAAGACGAGAGCTGGTTTGTTCTTACTTTTTCTAATACTTTGGACATAACAGGCAGGAGACTGATTGGTCTGTAGTTTGATGCTATGTCGATATCACCAGATTTATGTAATGGCTTAATAATGGATAGTTTCCTTTGATCGGGAAAATTGTTTGTGGCTTTAGATGTCTTTATTATCAAGCGAATAAGGGGTGCTGTGACAGGGAAGCTTTCTTTTAAATGTTGGAGGCTCATGCCATCATGTCCAGTCGCTTTAGTATTCTTTAGTGAGTATAAGATTTTTCGTATCTCTATGACGCTAACTGGCTTTGGTCTTCACTTGTTGCTACTATTTGGGGATGAAACATCGCTCAGATTTGCCGCTGTAGATGTGTCAGAAACTGCCCTGGATACTTCATTGAAAACATCTTCGCCGACTTTTGAGAAGAAAGTGTTAAAGTCATTCGCCATTTTTGAGGGGTTGTCAAAAGTGCTTTTGCAGTCTGAATTTTTATACTGAGCAACTTCTCTAATGATTTCCCAAGTTCTTTTAGGGTTTTGTTTTACCGCCAAGAGTTCTTTGTGGAAGTAGTCCCGTTTTGCTTCCTTAACTTTTCTTCGTAGGATATTCTCATGATCTTTATATTATTTTCGACGCGTACTGTCTGATTTATTCAGTTTGTACTCACGCTGCAAATTTCTTTTAGCTCTGCTCAACTGTTCTTTCTTATCTGTTACCCATTTAGAAATTCTTGGCTTAACTTTCTTCGTAGTGAAAGGTGAGCATTCGTTAAGAGCTGATACGAAATTTTCGTTGAAAAGCGAAACTTGTAGATTGACATCATCGGTGTTTTCCATGCCTTTTAAATTCACTCCATCTGTCTAATAGCTTTTCTTGAAATATTTCAGGGGAGTAGTGGTTTTTCATGCGATATGTAATGTAACTATATTTCTGTTTCTCTTTTGCAATATTGATTTGGCATTCTACCGAATGGTGATCAGAAAAGGACGGTAAGATCTCTGTGCTGAGTACTGCTTGGGGATTGTTTGTAATTGCTAGGTCAAGAAGAGTTTTGGAAGTGTTGGTAATTCGCGTTGGTTCTTGGACCATTTGAGCAAGATTAAGTCTGTGCAGCATCTTGCTTAGCTGATTGTTTTTATTTGTCAGATCTATGTTAAAATCTCCGAAAACATAGAAAGACTTTTTGGCTGCAGAAATTGATTTAAGCGTAATTTCAATTAAATCTAATGTTGGACGTAGAGATGCTGACGGATGTCTGTAAAGACTGCCGATAATGAAAGACTTGTGTTTGTTTACTTGAACATTGAGCCAAACCATTTCTATGTCTTCGCATTTTTCTTTTATCGGAACTAAGGATGTAGAGTAGACATCTTTGATGAAAATGCATGAAATGCTACCTCTATTACTCATGACTCCATCATAACGGTACAATGTGTAACCGGTAATGCTGAGATATGAGCTTTCGACTCTTGAATCGAACCATGTTTCAGATACGCATAAAATATCGATATCGTTAGTGATCAACATTACTCGTACATCATCCATTTTACCATTGAGACTGCGAGCATTTATGTGCAATATTTTAATATTATTTATCTCAATAGGCAGATCTTTAGTGGAGTTGTTGCATTTTTTAGGTCTAGCAGGGCATTTAGAATTCGTCTCTAGGTCTTTATTGCCGCGTTCATTGTTTGTGATTTCAGCTTCAAATTCAATTTGATCACTGGTACTTAGTCACAAAATGGGGGCGGGAGCAACACGATTTTCATCACGCATTTTCAAGAGGGTGCTATAGTGGTCCTGTTTCCGGTGTATGCTTACCGGAGGACAGTTTATCAGAGCATTTGATGTAGGAGAAATTGTCGTCTTCCGAATCCCATTGTCTCTTTCATCAAATACGTGAATTGGTGTTCTCGTCACATTAGAAAATATTTGGGGTATGAGTCTCCAACTGCGTGATCGAAGACTTTTCTATCGATGTATTTATCGATGAGTTGTTCGAAACTGCCACTGTTCTTGTCAACGAATTTTGCATACTGGTCCTTGTTTCTGGAGCTCTCAGTTTTGATGTTTTTTTTTCAGAGATGTATAATTCCATTTCTATATTTGTTGTGAAGCAAGCTGCGTCTTTACGGCGTGGAGGAGACAGTGTCCGTCTCCTAAAGTGTAAGCAGGCTCCAATTTGAGCGATCGTTTCAAGTCGTCCAGTGTGTCTGCAACGCGTGTGCAAATTTGATTCACTGTTGATTTTTCGGTAGCAGTATTAGTTTGGTCGTTCGACGGAGGCCTGGCAGAGGCATCAGATTTTTTTCGAATAATTTGATTTTCTTTGGAATAGTTTTGAATATCGGTATTCGCTTGACTTTCCTCGGTTCCTGCGTACTCACTGGAAAGTTGAGAATTGGTTGATAAGGAGGGCATGTCGCAATCACTATTTGTGTCTGTTGCAAGTAACGCAAATTTATTTTTCGTACTGACATTATATTTGTCTGAGATCGAGTCAGGGAAAGGCTCAGGCTTATTCACGTTCCTCCTGCTGTGGGAGAGTGAGTTACTCAGAGCTCTGCTTGATGACGCAATCAATTTTGAAGGATTTGGATTTGGTGTACCATGTGCAGTGATGTGCATAGGCTTATATTCTTTTTGAAAGTTTAAAGTGAGACTATTTTCTCATTCCGTGAAGTTTTCGATTCATTGGAATGATCTACAATTCCATTCATTGCTTGACATTCGTGGAAACGAGGACAATATGGCACGGTGATTTGCAATGTTGATTTCATTGCAAGTTGTTCAAGAAAACAAAAGTTTTCTTCCTGGGTCCGAGGCCATTGAAAGTTATTGAGTGCGTCACCATTTTCATTATCTGGGTAAGTTTGAAATTGAATCAAGTTTAAACCCAGGTTTTTGCAAAAGTTCAGCGCATTGTTGAATTCGTTTGCACTGCAAGCATTGACAATATAAATACGAGAAAGTGCGTACTTCCTTACAATTTGTTGTTTGATTCGAGCAAAGTCTGAGGGCGAGTGGCAGAGACCATCAAAACTTAGTATATAATTTTTAAATCTAGGCATGCAATTTATAGTATGGAGAAGGTCATCAAAGCGCCCAGATGGAACAGTTTTGATACAGCACGAGCGATCGATGTCCTTTCTTCTGATCGTGCTTAGGATATTGTCACCTAGCAGCAAAGTATCGTAAGGTTCTCGACAATTGAAGTCGATTTCACAAGAGATACTAGCAGGTACCACAGGTGCAAGGTCTTGAGAACTTGTATGTGAATTTAAAGCAAAAAGTTGCTCGGTTGGGTTCTGAATGTTTGATACTGTAGAGAAAATTGACGACGGGCTAGAAGGCTCAAGTTGTCTTAGGGATTTATTAAAAGACGCTGCTGTTAGAGACAAATTGTAAGTAATTTCATGAATTTTTTGAGAGCTTGTTATTTGAAGCGGGTGCTAATAGCCATTAAAAGAAGCAACAGTATTTTTTCTATTGCTCTGTACTGGAAATTTTATTTTGCTTTCACAGCTTGCGCTCTGGGGTAATTTACTGCCAGTATCGGTTTGTGCGCGAATATTATCGAACATATAATCTGGAGAATGAGGAGAGTCTACCACGCTTAAAATGTCCTTATTAATAACAACTATTCTGTCTTGTACCACTGATGAGGATTGTGTTTGTGTCCCCGTCGCTGGTGGACAGTTCGGAGCGTTGTTGTTGACGCAGAGCTGGGGAGCTTGTGCGCTGTTTTGTTTGCTCATATGAGGCGCAGCAGGCTGTTGTGGAGCTGCGGCTGAGACTCTACTGCTTCGAACTTTCAAATGATTGCTGGAGGTTTGGCAGATATGTTTTCCCTCATCCGGCGATATTGGTTGCATAGTCTTCACTTCGGAAGGTGACACACATTCTTTGACGGGGTTACTGGCAGCTGTTAGCAAGTCTCCTGTCATTTGAGCATTAGAATCTTGTGAGTGAGAGGATGTAGGTCCCCTACTTGCAGGCACTTTGCTTGGTAAGGTCGTTTTTTCCATTTTTTGAGAGAACCATTTTTTTCGGAATGTTGTGTAGGGCAACATTTGTACAGAGAACGGCACTTTCCGGCCTGCGAAGCGAGTCTCGTAATGATGCATCGTGCGTTGTAATTGCATAGCTATGACTGGATTTTGAGAACGAAGTGGCTTTTGTAAATATATATCGCTGTTACTGATTTGCTAAAATTTTACCTCGCTCAGCAAGTATTTTAGGAAAAGTGAGGTAAATCCAAGCCGTTTATCGAAGTATTGAAGCTTACAGCTGAGAGAAGAGGGGTTTCTCTTTAAAGATGGAGGAAGGAGGCGCGGAACAGGGAGAGTTGCAGCTGGCCGTGAAAAATGACGTCTTCATAATGACGGTTGGTTACGCTCAGTGGTGCTCTGAGTTCGAGATGTCTGTTTCTCGATCTTTACTGTACGTAATTTTGCATTTTGTACGACCAGGTCAGTCTCCGACATGAGTCGCGATTTTTTTTTATGAGTCTCTTTTAGTGAGAACATATTTTAAGTAAAGTCATTTCAAAGTCAGTTGCACTTTTTATTATATTTTTTCTAGTAATTGTGAATGTCTTTCAACTTCTCGTTCACCCGTTGTTATTACTGGTAGCTCACTTTAAACTATCGGTGTCTTTAAACTATTCGGTGTCAGTAGAGAAACGGAGGTACGAAACACAATAATTCTTTCGTGCACATTTGTCGTCTTGGCCACATAGGAAGTGAACAAAAACTTCACTGAGATGTTAGACATTACCAAAAATTTATCAAATCAAACGTAATTTCTCTGGTTGCTTGGAGCGAAAAAGTTCAGAATTTGCCATGCTCTGAACGGTCAGAAAGACGGGAGGCAGGGGTACGGGAAGAGGGGGGGGGATGAACGGGCTCGGTGAGGGGTGATTGAGGGAACAAGGACACTTCAGACAGACCTATCGTTCGAGACTGGGCTGAGCACACCATTTCCTTCGTGTTGCTAGCACTGCTTTGTTAGCTTCGTATTTAAATTGCACTGTTTTAAGCAGAAATAAGACAAAAGTAATTTTTTTTTTCGCAGTTCCACAGGTAGCAAACACATTTACTGATAGTATAATTTTAGTGTGACAGATAGTATGACCGAGCCCTCGTAATGGTCTATTGTTACAGACATGTACAGGGTTTCACATTTTACTCGCTCAATTTCACAACTTTTCACATTTGCAATAATTGTTTTCCCTCTTCCACGTTATACGTCACTATTTCACCAAAGTTTTTCGATAAAACGACAGTTACTTACTGGAAAAGTAATTTGAAACACAATTTTGTGAATTAAATGTCTAAATTAAGCGTCATATACACACAACATATTGTTTTTTTTGCAATAACAGATGGAAGAAACCGAAGATGAAAAAGTTTTTTATTCTTCTCAGATTTTACGTCACTAGTTAACTAAAATTTTCCATCAAAAGAACAAGATAATAATTAAAGCTAATTTGGTGAATCAAAAATTGATTGTGTACGTTAGAGATTTTTAAACATTCATGCTCTATTGTAACATAGAAATAGTTCACGAATGATGGTCACTGTTATTTTCCCAATAGATGCGAAATTACCAGAGTACACTTTCTATTTCTTTTTTCGACGCTGGAGACCACGGCACTTGTTGTTTGTTCCACGTTAGGACGGGAGGTAGTTTAGAGGGATGGAGCGGGGGTTGAGGGGGCGAGGGTGAGCTTGCTTGCGGTTCACCTCACCGCGAGGGCAGCAGCATAGCTCCACAACTTTACACATTGCGCCACTCACTCTGATCTGCTTGTTAAAATGATCACAACTGAGTCAATTCGACACTGAAATTCACTGTCAACATTTAGTTAGGTAGAGGGCACATTCACGGGCACATAGTTTTACTTCTGCACGTCGTGGAATTTTTCCTTCCCTCACATTCTTGGCAATTCAGCTCCGGTGACTTGGAGCGTGCGTTCACGGAGAACTCCTACAACACCACAAAAAAATATATAGGAATACCATCCCATTCTCAATTTCAGACCTTATGGAATGATAACGGACATCAATAGATTTAGATCTTTGATGATGAACAGGATTTTTAGCTAAAGTAATCGCGCCTTGGTTGTCGACAAATAACTGAACAAGCTTCCTTTCATCACCATTCATGTGAGAAAATAGTTGACGTAAGAAAAGACCTTCCTGCACTGCAGTATTTATAGCTACATACTCAGCTTCGCAAGAAGAAAGTGCTACAACATTCTGCTTCTTTGACTTCCAAGATATCAATTGTCCTTGTTCTGCTGATCGGAAACAATACCCAGTTATGCTACGTCTGTCGAGGGAATTTTCCCTGTCCGAATCACAGTGACAAATGAGAGTCAAAGGCGTGTCCTGGTTTACATATTTCAAGGTCAAATACTGTGTACCTTTCAAGTACTTCAACGTATGTTTAGCTAAGCCTAGAGCCGTTTTAAAAGGACTTGACATAAGTTGAGATAATTTCGTTAAAACATAGGAAATATCAGGCCTGGTACCAGTCATGACGTAGACCAAACTACCAGCTATTTCTATATATAGGTTTGCATCGCACGGTAAATTACGGTTAATAGCCAAAATTTTGCCAATACTAATGTCACATGTCAAAGATTTAGGGTTAGAGTCGTCTAATTGAAACTTTGAAATTAACTTTTTCAAGTCCCAGTGTTGGTCCATAGTTATTACTGAAGTATTTTCAAGAAGTTTGAATTAAATACCTAGAAAATAAGATAACACACCAACATCCTTCATCTTAAATCTAGAACACAACAAATTTTTTACTTTATTCGACTCGTTTATACTACTAGCTGCTACAATCATGTCGTCAACCCAAACAATAAGAATTACTCAAGAACTTTCACTATTCAGGGTATAGACACAATTGTCAGCATGAGATTGTGAGGAACCTTGATGAAATAAAAATGAATTTAACGTATTATTCCAGTTGCGCCCTCTTTGTTTCAACCCTTAAAGAGATTTCTTAAGCTTACACACAAGAGGAACGTTATTAGAATCAGTTACAACAAAATCTTCAGGCTGTTCTTCATAGATATCACAATCAACATCTGCATTCAGGTAAGCGGTTTTTACATCGAGTTGATGAACTACTAAATTGCGCTGAACAGCTTGTTGCATGAGCATTCTAACAGAAGTAATTCGTGCTGTTTCTGCGTAATCAAGGTCTTTAGTCTGATCGTACCCTTTGGCTACAAATCTAGCTCTGTAAGTGGGATTATTATCAGGACCTTGTTTGACAGCAATTACCCACCTACCTCCTAACACATTTTCATCAAGAGCAGGCTTAACTAACTCAAAAGTATCATTATCGTTCAATGACGATAGTTCATTTGTCATCACTTCTTGCCATCTGGCCGACTCAGGGGATTTGATAGCTTCAGCATAATTTCTAGGAATATCTGACACTCTATACAAATAGTCTACCTTAGTTACAGACCTTACAGATAAACTATTCATTTGGCCAAGAACAGATTCTTCTGTTACATAGTCTTGCAAGTGGTGGGGTGGTTTCCGCTGTCGTATTAACCGTGATGTCACAGGTTGATCTTCCAGTGATGCTGCACCGGCTGCTGGTCTCGTCTCACTTGCCACTGTTTCCTCGCTGTCCTTCTGCGGGGCATTTGCCTCACGCGATTGTTGCTGCTCGTACGCTGGTGGTACAGCTGTTGTGACGTCATCGTCTTCAGAGATATGTGGAACTTCTGTACTCTCAGTGAACTTGTCGTTAAACTTCACTAGTCTGATTTTTCTGACGTCATCTTGAGCGGTAAAATACACGAGGAAAGCAGGACTTTGACTGTCGTAGCCCACAAATATTCCTGGCTCAGTACGAGGATCCAGTTTATTTTTAACCTGCTCATAGGCATGACATTTTGTTCCAAATGTATGCATGTGGCTAATGTTCGGCTTTTTGCCTGTGGATGGATAGCAAATGGATAGCAAATAAAATGGGATCGCAAATGTAAAGGATCAAGGAAAAGTATCGTTTCAGAAGTCTATTTGCTTCTGCAAGCAAGTTATCATGAACTATAGATTGAGTTGGAGCTTTGCGCTTGGCGGCAAATGGTACGAGTTCGGGGCAGACTACACTAGCAGCCACCTCACTGCCCAGGCCCGCCGCTCGCCACTCCTTTTTCGAGTCTCCAAGCACTGTAAACAAAGAATGATAATGGACATACATGCACTTGATCCTTAATTTACTGAAAAAAGAATTAACGTAATTAATTTCAGTGAGTTTGATGAGCCACCATCAAACGCGACCCATCAATATATTGCTCGGAATGTATTGATAATGGTTCGAGTCCTAAAGGAAATCTCCATAATATAAATGGCAGGGGTTCGGAAACTTTACGAGTTTGTCAAGTCCGGCAAGCTTCCTCACCTCAAGGCAGAACGCCACGAAGTGTAGATCCCTTGGTAATGGATTTACGTCCACCTTTCCCCAGTCAGGTAAGTGGAGCAGCGTGAAAGTCGAGTGCATCCAGCAGGTAAGTGTTGAGCAGCGTGGAAGTCGAGCGCATCCAGCAGGTAAGTACGCAGCAGCGTGGAAGTCGAGCGTCTCCAGCAGGTAAGTACGCAGCAGCGTGGAAGTCGAGCGGCTCCAGCAGGTAAGTACGCAGCAGCGTGGAAGTTGAGCGCCTCCAGCAGGTTAGTATACCTATGGTGCTCTCAGCAGATTACGCAGAATATGGCTTTGAGTGAGCAGTTGACGCCGATGGTTGTGCAAGATTGGAGGTCTGCGAAAAGTCTGATTATTCGGTGCTAACGCACGCTTGAGTTTACTTTTTATCGATCGTCAGTCGCTAAGAAGAACGGAAACTGCCAGGCCAAGAAATAGTTTCCTACATCCTGCCCTTTAAATCATGAAAATAAATTTACTAACCTGATGTTCTTGAATCTAGCTTAAATTTAATAGGCGAGCTGGTAGAATAAATAAACTAGGCAGCCCGCCGAACTAAGGCTAGAAATTCGTACAAATGCTTCAAATGGAGTCATTCCAATTCTTGCATTAAAACACCTGTTCCGAATGTAGTCAGCTGCCTTCAGAGAATAGGCCCACATACACTTCGGTAACTTTGCATTCAACAACATGCATCTGGCCATTTCAAAGGTTGTTCGCCATGATCTTACTGCTGTGCCATTTTGGTGCGGTGAATGTGGCGAACTGAATTCCTGTTTGACACCCTTTTCGATGAGCAAATTTCTGAATTCATTTGAACAAAACTCGCCTCCATTAGCACACCTGAATCGTTTCACTGTTCCAAACGGAGCACAATCAGCAAAGAATTTCTTGGTAGCATGTAAAGCGCCACTTTTAGATTTCAGTAAATAAGTCACATCCATCTCAGAAAAATCATCAAAGAACACAACTGAATATTTAAACCCATCTTTTGCTACAGGGTCTACAGGGCCATTTAGATCACAATGAACCAGGTCCAAAACTTTGGAAGCACGTACATCAGGACATTTATTCCTTTTTTGAGTCATTTTACCTTCAGTACAAACACCACAACTGATATCATTTACATTTTTGTCACTGATTTTCATGCCCTCTACAGCAGATTCAAGTTTAGAAACATCTCTGATATTACAGTAACCCAATATCTCATGTCAATTTTTGACTGAATATGTTGCTGTGGGCTTAACTTCAACTTTGTTTAAATAATACAACATGCCAACATTGTCAATGTTGAACACAGTTTTTCCTTCTCTAAGTTCAGCTGAACTAGGATGAAAATTTACTGAAGCACCTGATCCTGTTGCAGCAGCAACAGAAAAAATGTTCTGACGAAAAGAAGGTATATGAAAACAATTCTTCAACAAAGTTCTGTGTTGCTTACCTAATGCATCACAAATTACAACACTAGCATCACCCTTACCCTTCACAATGCCACTTTGATTACTACCATCTGCTAACTGAATTAAGTGCGTGGAACTGTTGAAGACTTTGTCAAATCTAACAAACTTAGAGCGATCAGGAACAATGTGAGCTGATGCTCAACAATCTACAAGTAATGATTCTGCCACTGTATCTGCAGTATTACCATCACTCTTCACACTACTAACAACATTGACAACAAATGTTAAAGAATGGTTACTGCCAGGATCATCTGAATCAGCCGCAGTTTTTGCTGCACTTACTTTACGAAAATAACTTGTGTCATGACCAGTAGATTTACTGTTAGTACACCATCTATTTGACTTCACTTTACTTTTGCACTCTGACTTATAGTGTCCCAATTTTGAGCATGCAAAACATCTCACATGTTGCTTGTTTTTAAGCTTCATTACACTGTCACTGACACTGTCACTAATAAGAGATTTTTCAGTGTCTTCAAAACTTTTCAGTTGTACCTTGAAGTCACTGAACCTCAAGTCCGTATCCTTTTGCGTAATTACAGTAGCAAACGTTCTATACTCAGCTGGGAGTTCCTTAAGAACCATTGCAACAATTAGGGTATCATCCATAGTTTTATCAGCTGTTTTCAAGGCCGCTGCAGCTATCTCCGACCTGATGATGTAATCGGTAATTTTCTCTTCGCTAGACTTTTTCAGAGTTGTAAGCTCATTATACAGTTGAATTATTCTTGGTTTACTGACACCCATGGGGTGATCACGAAGAATCTTCAAAGCTGCTCTTCCATCATCTTTGGCTTCTCTGATGATCAGAGCTAAACTCCTGTCGTCTAAGTCTTGGACTAATTCGGCAAACACATCTGCCTTCCGGTTAACTGCTTCGTCGCTAGTTGCATCTGGACCGGTAATGACGTCATGCAATTTCTTGAGTCATAAATGCCCGAGGAACTTGTAGAAGTAGCTACAAAGTATAAAATTATAAAAATTCTCATTCGCACTTAAATAAAATAATTATTGACATCAAAAATCTTACTCTAAATTATTATTAATAATTTTCTACTTATAATTAGTAATCCTTCAAGTTTTTGTGTAAATGCATAAGATTTAAAATAGCGCTCGACATTTTCGAGAGTGAAGCCTCTGTGATTGGCAACACTGCGCGGGGACGCATCGTTTCTGAGCGTCACTCTCTCGTGCCTCTTTAGCCTGTGCGTAGAGCGTTCCTTACCCTCGACGGCACCAAACACCACAACACACATTCCTTGGACTTGAGCTTTACATGTTAAATTCATGCGGCTTATTATCTCTCACTAAACCATCGAGATACACCACGTAAATTGCTTATTTGTGACGTGAGTCGGACTCTCAACTCGACCTTATTGCCTTGCATTTGCCTCGGTTTTGCGAGCTGATTTCAGCCTGGTATAATTATCTAATTTACTGGCTAAATAATCCATCTGCTCCAACTACGGACAATTGTTTTCAGTGTGTAATAATTCTTAACTCCAAGACCAAGTAAAATTGATTGACCATCATCAATCACGGCTCGAAAATTAGGACTTGAAGCATTTCCTAAAGCCCTAATTCTCTGGCTTGTTAACCTGCCCGTACCCTGAAATTTACTTCCACCAAACACGCACACGCACCTCCTGCCAACGTCTCGCTCACCGGACCTCGCCTGCACGGAGTTTCCCATCTAAGAGAAGATCGTCCGAAATCAAGCACGGCATCGGTCATCACGGCTTCCTTCAATAAACAAAATTCAAGCTGAGTTCTACCCTGAATTGTCTTATTATCCCTCTCTTACGATTTCGAAAAACACTGTCTGAGAAAAACGTTTAAGATTGGAAGTTAATAACTAGCATACCCACCAATCTTAACACTGGTGACAACCCAGAGTGACCCAATTTTCAAGCTTAAAACAAAACTATTCAACTCGATAAGTGTTTGAGAAAAACGTGAGAGAGGATAATGTTGGCATATCATTGTAATGATAAGTTTCCCATTCGTAGTATTCCTTGAGAATTTTCCATGGATGTACTGTGCTAACGTTCTGTGAGCAGCTCAAAAATTTTTTCTCCGCGCTATTCTGTCTTGTGTCTTTTGTGCCACAGTAGGTAGGAAAAAATTTTTTTCCCTTATTTCCGTGCTTTACGTTTATTTCTGACGACCGTTAAATTTTCGTTTCCATTTTTTTCTTTCTTTCCGTTTCAACTTGTTTGAATGATTGAATAGGTAACTAGTAACGCAAAATCTTTTGACACTTTAATACCAAAGTATTAGGCGTTGATTACGTAAATTCCCTGCCGTTGTAGCTTAATTTTGCATTCAAAAGAAAAATCGCCAGTATGTCCGACACAGAGAATGGTCCAGAGCCAGCGCGCAATAAGCCTATAACTCTTCCTCCTTTCATACCAGCAGAAAGCCAAACTTGGTTCAACCAAGTTGAGGCTATTTTCCGATATAATAAAATAACGAACTCATCAGACATGTTCCATGCATTAATAGCTGCTGTGCCCACGCAAATGTTAAGCGACTCCAATGAGTTGATAGTGAATCCGCCCGCCATAAACCCTTACGGGATCTTAAAAAGTAAAATCCTCGAAAAATTACAGTTGTCCGACGCGGACAAGTTTAGGTCTCTTGTGGATGCCTCGGCAATTCCACCTGTCTCTGTCATTTTCTCTCCTACTTCGTTAGTTAAGGAACTTAGAAAACTATCAGCCGGTGTTGGCGTAGCTGAGGGATTTCTCAGAGAAGTGTACTATAGCAAAGTACCGTCTACGGTGCGACCTTTCCTGTCGATGGTCGGTCCGAACGAAAGCATCGAGACCCTAGCCCAGGCCACTGAGACAGTGATGCGCAATCTAAACATGTCACAAGCACCGCAGGTAGCTTCCTTGAACGCATCAGCTGCGAATTTTAGCCCCTCAAATACTGCTAATAATCAATCCTCAGCGGCAATAGATACAATGCAACGGGAAATCGCAGAGCTGAAACAAGCTGTCCAGAATTGCCAGTTAGGTCAAAGTGTAGCTCATATCCAGCCAGGCCCAAGGAATGTCTCACGTTACCATGCCTATGACTATCCCTATGACTATCCTCCTCCTCCTCCTCAACGTTTCGATAGAGGTAGATATTATGATAGGTCAAATCAAAACCGCCACTTTAGATCGCGCTCTCGCGATGCTAACAGTAATTTATGTTGGTACCATCATAAGTTTGGTGACCAAGCACGAAAGTGCGGGTCCCGATTCTGTCTTCGTTATACCGAAATGACTTCGGGAAACGCCAACAGCGACGCATAGTAGCGAGTACTGCGTTGCCTCACTCCCAGACTACTCGCTTGTTAACCATATTCGATCCCACTACCAAATATCGATTTGTGATCGACACTGGTTTAAGTGCTTCAATTATCCCAGCTACGGCGAAAGAGAAAAACAACACTTTGTTGGCGACACTACGTGCCGCAAATGGCACGCCAATAGCTTGTTATGGGAAGAGAGTACTCGAGTGCAGTCTGGGGTTAAGGCGAAACTTTATTTTCAATTTCTTAGTCGCAGAAGTCCAAGAGCCCATAATTGGTGCTGATTTCCTAGCAAAGTACGGGATCATTGTAGATGTTAAAAACCGTAGAATTAGGGACGAGGAGACACAGATCTCAATTCCCGCTTGTGGCATAACTAGAGCTAATGTCTTTCATTCCTTCTCTATTGCTTTCAAGAAAGAGTGCATGTTCGAGCAGGTTCTCGCAGAATACCCTGCATTAACAAACTCTAACTTAGCTTCTAAAAATATGCAGACGAGCACAAAACACTTCATTGAAACAACTGGACTGTCAGTTTACTCCAGAGCTAGACGCTTACCGCCTGATCGATTGGCTTTAGCCAAGAAAGAATTTGCTAGGATGTTAGACAGCGGCATCATCCGCAGTTCCAAAAGCCCTTGGGCTAGCCCTCTCTTGCTAGTACCCAAGGCTAACGGTGAATTCAGACCGTGCGGGGATTTCCGCAGGTTGAATGCCGTTACTCTACTTGACCGCTACCCTATCCCTTACCTACATGATTTTAGTGCAAATTTAGAGGGAGCACAAATTTTCTCAAAAATAGATCTACAAAGCGCCTTCCATCAAATTCCACTTGAGGATAGCGCGATACCTAAGACCGCGGTAATCACTCCGTTTGGTCTCTTTGAATTCCTCAAGATGCCTTACGGTTTAAGGAATGCTCCTCAGACATTCCAACGACACATGTCGGAAATCTTCTCGTATCTCACTTTTGCCTATGTGTATCTGGACGACATTTTGGTGGCATACGCAACCCCGGAGCTACATAAAGACCATCTTAGGGTCGTGTTTGAAAGACTGTCCGACAATGGACTCCTGGTAAATCCTGCCAAATGTGAGCTCGGAAAGCCATCACTGATATACTTAGGTCATGAAATCTCTAGCCTAGGTCTAAAACCTTTGCCTTCCAAAGTAGAAGTGATCAAAAACTTTCCTCTTACACAGACCCAGAAGGAACTGAGTAGGTTCCTAGGTTCTGTTAATTTCTATCATAGATTCATCAGAAACTGCGCTCAAACCTTAGCCCCCTTGTCAGATTTGCTGGAACCAAAGAGAAAAGGTAAATCTACTGAGGTAAAATGAACGGATGCAGCGCGCAAAGCTTTTGACGAGATTAAGCACATGCTAGCTACCGCGACTGAATTATCCTACCCTATTGCCAATGCTGACTTCAGTTTAGTGGTTGATGCCTCCAGTACTGCCGTAGGTGCCGTTTTGCAACAAAAAGTAGGTACTAATATCTCTCCTCTTGCTTTCTTTTCCAAAAAGCTATCGCCCACTGAGCGTGCTTACAGCGCGTTCGGTAGGGAACTCCTTGCTATCTATCTGTCTGTGAGACACTTTCTCTATGCTAGGCGAGGGAGTTCGTGATCTACACAGACCACAAACCCTTGACCTCGGCTATCAAAATGCCTTCTGAGCGACACTCGCCAAGAGAAGCTCGACACCTGTCCTTCATTAGTCAGTTTACCACTGACATCCGCTTCATTAAAGGGTTGGAGAATACAGTGGCAGACTGTCTGTCAAGGATTAACTCTATCAACCCCGGTGGTAAAATCACTTTCGGTAATATTAGTAATGCTAAGAAGGAGGATCCTAAACTCCAGGATCTTCTCAAACCTTCTAACACTACCTCTTTGAAATTAACCTTGGTTGACGGCGTGTACCGTGATGCTGAGCGACTTTCTCGTTTGTATCTCCCTGCGACTCTCCGCAGAGTAGCTATTCTTCACTATCATTCTCTTTCACATCCTGGTATTAACCGTACATTGCGTTTGATTTCCGATCGTTTCGTCTGGCCAGCGATGCGTAAGGAGGTCAAGCAAATTGTGCAAAATTGCCATGCATGTCAGAGTAGCAAAGTTGTGAAACATAATCGTGCAGCGTTACAGAGTTGTGCTTTTGCTGGACACAAATTCGACTCCGTACACCTAGATTTGGTGGGTCCGTTGCCTTTGTCGCGTGGTCATTCTTATTTGTTAACCATAATTGATAGATTCTATAGATGGGTTGAGGCCGTGCCTCTTCCAGATACCCAAACTGATACTGTAGCTCGCGCTTTTATGAGTAATTGGATTTCCAGATTTGGGGTTCCCTTAAGTGTCACGCATGACCGGGGATCACAATTTACCTCCAAATTCTGGAGTGAGCTTGGCACCGCTTTAGAGTGTGAAAACATTAGTACTACCGCATATCATCCGCAGTCGAATGGACTTATTGAGAGAGTCCACAGAGATTTAAAGACTGCATTGCGCTGCCTGAATTGCACCCAAGACTGGACCGACAGACTTCCAGTAGTATTATTGAGCATCCGCAACTTGCATCGGCAGGATCAGCAGGGCACAGCAGCAGAAATGTTGTATGGAAAGACGCTTTGCCTCCCGGGCGACATTGTTGACCCAAAACCGTTGCCTGAATTTTCATCTGCTGACCGTTCCGCATATGTAACCTGTCTCAAGGATTGCATGCGTCAGATCAAGTATGTTGCTCCACGAATGCCTCACTCAAAGGACAAATTAGATCCTGCTTTGCAACAGTGCACACATGTGTACGTCCGTAATGATAGCATCAAACCAACTCTCACACGCCCGTATGATGGCCCATTCAAAGTATTAAAACGGACGCCAAAGTATTTTGTCCTTGAAAGATCTGGTTCACCCGACCCTGTGAGCATAGATCGATTAAAGGTCGCGTATACCTCCGATAATAGTGTGATTTCTAACTCTTCATTCTCTCCACAGAACTTCCTTTCCACTGAGACTCGATCATATCGTCCACCTCAGTTTCCTCAGTTGGCTGCATTGTTGCCTAGTCAACTTGAGTGTAATCCTATCTTTGTGCCTGTACCTTCAAACCCTATCCCAAATCCTATCGTAGACTCTAATTCTAGGTCTCGTAGTGAAACAGCGACAAGTCTGGAGAGACCAGACGAGACCGCTGCAGTAACTCCTATACCAAGAACTCTTGCTGATCTAAATTTGCAGACTCGTGTGATGAAGCTTCCCCGCTCAGTAACATTTTCCGACCGCCAAACCCGGCATGGTCGCGTAGTTCGAACTCCTTCCCGCTACAAATGATTGCAGCGGGTGGACCTTTCGGTCTGCGCCTTGGGGGGTAATGTAGCAGTAGCTACGAAGTGTAAAATTTTAAAAATTCTTATTCGCACCTAAATAAAATAATTATTGACATTAAAAATCTCACTCTAAATTATTATTAATAATTTTCTACTTATAATTAGTAATCCTTCAAGTTTTTGTGTAAATGCATAAGATATAAAATAGCGCTCGACATTTTCAAGAGTGAAGCCTCTGTGATTGGCAACACTGCGCGGGGGACGCGTCGTTTCTGAGCGTCACTCTCTCGTGCCTCTTTAGCCTGTGCGTACAGCGTTCCTTACCCTCGACGGCACTGTAATATAGCGAGTAGTGTAAGTTCTAGTTAGAGAGACCAAAAGTTGGCAACGCTCGAGAGAGCAACACTCGCAGCCAGTTTTCTAGTGATCTCGGGCTGAACAACAAGTAAATGTTGGCCGAGTGTGTATATAATTACCTACTGTGGTTAGTATCTAACTTCTTAATTTCTAAACTAATGTACTAATTCTATTCTACTCTATTCTATATATTCCCGCCTATCTCCGCTCTACTCTCGCTAACCACATTCTGGTATCTGAGTATCTATGTTGTAAGGTATCCAAGAGGTGAGTGGACTATTTACCTAAATTGCTGTGTCATTGCATTTGTCTATTGATGTGTTATTTGTGTCTATGTGGAACCTATACTGTGCTCTAGTGTAGGGTTACTAGAGCTACAGCACTGGCGACGAGGATTTTTGTAAAACTATTGGGAGAGGCTAGACCAATGAAGGAACTCATAATTATTCAGTGACTAGAGTATTGATGCTGTAAATTTCTTTTTTTTAACAAGGTGTATTATTACAGTCTCTTGAATTGGCTACTCTTGCAACTGATATTGTTGCTACTACTATTTCAGGTAGATATCTGACAATTAGCTGTAAAGCTGGGTAAAAATGCCAATGCTAGGCTCAGTGGGAGAATTCAATCCTTTAGAGGAAGAATTCCCAGAATATGAAGTCAGGCTAAACTGCTTCCTGAGAATTAATAAAGTAGAAGATTCAAATAAAGCTAAAACATTTATTGCTCTGGTGGGTCCTAAAATTGTTAGGTTAGCAAAGGACCTACTCTCCCCTAAAAGACTTTTAGATGCTACCTAGGATGAGATCATGGAAGCGTTAAGACGGCATTTTAAGCCGACACGCAACCAGATCTTTGAAAGGTTTAGGTTCCATAAGCGGAACCAGAAACAAGGGGAGAGCATTGCTGATTTTGTGGCTAGCTTGAAGGCCCTTTCAGACACCTGTAATTTCAAACAGGAAGTTCTAGAAGAAACACTGCCAGACAGGTTCATACTGGGTGTGGCCAGTAATGATGTTCAAAATTGTTTGCTGAATGAAGCTGACCTCACATGAAAAAAAGCCGTGGATCTGGCAACTGCCAAAGAAACACAACTGAGGGAGACGGTTGTGTTAAGGCAACCTAATTCCATACTTAATGTGGGCCAGCATAGAGTAAAACAAACTGCTATTAAGCCTCAGGGCAAAACTCAGGCTCAAGCTAGCCCCAAATCAGCATGCAGCGGCTGTGGTAATCTGCACTGGCGTAGAGATTGCCCCTATAAAGACAGTGTTTGTCATGGTTGTGGCCAAAAAGGCCATCTTAAGAAATGTTGCTTTAAATTGAAAAATCAAAATTCTGCTAAAGGCAACAAAAATAATTTTGTGCATGCTATGCATGAGAAAAGGGGGAGGGAACACCACCCTAACCCTAATAGAACTAACAATGCAACCTGTGCAGACCATCCAGTTGCTAATCTAGGCTGTTATGGGGAGATTTTCTCAATAGCCGAAGAAATGAAACCCCCCCATTAAAATGAAAATATTACTAAACAATACCCCACTGGAAATGGAGGTAGACACGGGTGCTGCCAGATCTATCCTATCAAAAGCTGCTTATTGTAAACTACCAACAAAAACAAGGCCCGAGTTGAGACCTTCTGATGTTAAGCTTAGGACTTATGGTGGAACCACACTAGTGGTTTGCGGAGAGATTAGGGCTAACATCCAGCGTGAAGCTAGTGGTAGGGCTCCTCAGCTAGCCACTATTGTAGTGGTAGACAGGGGAGGTCCAGCTTTGCTGGGTAGGGACCTGATTGATTCCCTTGGGCTAACTATAGTAGCAAATGAGGTCAACAAATTGACTACCTGCCCTGAAGAGTTAGCAAATAAATTTCCCGACCTTTTTCAATCAGGTCTAGGTTGCTTTAAGGGAAGGAAATTCAAAATAGAAGTGGATCCATCCGTACCACCAAAGTTTTGTAAGGCCAGGAACGTGCCTTACACACTTAGACCAAAGGTGGAGCCAGAACTTGATAGACTGGTGCAGGAAGGTATCCTCACCCCTGTACAATACTCGAGATGGGCAACGGCTATCGTCCCTGTGCTCAAGGCGGATCAAAGCATCCGAATCTGTGGCGACAACAAATTAACTGTCAACAGAGCCACTAGGCTTGACACCTACCCTATACCCAGAGTGGAAGATATATTTAGCGGGTTAGCAGGAGGAGTTATATACTCCAAGCTAGATATGTCTCAGGCATACGCCCAACTACCCTTGGATGAAGACTCCAAGGAACTCACGGTAGTAAACACCCACAGAGGTTTATTTGCCTACAACCGTCTCAGCTTTGGAATTGCGTCCGCACCTGGAATCTTTCAGCGTGCCATGGAAGGACTATTGCAGGGCCTCCCAGGAGTGTTCTGTTATCTGGATGACGTCCTGGTGAGTGCCACTAATGAGCAAGAGCACAACAAGCTTCTCCATCAAGTCTTATCTAAACTACAGGAGGCAGGGCTAAAACTGAAAATGGCTAAATGCCAAATTGGAGTGCCACAGGTATCCTACCTTGGATACCAAATCGACCAGGATGGATTGCACCCCACTGCAGAGAAGGTAGCAGCAATCCAGAATGCACCAGCTCCTACTAATGTAACTCAACTGAGAGCCTAGCTTGGGCTGCTTAACTTCTATAGGAAATTTCTAAAATCATCTGCAACTATGCTAGAGCCCCTAAACACCTTACTGAGGGATAAAACCCCGTGGAAATGGGATGCAAGTCAGGAGAGGGCATTCCAGAAGTCTAAACAAGCCCTCCTGGACTCTCAGACTCTAGTCCACTTTGACCCTCAGAAACCCATAGTGGTAGTGGCTGACAGTAGTGCGTATGGTGTGGGAGCGGTGCTGTGTCACCTTATCGATGGAATTGAACGCCCCGCCTATTTTGCCTCCCGAACTCTAACAGCAACTGAACGCAACTACTCCCAGACTGAGAAAGAAGCTCTGGCTATGGTGTTTTCAGTTAGGAAATTCCATTGCTACCTGTGGGGACAGGACTTCACTGTGATTACTGACCACAAACCATTGTTAGGGCTATTTGATCCGGGTAGAAGCATTCCTCCGATGGCATCCGGACGCATTCAAATGTGGGCTCTACTGCTACAATCCTACAAGTTCACCTTGCGTCACCGGTCTGGCGTGCTGTTGGGCACGGCTGATGCTCTCAGCCGTCTACCTTTGATAACTCCCGATGAAGCCACGCCCATCCCAGCGGAATGGACGTCCCTAGTAAACTTCGTCGAGTCAGCTCCGGTCACCAGCACCCACATTCGTGACGGCACCCTAAGGGACCCAGTACTTTCGAAGGTATACAAATACTGCCAGGTAGGCTGGCCCTCGACGGTAATTGGGGATCCTGATCTCGCTCCGTACACTAGGAGGAGAGACGAATTGTCCACACAAAATGGCTGTGTGCTCTGGGGAGCAAGAATAATTGTGCCTCAAGCCCTCCGACAAGCTATTGTGGATGAACTTCACTCTGGCCATGCTGGATCATCCAGGATGAAGGAGTTAGCTCGCAGCTATGTATGGTGGCCGCTGCTGGACAAAGATCTAGAAGAAACGACCAAGTCATGCAGCGAGTGCCTGAGCACTCGAGCTGCACCAACGAAAGCTGAACTCCATCCGTGGGAATGGCCTGCAAAGCCTTGGCATCGCATGCACATTGACTACGCGGGCCCAATGGATGGAAAATACTATCTAGTGATCGTGGATGCACACTCTAAGTGGGTTGAAATTTTTCCCACATCTACTACAACCTCTAGCGAAACGATCTCGTGCCTGAAACACACTTTTGCGACATTTGGATTTCCAGTAACAATTGTTTCGGACAATGCAACGTGTTTCACATCGGCTGAATTCCAAGAATTTGTGAAGGCATGTGGTATGCGACATATTACGAGCACACCATACCACCCATCAACTAATGGACTGGCAGAGCGCATGGTACAAACTTTCAAGAAGAATATACGAAAGTCAACGGAACCCCTACGCCTAGCACTAGACAGGTTCCTGTTCAACTATCGGCTAACACCCCACACGACAACAGGTGTTACGCCCGCCGAACTGATGTTAGGCAGGAAAGTTCGCTCTCGTCTTGATCTACTTTGGCCATCAGAAGCAATCGCGTCCAAAGTTGCTCAACGCCAGGACGCTCAGAAAAGTTACCACCCAGGGTCTCGCGCGGTTGACATTCTGCCGGAGTCACCTGTGATGGTCCGTCAATACACGCCGGGTTCCCCTAAATGGACCCCTGCTACAACCATTGAGAAAACAGGCCCGGTATCCTACAAGTGCCAACTGAAAGGGGGAGAGGTCGTTCGTCGACACCAGGACCAAGTTATTACCTGCTCGAACACCATCCCTGAACCCTTGGAACAACCTACGGAGAAAACCGTTGTGTTTCCACAACCTGCTCAAAATTCATACCCGCCACCTCCGACCAATGAACCTGGCTCTGAAACACCTGATTACCCGATTCACACCCAGGAGGCTAGGATGCACGAGCCTCCAAGTGCTAGCATCTCACGCAGGTCTACCCGAGCTCGGAAGCCTGTGGTGAGAATAGACCTTTAGGATTGACTATATTGAATAAGGGGACTGGGGATACAAGGGGGGGTTTCTAATTAAGGAGGGAGGGGTGTAATATAGCGAGTAGTGTGTGTTCTAGTTAGAGAGACCAAAAGTTGGCAACGCTCGAGAGAGCAACACTTGCAGCCAGTTTTCTAGTGATCTCGGGCTGAACAACAAGTAAATGTTGGCCGAGTGTGTATATAATTACCTACAGTGGTTAGTATCTAACTCCCTAATTTCTAAACTAATGTACTAATTCTATTCTACTCTATTCTATATATTCCCGCCTATCTCCGCTCTACTTTCGCTAACCACATTCTGGTATCTGAGTATCTATGTTGTAAGGTATCCAAGGGGTGAGTGGACTATTTACCTAAATTGCTGTGTCATTGCATTTGTCTATTGATGTGTTATTTGTATCTATGTGGAACCAATACTGTGCTCTAGTGTAGGGTTACTAGAGCTACAACAGGCACCAAACACCACAACACACATTCCTTGGACTTGAGCTTTACAAGTTAAATTCATGTGGCTTATTATCTCTCACTAAACCATCGAGATACACCACGTAAATTGCTTATTTGTGACGTGAGTTGGACTTTTAACTCGACCTTATTGCCTTGCATTTGCCTCGGTTTTGCGAGCTGATTTCAGCCTGGTATAATTATCTAATTTACTGGCTAAATAATCCATCTGCTCCAACTACGGACAATTGTCTTCAGTGTGTACTAATTCTCAACTCCAAGACCAAGTAAAATTGATTGACCATCATCAATCACGGCTCAAAAATCAAGACTTGAACCATTCCTAAAGCCCTAATTCTCTGGCTTGTTAACTTGCCCGTACCCTGAAATTTACTTCCACCAAACACGCACACGCACCTCCTGCCAACGTCTCGCTCACCGGACCTCGCCTGCACATAGTTTCCCATCTAAGAGAAGATCGTCCGAAATCAAACACGGCATCGGTCATCACGGCTTCCTTCAATAAACAAAATTCAAGCTGAGTTCTCCCCTGAATTGTCTTATTATCCCTCTCTTACGATTTCGAAAAACACTGTCTGAGAAAAACGTTTAAAATTGGAAGTTAATAACTAGCATACCCACCAATCTTAACAAACTTGATCTCCCAGAGCTCATAATTCTCTCCATTAAATGCCAATCTGTGTTTGGGCCTATAACCTGTTGCCGCATCGGTCATCTTCACCTCTGGATTGGGTAACCTCAATCCCGCAGGGAAGCTTAACAGAAAAGGCTTGAGAGAAAAACACAGACGACTTGTCAGCGTGTACTCCGGTCCGACGAAGAGAACATATAAAAGACCAGCAAAAGTACATCAACTGCGTCGAAGAATGAACATTATAATGAACATTATAATCAAAGAACATGGAAAACATGAAAGTCAAAATATAATTGGAGTAACTCAGGTATGTTAGTTTACTTTTTTTTAATTCACGACAAATGACTACTATAGAACATTCCACACAAAACACATACACAGCACAACAAGGTTGAAAATAAATAGTGTAAGCATAGAGTTGTGAACTCAACATTAGCAGCTTACCATTATTGTTGAGACGCAAGATGATGATCTATTTTGGTATTAAGTTTTTTGCATGTTTGAGGGATTTTGATACCCTGGGGAAGTTTGTTCCACAGTTAGGCACCTAATGTTGAGAGAGCATTTTACCCAATGTCAGATGAACGATACTCGATTAGGACATTATTGGTTTTGTTTTCCTTTAGGTTAATGACAGTGGGGATGGAAACGGACCATCTCAGCATTGCGCTGAGGGAGACATAACAAGGAAAAACGTGAAGGGCAATGGCGAAATAAACTGTTTTTTCTTTTTCTTTTTTTCTTTCTCTCAAAGTACACCTAAAAGGTTGGTATAATCCATGTGGTGATAACCAATTAACATTAATTATATTTAAACATTCTGAAAATTAAAAATTTTCGTCCGTCGTGCAAATCTAATTGAAAACAAGATATTTTTTCTTTATTTCTTCGTGTAGGAGTTGTTTTGTATCTAATTTTTTTATTTATGTCTGACGTGTTTCTTCCGCAACGTCGGAACATCGATGAACATACGAGTTGATATTCGTGATGAGTTCGACTATTTACGCAGATAAAAATGGCATTTCATCAACCACTTTAAACCACTTTTAGGCCCATTCATCCCAACAAACCTTAATCGCCCAAATCAAGTTATTATTACTCGCCTCCGTTTACAAACCTGTCTCATCACTCACGGTCACTACATCACCAAGTCCCCCCAACGCAAGTGCACTGCATGTCACAGCAACTATACCCTTGAACATATACTAATTTCCTGCCCACAACTTGAGCCTTATAGGCAACCTCTACGCATATCATGCCACAGCAGGTCCCTACCATTTGAACTCCATTCTCTGTTGTACCCTCCTGAGGGCCCAAAGCTGCTGATAACATTTCTGCAAGAGGCAGATATGCTGAAGCTAATCTAAAGAAGCTGGGCGGAGTGGGGGCGCCAATACCCTTGAAGAGGTGACGCGCCGTATGCACATCAAGTAACATCAAGTAAGTAAGATAAAAATGGCAAACTGGGAAGAATTTAAGAATGAATTGAGTAAATGTAACTAGAACAGGTGTGGAAATGTAAATGACCTAAATGGTGAGATTGCAAGAACCTTGTATGATGTGGCAGAGCAAAAGATTGGTAGAATAAAATGTAGGAAAGAGACAGGGAATGCCAGGGGGTTTACAAGTGAGATAAAGGAAGAACGAATGAGAAGAAAGACTTTAAATAAGAAACAACGTAGTATGAGGAAAATTTATGAAAGAAACAGAATTACTGAGGGGAAATGGCACAGTGGATGGAATGAGTACAAGGACCAGCAGAAGAAAGTAAGGAGAATGATTAATGAGGCTAGAGTTAAAGAGGAGAGACACCAAGTTGAAAATCTAAGAAGAAAGGTCCGGATGGAATAAAAGATTGGTATAAGCTTAGTTTATACAAGATAATGATAGAGGTAGTGAAGTTCAAGTTGATGAATTAGTAGTCAATGGTTGCAGTGTGCAAGATAGGATGCAAATGGTGAAAGCAGTTGAAGAATACTGGGAGGACATTGGTGGAATGAATGAGCAGGTGACAGATGATGAACCCATAAATTTTCTGATTGATGAACGTGAATTGCAAATGGAAGTCAAAATCACTTCTGAAGAGGTTGTAAGTTTTTTGAAGAAAGTGAAAAATGGAAAGGCATGTGGCCCTGATAAGATCCCATATGAGTCCTATAAATGTGGAGGAGAGAGTGTAGTCAGTGTGTTAAAATGTTTATTTGATGAGATATGGAAGAGTGAAAGAGTATCGGATGACTGGAACAAGTGTAATGTAGTTCTGTTGCATAAGGGTAGACATAAGAGTATGAAAGAACTTAAAAATTACTGACCAATTGCACTGGGTGACACTGTATGTAAGATCTTTTATGGTATTTTGAATGAGAGAATGAAAAACTTAAATGAGGAATTAGGAGTCCGAGGTGAAGAACAGAACAAATTTAGGCAAGATAGATATGGGGAGGATAATTTGTTTGTAGTGAGTGAAATAATTGAGCAAATGAGGAAAGATAATAAGAAGATATATTGGTCAATATTGAATTTAATGTTGTCAACGAATTTCATAATTTTGTAGGTATAGATAGGTAATATAGTCGATTTTAAGAGGTTTTACACGAATGACAATGTGCCCGGAAATGCTTAGTTTTGGAGATATTTAACTTTGAAGTTATAGGAACGTCGTTTATAAAATTGGTAAATCTGAAGGAGATGACAGTTGTCGATTTTCCACTTTATGATGCCTGAACGTAATAAATTGAATCAAAATAAACAAGTTTTCTTTTATGCACTTTTCGTCTCAAATGAGTATTTTACGATTTATAGCGGTAAGTTTAGTTTCGTCATTGATGACGAATGCGCTCGAATAAATAGCTACTCATCGATTTTTGAATTTTTTTTGCTTGAAACATGGTAATAACATCGAAATAAACAACTTTTCTTCTATACACTTTTTTAGTCAAATGAGTATTTAACGAGGTATAGTTGTAGGTTTGGTTTCGTCTTTCAAGACAGAGCGCTGGAAGCGAGACGCCATTGCAGTATTGCCATACAACTCGATCAAAGAATTTCTTTCCGCTTCAAAGACTGGAGTTGCGGTAAGTCATTTACCGCTATAACTAATAAAATACTCACTTGAGACGAAAAGTGCATAGAAGAAAACTTGTTTATTTTGGTGTCATTACCCATGTTTAGGCATTACAATTTGCAAAATCGACAACTGTCATCTCCTTCAGATTTACCATGAAATTAAACAAACGGAGAGGTAAATAAGCAGAAATCCGGTTCTGACGTAAGGATAGGTTAGGTTAGGTTTGGTAAAGTTAATTTAGTTAAGTATCCTAACCTAAGTAAGCCTAAAATATCTTAATTTAACTCAACCATACCGAGGCCGATGACTCCCACCAAAAAACTTGGCGTGGTCCGCGTCCGCAAAACGCCGGAAGAGCCATATCGGAACTGCCGTTAATGCTATTCTTACCTGGCGTTATTTATCCTATATCTCCAAAACTATGCATTTCCGGGCACATTGTCATTCATGTAAAACGTCTTAAAATCGACTATGTTACCTATCCATACCTACGAAATTATTAAATTCGTTGGCAACATTAAATTCAATATTGACCGATATATTTAGCATTCCTGGATAATGAAAAGGCGAATGACATAGTGGATCGGGTTAGGCTCTTTGAAGTTTTGAGAAAAGTTATGGGTTTAGCAGAAAAATAGTAAAAATTGTACAAAGTCTGTATGAGAACGCAAGCGCAATATACAGGTTAGGAAATTTGGAAACAGGTCATGTGAGGAGTGTTAGAGGAGTGAGACAGGGCTGTACTCTGTCTCCCCTGTTGTTTGGATTGTACACAGAAGAATTAGCAGTTAGACTGAGAAGGAGTGGCTTAGGACTGAAAGTTGGTAATGAGAGACTGAGCTGTTTGTTGTATGCTGATGATGTGGTTTTGGTTAGTGAATGTGGACATGAACTGCAAAGGATGCTTGACATTGTGAATGGATATAGTACAGATTTCAAGAAGAACTTTGATGCCAACAAAAGTAAGGTTATGGTTATAAATAGTGATGAGACTGATAGAGACAGACTGTGGAATATTGGAGAAATCAGAATAGGTAGAACAAAAGAATACAAATATCTAGGTTGCATGATAAGTGAAGATGGATGCACTAGAAGTAAGGGTGAAAAAGTGGCAAAAGCTATGCAGTGGAGCGGACGCTTAAGTAGTGTGGCCAGATACAGAGCAAACAAGTATGAATGTGTTAGAGGAATGTGGAAGTATGTTGCTGTACCTAGTGTCATGTATGGTATGAGTGCTCTTGCCTGGAATGGAAGTGATCTTGAAAAGCTGGATGTAATACAAAATAAGGTAGGACGGTTAGCATTGGGTGCTCCGAAATGGACAGCTACAGAAGTCATTAGAGGTGACCTTGGGTGGAGCCTATTTTCAGAAAAAATGATGAAAGCAGTGTTGAATTATAAGGTAAGAATTGAAAGAATGCTGAATAGCAGATGGGTAATGCAAATTTTTGAATGGAATCTGAGTGTAAGCTATTGGGAGAAAGTGTGTTGGGGGTGTTGGCTTACCGTCAATTCTACTCGGTGCCTCCACCGCCAGCAGAATCGCCAAGCAGCTGCCGCAGCTGGTTGACCTTCCTCGTAGGACCAGAGGAATTCCGATCGCAAGGCACCCGCCTTGCTCGCAGACGTAACGAAAGAAAACACGCCGGCACAGAACGACGCAAAACCGAAGGGCGAAACCACACGCGCGACTACTCTTCACAACGGCCATGAGTACACTGCCGACCGAGCAGCTGCGATGCGGGGGGTTGCGTCATGGTACGACAACTGTCGCATCGTACGACAGTCCCACATCTCCCCCAGTTTCTCGAGAAACTAGTGTGGCGGGGTGCCTAGCACTCGTACTCGCTTAGGTACGAGGGACGCCGTCGCTCATGGCGTGACCGCCTCAATTGCCCCGGCTCCCCCTGGGGCTGCTCCGCCTCTCCATCGATAGCGGCAGGCTCCTCGCCCTCTTCCTCAAGGGAGTCTTCACTAAACTCGTTATCTGCCGCCGGCGCCACTGGCGCCGCGTTTAATGCGTCCACCACCACCCTCTCAGGCAACGCAAGAGGAGCCGCGCCACCGCCGCCACCTCCGCCGAAGATAACTGCGTCGGGCACCGCAGCGCCATCAGCGCCCCTATGATTCTCGGGGACTCGGCCCCGGTCACCACCAATGCGCCGTCTCCTGACGTCGCGCACATGCCTGGGCATGCCGTCTACGCAGACCACGTACTTTGACACGACGCTGGTAACCTCACCTGACGTCCACTGCTTCGTGCATGAAGGCAGTGGGGGCTTCACCCACACCTCATCGCCGACAGCAAAGCTGTTGCTCGTGCAGCCATCAATCACCCGAAGATTGACGTCAAACGGCACTCGCCAGCGATACCGAAAAAAAACCGCTCGAAGGGACTGAGCCCGCCTCAGTGTCCTTCCGGGGCGTCACATTATACCAAAATGTAGCCTCCTCAGGAGTGATACCTCCCCTGGCGGCGATCCTCTTGATCGTCCGATGATTTCTCTCCACGATCCCGTTGCCGCTCGGGGCGTAGGCGGCACGGAATCGCAGCGAAATCCCCCACGCATCAGCGAACTGTTCCACAGTCGCTGATCGAAACGCCGTCGAATTGTCCAGGAGCAACTCGTCACACGGCCCTCGCTCAATTACGATTTCACACAAGTGAGCGACAATACCCGCTGCTGACTCATTCAGCAGCCGTCGCCAGATGGCGAACCGCGAGGGACCACAGTCAACCAATGACAGGTAGAGCTTGTTGCCATAGTGAGTTACATCAATCGCAACCCGGCGCCAACTCTCCTCCACAGACAGATCCCCCCACTCCACGAGATTTTCCCCCCGCAGCGCAGGATCGATTCGCTGGCAAGCCTCGCATCCAGCCAGCTCACGCTTCACCTGTTAGCGCGACAGATCACTGCGGATCTGACGCGCCAAGTAGAGCGTCCGATCGATGCCCAAATGATGCGGCAGATGAGCCGCCCAAATGGCATCCTCGACACTCTCTCCAGTGGCAAGCACGGCCGCCACCTCTGCGCCGGCTTCCCCACCATCGCGGTAACTAAGCCACCTCTTAGGTACCCTGGTCAGCTGGTCGGCCTTGTTCTCGATCGTCGAGACGAAGCGAACAGACACGACCAGACCATGCTCGGCGATCGTCTCACGGATCACCCCAAGACGTCGCTTCACGAGCATCTCCGCCGCACCCTTCGTGCGAACGCGACTGCGACCATCGACAGTGTTGTCCATCCATGTGACGACTGTCCGGGAATCGCTGGCGACCGTGAAGGTCTCAAAACCCCACGCAATCGCCAAATTGATACCCCGCGCCACCGCTTCCAACTCGGCCACATTGATGTGAAGGTGGTCCGACTCTTTTCGGAGCCAGGACGCATCCTCCACAATGCGGCCATCGACCTCAAGGGCCACACCCACTCCGAGGGAGCTGGCGTCGGCCCACACGGTAACCGTGCCGTGCGATTCGACACCCCACACGCCCCCAACAGGGTCGTCCCGACGAACCCGCGCCAACAGCTCCGCCGCCAACGAGCTGACAGAACCGTCAACCGGGTCGTCCCAAGAGCCGCTGCACCCCAGCCGTTTCAAAAAACTGCAACAAGGACGCAGCCACCCCGCCACGGGGTAATGGCCGACTAACCGACCGCACAAGGAGAACAGCCCTCTCTTCGTCAGGCCGGCATTCACCGAGCCAAACTCGGAGAGTGCAGTCCCCCGCGACATTCGAAGATGTCCGTTGGCATCTTTCCGCAAAGATATGCCCAACAGCCGGCCTCCATCCAGGCACTCAGGCTCCTTCGACACAAGTCCGTACCGTGCCAAATGCTCCCGGAGCTCCTGCGCGCTGAGAATGGACTCACACACCACTACATCATCGATATAGTGGTCCGTCCCTCGACGAAAGCGATCGGTCAGCGACAGAACCTTGCCGAGAATCACCGTCATGATTCGAGGCGTACACGAGAGGCCGAAGCCCAATCGCGTCAAAGCGTAAGGCACACCCTTAAACTTCACGATCTGGTACCGCCACAGATCCTCGTAAACGTGGATCTGCAGGTACGCGGACTTGAGGTCGACGACCTTAAGCTCGCCCCGCAGCTGCCGCCACTTCCGAATCTTGTCGCCACACACAGCGACCATGTCATCACCAGTATGACATTCGACAAAGCCGTTCAATTCACGATAATCCATGACCGGACGGACTTTGTCCTTCGTTGGTTGCACGACGGCCAGCAACGGAATGACGCCCGGGATGGGGCCATGCCATCGCCTCAACCAACCCTTTGAGATCCAACTCTGAATCTCCGCCTCATAGCGCTCCCGCACGTGAGGCGCCTGAGTACATCCGTACTCCGCGACCCGAGTCTGCAACCCCTTGGGCGGCTTCTCGGACCACCGCCAACTGACGGTCCATCGACCGTCAGCGAACCTAGCAACAAAGTCAGGGTCGACGATCTCGATCGGTGCTGGCGCACCTCTCGACCCCACCGACCCCGCCCCTGTCACCAGGCCGGCTCCCAGCTTGGCACGGGCGAGTCCATTGCTGGACCCCCCACAGCATCCATCTGACCGGGGTCTCCCCCAGTCAACAGCATACTTCGAGTCAGGACCTCTTCTAACGGTGACGCCCCCCATGTGATCGATAACATCACTCCCGAGGAGACAGTCCACGCCAAGGTTCCCCAACTCCGGCATGACGAGCGCAGTGACACCAAAGCAATGCCCCTGCAACCCGACTACCACACGACAGTGCTTCCCCGCATGGGAAGTTCTGCCGTCCGCCGTTAGCAACGGCCGCCCCGGCCGGGGGCATTGGCCCACCACCACCCGCGGACAAACCACCGTCCGCTCGCTCCCGGAGTCTACCAGACACCAAGAACAATGCCCATTCAAGATGGCACGAACGACTGGCAACCGACGCCCCGTCGTAACGCCAGTCGCTCCGAGCGATTTTAAATCGCCCCGACCCAGCGACACACCCGTGCCGCTCAAGGTCCCTCTCTCCGAGGGGGCGCCATCACCTCCCTCGGGGGGAGGAGACCTCCGGTAAGCTTGGCTTACGCGGATTCCATTGAGGAGGACGCGTCGCCCCGACTGGCGTCCTCCGCAGAGAAACCCGACCCACCAACCGCAGGCCTACCTACTGCCGGGCAGTCGCAAGCAAAATGCCCGACCTTCCCACATGCAAAGCATGCAAACTTCCTTTTGGCGGGAGCCTTCATGGCCCCCCTACCAGCAGGCGCCGCCGCGCCTGGCTTCTGCGGGCAAACCCGCACGCGGTGTGCACCGCCGCAGCGGTAACAAACACCTTTGCCACCACTGCCCTGCTTCCCCGAAGCAGCAAGGTCTGCGCCGCGCCTGGCCTCCTGGCCACGCCCGGCAGCAGCCCTCTGTGCGGCCATTCTCTCCCGCACTCTCGACACCTCATCGTCGAACTGCGCAGTATACGCGTCCCCCCGCGAAACTGCCCACGTATACAGAGTAGTGGGGAGACCTTCATAGAATTTGACCCTAAAAATCAAATCCTTCTTAGTCGACCCCACCCTCCCACCCAGACGCGCCAGGTCATCCAGGTACACGTCCACCGACTCCCCGGCCCCAAGCCGACGGTCGGTGAACCGCCTATACGCTTCCTGCATAGGCAACGCAAATTGCAAAACCAGCGTAGACCGAACTACCGACCACTGAGCCGCATCACCGACAGTCATCGAGCGAAACACTCGAGCGGCGTTGCCGTCGAGCATGAACCCGATGACGTCGGTCGGAGCTACCCGCTCCAGCTGGCAGAGCCTCTCCAGGTTCTCCAGCCACTCCAGCGCGTCGACCGACCCATCGCCAGTCAACTTAGGCAACTGCCTAGACAAACGGTCGAGGATCGGTCAACGCGCCTGAGTCAGAATGTTAGCCAACAGGCTAACATCCACAAGCACACCCGACGTGCTCCCTGCCGGCGGCACTGGCGATGCCGCATCACCAGCTCCGGCTGCCGCAGCCTTCCCAGCTGCGTCAGCCACCTCAGCTGACGCAGCCGTTCCAGCCGCCGCCATCTTGCTGCCCACAAGAAGGCTACCACCGCCAAAAAGCCTAGATAGCTTGTTGGCTTACCGTCAATTCTACTCGGTGCCTCCACCGCCAGCAGAATCGCCAAGCAGCTGCCGCAGCTGGTTGACCTTCCTTGTAGGACCAGAGGAATTCCGATCGCAAGGCACCCGCCTTGCTCGCAGACGTAACGAAAGAAAACACGCCGGCACAGAACGACGCAAAACTGAAGGGCGAAACCACACACGCGACTACTCTTCACAACGGCCATGAGTACACTGCCGACCGAGCAGCTGCGATGCGGGGGGTTGCGTCATGGTACGACAACTGTCGCATCGTACGACAGTCCCACAGGGGGCATGCAAGGAAACTTAGTATGCAAAAGATTATTCATGTTAGAATTGGGAGACCTGTAGATGACTGGAGTTTAATAAATGCTGGAGGTGTAGGGCCTGAGTGGGACTGCAAATGGTGGAAGAAAGAGATTGAGAGGCAAACAAAAGAGTATGGATTGAATAAGTGGAAGCTTAGCATGATGCAAAAGCCTACACTTGACTGGTATATGAAAGAAGAAGAACCTAAGTTTGAGATTTTCTATGATTGTAGTTGTGGAAGTCAACTCTTGTTTGCTGTGAGATGTAAGTCATTGAGTGTGAACTGACGTACATGGAGGTGGAATGAGAATAATAACAGATTATGTCGGCAGTGTAATAGTGGAGTGGAGGAAACAATTGAGCATTTTGTGCTGGAATGTAGTAAGTATGAGCAGGAGAGAGAAAGTTTCATGAATATGGTGCTTGAGCAGTATGGAGAGAATGAGTCGTATGCCAGATGTGCTGAAGATGATTGCGGTATGAGCTGTCTTGCTGGATTGGATCAAAAGTGTAATTTGAGTATCATTGAGGCTATGAAAATGTTTCTTGTGCATGCCTGGAGTAAGAGACAGTGACTGGAATGAGCCAGTCAGGCAGAGTGGTCAGTAATGACCCAATACGCCTGGAGATGGTGTTTTGACACTCTGGTTATCCCAGTGATGCCGTCCAATGGCAGCTTGTGACAAAGGTTGGTAGATCCAGGGTAGTTTAGTGGACAAGTCTGGTACCAGGCGCTGAACTCTTTGTGTGAAAATTGTGGAGGGAATTGTAGGCCGTTACAAAGGCCCCGACGCTGTTGGCCCTGAATTTCAAGTTCAAGGTCACACAAAAATTTTACGCGTTCCCTTTACCACGTTAACTGATCCTGAGTAGTTTAGTGTACAAGTCTGGTACCAGGCGCTGAACTCTTTGTATGAAAATTGTGGAGGGAATTGTAGGCCGTTACAAAGGCCCCAACGCTGTCGACCTTCAAGTTCAAGTACAAAACCAGCGGGAGAGAGGCAGTTGCACTCATCGAGTAAAGACGATGTTTTGACAAGCTCCTGCAAAAGACCGATGCATAATTCCGAGAGTTCATCTAATAAATTTCATCAGTCTTCAAATATCCGCAACTGGCTCTCTCCTCTCCATCTGGGGTGGGTTACGTAGCGATATTTCATTTGTTGTGGGATGGGGGTGCGGAGGGTGTTTTGACTTCTTGGCCGGAATTTCCACTGTTCCCTTAACCACGGTTTACTGGATTAATATTTATTGTAATTGTGCGCTTGTTGTATATATATTTTTTTGTAATTGTTTTCCTGTATTTGTTAAATTACTAATTCTTTACTGGTGATTGTTCATTACTCTCTGTAAGTGGCCCCTTTTGGAGCTAACTTCATATTTAAAATGGCTGAACTGCCATTAACAAACTGCTATGGCGATCTGATAGTCAGATGATCCCTGCAGTGAAATTGAAGAGATGCAACTGTTGGCCGCCAACCTGGATAGTGAAGAAGAGCCTAACAATGGATGAAAAGTGATAAGCACTGAAGAAACAAATGAATCCGTAATTCAGAGTACGTGGTTCAAGAACAACATACTATCAAAAAAAAGAGAAAGAACTAGTGTGAGCCACTCAAGCTCTAATTCTGATTGTGAAACCTGAAAAAAACATGTAAATCTACCTCACCTACAACAAGAAGAGTATACCCAACTAATAAAACTTTGGTATCTAAAGATAAGGCATGTACTTTGCTGATCACACGACTGCAGGAGTCAAGCAACAATTTAGGTAAGCAAATAAGAGAAAAATGACCTGATTCATTTGGAGTTGCCCAAGGATTAAAAAAAATATTAAACTATGACTACATTAAGAAAATAAGAGTTAACAAATGACAAAACTTGATTGCAGTTGAGGTTAAAGAAGCCACTGAAGAGGAAGTAGCAAGATGGTTGGAAGTGAGCAGCATTGGTGTCAGCAGTTTGGTGTCATAAACCATAAACATAAACCACGTCTAAGTCTACACAATCTACTTTTGGAATAATCAGACCAATTGACTATGATGTCAATTTAGAGGATCTTATTCCAATTGCCACCAGTGAAAATGCTAAAATCATAAACTTGGTAAGATTGCCAAAGTTTTCCAATGGTAAAAAAGAGAGTTCTCTAAGTGTAAAAGTTCAATTTCAAGGCAGAGATCTACCAAATCAAATAAGAATAGAATTCATGAATTTCCAAGTCAGTCCATATTCACCTCCACCTATTCGATGCTATAAGTGCCAACGTCACGGACATTTTGCGAGTGGGTGTATCTGGTAAAAGATGTTTAATTTGTGGTGGTGGACACTCGAAAGAAAATCATTATGCCCCCGCTCTCCTCTGTGCTAACTCCAAGGGGAATCATGGGGCCAGTTCTGAAGAATGCCCTTATATGCAAAATTCTTTTCAAATACAATCACTAATGAAAGGAGTCTCCTTTACAGATGTTCGGAAGCAAGTCATCTCTGAGACCAACAAAAATCTAGAATCTGTCTCTCAAAAAACCAAAACTACTTCCACTGTGATGAATTCTCAATTAAATGAAGAAAAAGATTCCTCCATGCAAGAAAGTTCCCAAATCCTAAGTTCAATGAGAAATCAAAAAACATATGCTTCAGCTCTGAAAACCTCCCAACCTAAACAGGTGACTGTTTTGGCTGACGTACATCATTCTCAAGTATTGTACTATATACCAAGAAGAATTCCCCGAACTAAATCAACCAGAGCAGAATGTACTAGCTACTCATTTTGAAGGCAGTCAGTCCTTGCAAGAAACAACTGTCTCTGATGAAGGTTTAGTGCAAGCAGTGGTTAAAAAAATTGAATCTCATGTGCAAGCCATGTTTGAGTACTTCTTTTCTTGCCTGGGCAAGTTTATAATGGAAGCATTCTCATCAAACTTGAATCATGAAAACAAGCATTGACAAGATCTACTGCTTCTGGGAATGATTAGAAATCAACTTGGCCAAAAAATTGGCTCTCAACTACTCAGTAAGTTTCACAATAATGTAAATCCTCAAAGCAAAAGTGACAGTTATAGAAAAAAATACAATATCAGGAAAAAATACTAAAACTTCTCAAATACCTCTTTCTCATTCTAAAGGAAGCAAGAGATTCGGATGAGCTTCACGGAAAAAATGATGTATAACTATAAGATCTGTGATCAGAGGATCAAAAGAAATGGTGCCTCAGAAAAAATTTCAATTTAAATCAGTTCAATTGTAATGGATTATCTTCAAAGTTAGCTGAAGTGAAACTCTATCTTTACAGAAAAAACCTGACATACTATGTTTGTGTGAAACATGGATTAAAACTAATGAGCCTAAATTCATAGGCTATGAATGTGTGTGGTCCCATAAAGAAAACGGGGCCAAAGAGGGGCTATGCTTTGTGATCAGGAATGATGTTAACTATTCTGTGAATAATATTGATAAATTCTTGAATGGTAAATTAGAAATGGCATCAATTAAAGTGTTCTGTTCTTATAGATGTACTGATACATGTAATATTGATAATCCTAATGCGTGTATTGATTTTGAAGAGTTTTATCACTATTATATTCAGATTAGTGAATTGTTTATATTCACTGGAGACATGAATGCTCATGCACCTTTGTGGGACTGTTAAAACTGACTGAATACTTCAGGAAGGAATCTATGTAGATTTCTAAATGAGAACTCCCTTGGAATACTTAACCCTCCTGACGTGTCCGCTTATATTGACTCACGTGTGAGGACAAGTTCTACATTAGATTTGTGTATTGTCCCTCCAACTCTCCATGGGTGTGGGTATCTCAAAAGAGGTGCAGATCTTGGGAGTGATCATTATCCAATCGAATGTACTTTGTGCACAGTAGTTAAAAAATTTGCTTTCTGTAGCAAAGAGAAGGAAAGCACGAAACATCAAAACATCCCACGGTAGAAAATTTGCATTTGTACAAGGATAATGAAAAAAATGCCAAGGAAATCATTAAACAAAAGAAAATCAAAAGTTGGACAAGTTTTGTAAGCACTCTGGACTCAAAGACTGGTGTTGGTAATGTCTGGAGGTTGATACGTTCAATGAAAGGTAGTTCTATCAATTCAAATCCATCTGTAGGTGATATAGCAGATAGCACAGCAGACAAAGCTGAATTATTACTGGCCCATTTCTGTAGACACAAGATAAAATTAGGTGATACATTTTCTAAGAAAATTGAAAATACCATTTCTAACCTATCAGCAGTGCAGGTAGAAAATACACACCTTAGTTCTCAAATAGCAATGCATGAATTACAGAGAAGTTTAAAACATGTTAAGAATAATAGCCCTGGTTTTGATGAAATTCTTAATGCCAAACCTCCGCAGTTAAGCATCGCAGTCATTCCAAGAACACATTGTGTATTTGTTTAACAAAAGTTACTCGAATGGATACTTCCCAGAAGCATAGAAGTTGGGGATTATATGTCCAATAAAGAAACCCAAACAAGACCATTCAGTTCCCAATGGATATCGTCCTATTACTTTGCTCTCATGTCTCTCAAAAATCATGGAACAAATTGTCAAACGTTGACTTGATTACTTTTTAGAAAAAATTAAGGTCTTCTCTTGCTATCAAACAGGGTTCCGCTGAAAGAGATTTTTGTATGATGCCCTTGCTCTAATTAAAAACTGTATTTCACAACCCTGGTCAAAAAAATGTATTGTTTGATTGTTTATGTTGATTTGGAGAATGCATATGATATTGTATGGCACGCTGGACTCTTGCATAAGCTTATAAACATTGGCTGTGACATACGTACTGTCTTATGGTTAAGGGCACCGTCTACGTAGACAAAAAAGTCCGTTATTTATGGATGGATTTCTCTGAAATTTTCACAGTAGGTGTGAAATGATGTATAGATCATTTGTTATTTCGACGAAATTTTTGTAGGTGGACTTTTTTTTTTTTTTTGAAAAATATGATAAAAAAGGGTTTTTTTAAAAATCCTACTACTTCTACAATTTTCATGTTACAGAACCAGTACTTCGTTTTTAGATTGCTTATATGTCTATATATCCATATGCAATAGGGAATTTCACTAACTTCTTTTTGTGGATTTTGGGAATTGAAAATAAAAAAAAATTTACTTCATCTTCATTTTTTTTTTCATGTCGTGTAATTTTCAAAATAACAAATGAATCCAAAAATGCCATTGCGTATGAATACTCCTTGCTAAGCCCTATCGAATGGTATATAAACCATTCTCATAGCTCTAAAATTGTGGAAGAAGTAGCATTTGAGAAACCAATTATCAAGTTTCCATAAAAACGAGTTTTTTCACAAAAAAAATGTTTTTCTTTTTATCTTTTGAACTACAGGGTTTTCTACAACAAACTCTTGAGCGTTTGTAGCTCTTTTCAAGCCCTTTCGATTGATATAATTTACATTGCTGTAGCTCTGTAACTCTGAGAAAAAATATACAACAAAAGAGAATAGGTGTAATTCATGAAAACAATTAATTTTTTTAATTTTTCATTTTTTTCAACCAAAATAGTTTTTTTTTGTCAAGTCAACTCCTTTGTTTTATAGCTCTTTTCAAGCCCTTTGGATTGGTGTGCTCGCCATAGCTGTAGCTATGATACTGCAGCTGTCATCGCGCTATGAGTGAAAGCTGCGGTATCATAGATACGGCAGAACAGCTAAATTCTGAAATTGTCAAAATTTCATAAAAAATATTTATTCAGCCTTAGAATGTTTGTTTGAATAATGGAACCACTTTGAGTAGCCCATGAACGAACTATAATGTCATTCCCGCAGAGAAACGCTCAATTGACTCCCAATAATGAGGGGGGGAGGGTTCAAGGTCACTCCACCCCCATCGCTTTCCCCCCCTCTGGTGGGCGCACTATTCGGAGTAGACGTAAACGGATAGTACCAATGAAAGCGCAAGAAAATCCTCTATAAGATGCATATATAAACAGAAAATCAACACATATCCTGATTTCTCCGTAGACGGTCCCCTTAAGATCATACTTGAGCAATAGACGGATAAGGTTTAGGGTGGCGGATGCTGTCTCATCTGATAAGATTCTTGATTGGGGTTTGCCCCGAGATGCAGTCCTGAGCCCCCTGCTGTTAAATGTGATGCTCCATGATTTGCCTCAGATTGAGAGCATCAAATGCATCTCATATGCAGACGATGTGACAAAAGTTGCAAATGGGAGATCTCCAGTTGAGATTCAGCAAACGATGCAGAACTACCTGAATGGCCTGACACTGGTTGAGGAAAGGTAACTAGCCATAATTGTGGATAAAATAGAGTTACCAAATTTTTACACATAAAAAGTATGTACCATTGATTTTTCTAAGATTAAATTCTAAAACAGTAGACACAACTGATAAACAGCATGTACTTGGAATAATATTGGATTCCCTAAACTTAGCTTCTAACCACATGTACAAAATATTAAAACAGAGTGTCAACAACGGCTTCAGGTTCTCAGGGCATTGTCCGACGTCTCATGGGGATCCTCAAAAATTGTAACGTCAGGTATATGTATCATTCATTAGAAGCAAACTTACGTATGGACATGTAATCTTCACAAAGCTATATGAAAGTAGTGAAAAATTATTTAATGTGATCCAAAACTCAGCTCTGCGATCTATCTTGGGTGCACGCAAAACATCTTCAGTTTCCTCAATGGAAGCTGAAGCATTTATTATGCCTCTGAGATTGTGCCTGATTTCTTATTTCTGAAGTGGTGTCTGAGGTGCAGTTTCTTGGATGCTGAGCCCAATGAGTTCCCTGCTAAAATTGATCTATTCAGATCTCCGCCTAAAAGTGAGCTTGCACTGGAACGCATGAAAACAATGAAAAAAATTCAGTTTAGCTTTTCTCCTCCAGGATCCCAAATTGAACACTTCACTTCTCCATACATGTATATAGATATCGTATCTTATGTGTGTGTTAAATTTCCTGATGTTAAATCTCTCACGGCAGCTAAAGTAAATCATAAATTTGAAGAGTATGTAATATCGAAATTTTGTATTTCCTATAGAATTTTCACAGATGGCTCCAAGCTACAATCGGGTTCAGCATCCGCGGCTATTTATGTGCCACATCTAAAAATATGTACTTCTTGGCTCCTAAATCCAGGTCACTCAATTGTGGGAGCAGAGCTATTTGCAATTTTAAAGGCTCTAAATTATACTATTGATAACTTGTCACATCATAATATGGTCATTTTTGTTGATTCTAAATGTTCTCTGGATATTATATTAAAATATTAAACTTGAATAACCCCACCAATGAGATCTTTAGTAGAAGAATTAAAAAAATTTTTGTACAACTTAAAAACAGGATTCAGTTACAATGGATCCCTGCTCATTCAGGCATAATGGCAAATAAGATAGTGGACCGGTGTGCAAAAATGGGTAACCAAAATACTAAATCAGTTATCACCCATCTTAGTTATGAGGAGCATGTTAGCAAACTGAAAAACAAAATTTTGGACTACTGGAGTGTTGGAGAAATCAAGTGAGGGGATCCGGGAAGGGAAGACTTATGTATGAATTGTGTAGCAGACCAAAGTTTAGATTGGGTGGTGCCATGTCAAGAAAATTTCAGTGTACTATTAGCTGATTTAGAATTGCTCGTGTCGGTGTTCTTTCTCATTTGAGTAGATTTAACCTTTGTCAAAGCCCTCTCTGCCCCAAGTGTGGTGTTCCAGAGATCATTGAGCACTTCTTACTCAGTTGTCCACAATATGAGGCTGCCAGACTGCATTTATGTCTACCATTTGTAGAATTTAACCTTGAATTGAATCTGAAAAGTGTCTAAGGATTTGGTGGTTATCAATCCCGTGTACAATTTGCAATTCTCCGTTCCTTGGTGAACTTCCTTGGTGCTACTAATAGATGTAAGCTACTATAAATGTTTTGATTTTGACTGCGTTACATCTGCGTCTAATGAAATAAACTTGAAATAATAAGTTGTCAGCTTCGGCCTGCAGATGGCAGCTCAAGAAGACCAGCAATATTGAGGACTCAAGAGAAAAGTGCAGCAGTATTGGGGAATTTGCTTATTCCTGCTTATGCTGCCAAAGTACAAGCTGTCAGGTTACACGGATTTCTGCTGAAGAAATCCAACAACTTTCAAGATCCCTCCGAATCATTGATAAAGAAGAAAAGAAAGAACAAAACCAGCACCGTTATAAGGAATACATCTTTTATGCCACCCCGTCTGATGATGTTTTAATGTCACAATACAACTTGAATGTCAATAAGAAATAGCTTGTATGCATAGCAAGGCAAAGGATAAAAAACTGCAGTTCACTCTATGATATTGAATCGTAGAGCAAGAGTGTGTATCAAAGAAATTTTTCTAGATGAAAATGATTTGCTTTTGCTTGAGGATAATTGGAATGAATGAAAGGAGTTAATGCGGGAAGTCAGCAGTGTGAAAGAAAAGTAACATAAAAATGGCATACTGGGAAGGATTTAGGAATGAACTGAGCAGATGACCTGGAAAGGTTATGGAAATGGTAAGATTGTGAGAATGTTGGGTCAAATTTTACTCAAATGTACACAAGAAATTTAGAAATTTAGTTCTTTAAAATCACTAAAGGAACATGTCTTTCATGAATGACATCTTGCTCGCTGATGCGTAATTCTTCAGTTTTTCAACCTTGAAGTTTTAAGAACATCATGAAAATGAAGAAACTGACATAAATTTGCTATAGTACGGTATTGACTTAAGACTAGTTGAGGTTAGGTGAAGTTAGGTTAATTGAATAAACTAAAATAAACCTGAAATAACCTAAAAAAATGTAGCCATACTGAGGCTGGTGTTCTACTGCCAAAAATCTGTGTATTTTCCCACGATGCAATGATGATCAACTGACTACTATATAATGTTATTCAAACGTGAACAATATTAATGTTATATCTCTAAAATTACGCATTAGCAAGCAGAATGTTATTTGTGTAAAATGTCTCTAAATGTGTTCTTCCTATTTTTGGGAACAAAATTGGAGGTTTGTGAAGGGAGGAGAGTAATAGATTTTCCAATTTTTGCTACCTAAACACAGTTAATTAGGTCAAAATAAACAATTTTTCATCTATGCCTTTCCGTCGGAAATGAGTATTTTATGAGTTACAGCGGTATGTTAATTTTCGTCTCTGATGACGAATGCGCTCAAATAAATAGCTACTAATTGATTTTCAAATTTTTGTTGCTGCAATCATGGTAATTAAATTGATGTAAATCCTTTTATTCTATACACTTTTTGGGGCAAATGAGTATTTAACTAGTGACAGCCGTATGTTAATTTTCGTCTTCGATGGCTGGAATGCGCTCGATCATTCGAGCGTGTCGGAAGGGAGAGTCCATTGTAGTCTTTCTCTTCAAACAATTTCTTTCCGCTTCAAACTTGAGTCGCAGTAAGTAATTTACCACTATAACTCAGTAAATACCAATTTGCGAAGGAAAGTGCATAGAAGAAAAATTGTTTATTTTGATCTAATTAACTATGTTTAGGCACTGAAAAGTGGAAAGTTGACCACTGTCCTCTCCTTCACATTTACCAAAATCTTTGAGTGCATTAAAGTAAAATTAAACTAAACGTTGTATGATGTGGTAGAGCAAAAAATTGGAGTACATGGAATCACTACAAGGACTAGCAGAAGAAATAAAAGAGAATGAAAAATGAGTCTAGAGGTGCAGAGGAGAGCTTGAACTTGAAATTGAGGGTCGACAGTGTCGGGGCCTTTGTAACGGCCTACAATTCCCCCAATGCTCACACAAAAGAGTTAAGAGCCTGTGTACCAGACTTGTCCAATAAATTACTCAGGATCCACCAATCCTTGTCACAAACTGCCATTAGATGGCATCACTGGGATAACCAGTATGTCAAGACACCATCTCCATGCAGGTGGGTCATTACAGTCTACTCTACATGACTGGCTCATTCCAGTCACTGTCTTTAACTCCAGGCACATACAAGAAAAACTTTCATAGCTTCAATTATACTCAAATTACACTCCTGATCTAATCCAACAGAACAGCACCATGCCACAATCATCTTCAGCACATCTGGCATACCACTCATTCTCTCCATACTGCTTAAACACCACATTCATGAGGCTCTCTCTCTCTCTCTTGCTCATACTACATTCCAGCACAAAATGCTCAATTGTTTCCTCCACTCCACTATCGCACTGCTGACATCTATTATTATTCTCATTCCACCTCCATGTACATCTATTCAGGGTGCGTACAGGCATGGAGAAGCATGGAAAGTAGTTGAATTTCGAAAATAAAATTCAAGGCCTCGAAAGTAGTGGAATTTTAAAAATGGTCATTGAAAGTCATGAAATTTTAGGATTTTCGTGAAAAGAAAATTTTACTGTTGAAAATTTTCGTTCCGTTTGGTCCGCGTTGAGCGAGGCATTGTCAGTAACCTTCGAGTGTTACTTGGGCTCTGATTGGTTGATACAGCTACGTCTTTAGTGTCCGCGATTTTGATTGGTTCTCAGGCGTCACGTGAAACCAAACGCGCTCAGTGTGACTGAAGACACGCGCTCGCTTGGACCATTGTTGATCTGTCGCCACTGTTGAACATTTTCGAGCTGAGTTTTTATCATCGGTCTTGACCATCCCGTGTGTGTGTGACTAGAGTTACGGTGCCGAGACTGAGCTGAGGAATTATCGTCATGCCAGGCAGTTGTTCTTTCAACAACTTGTGGTTGCGAGACAAAGACTTTCAACAATGGATAGCACCGCATCCCAAACTGAAAACAATGGCGGTTTGCACCGCGTGTGAGTCGAAGTTCGACATCGCCAACAATGGAATAGCGGCGGTGAGGAGTCATGCAAAAGGAACAAAGCATGCCAAGAACGTGAAAGCTCAGACGACAAGACTTGCCAACCCGAAGATCGGGGATTTTTTCGTGACTTCCCAACCATCGACCGATCCTCCGACGCCTGCTGAGGGCAGTTCGGAGGCTCAGACTGAGAGCAGTGAGACCGTGCAGCCAGCTGGCGTGCATGTCTTCTGGAGCAGCCAGCTGGCCACATCCTCCCTCAAGAAACTGTGGCTGGTTGTGAAGATGCTACTGGTCCTGTCACATGGCCAGGCTTCAGTGGAAAGGGGCTTTTCTGTGAGCAAGCAGCTCATGGAAGTCAACATGGGTGAGAACACCATCGTGGTGCAGAGAGTGGTCATGGACCACATCAAACATGTAAGAGGTGTCTCCAAGGTTGACATTTCCAAGAAACTCCTCTTTTCAGCTTCACAGGGCAGACAGCGCTATCAACACTACCTGGATCAAAAGAAGGAAGAGGCAGAGAAGCAGAAGAAGGGAGAGAAGAGGAAGAGAGAACTGGATGAAGTGGAGAACCTGAAGACAAAACGGAAGAGGATGGAGGAGAGTCTGCAAGCGCTGGTGGATGATGCTGACAGCTTTGCACGGAAGGCAGAGGACAAGAATGATTTGCGCCTACTGGCAAAGTCAAATGCATTGAGGAAATCAGCCTAAGACAAGCAAGAACAACTCAAGGGGCTGAATGCGGAAATTAATGACAAACTTAATGCACTGGCAAATGCATAGCAGATGCTATTGAACTGTCCAGCATGACTGTTTGGTGTTGTGATGATCATTTACACATTTATGAAAACAAGACCTGCAAGTAATGATGAATGTTCTGTGAAGTTTATGACTGAAATACATTTATTGTGCTGCAATTTAACTTTGTGTGACATTATTTTGGGCAGAGAGAGGTAGTGAAAATGTGATTTGGTTGGCATAAAAAGTCATGAAAAAGTAGTGGAATTTTGAACCTCAGAGCCTGTACGCACCCTGTCTATTCATGCTCAATAACTTACACCTCACAGCAAACAAGAGTTGACTACCAAAACTACCATCATAAAACATCTCACACTTAAGTTCTTCCTTTTGCATTTACCAGATTAGTGTAGGCGTCCACGTCATGCTGAGCTTCCACGTCATGCTGAGCTTCCACTTATTCAATTCACGCTCTTTTGTTTGCCTCTCAATCTCTTTTTTCCACTTCTTGCAGTCCCACTTGGTCCCTTGCCTCCAACATTCATTAAAAGCCAGTCATCCACAGGTCTTCCAGTTCTAACAAGAATAATTTTTTGCGTACTTAGTTTCCTTGCATGCTCCCAACATACTTTCTCCCAATAGCTTACCCTCAGATTCCATTCAAAAATTTGCTTTACCCACCTGCTATTCTGCATTCATTCAATTCTTACCTTATAATTCAGCACAGCTTTCATCTTTCTTTCTGAAAATAGGCTCCACCCTAGGTCACCTCTAATAGCTTCTGTAGCTGTCCATTTTGGAGCACCCAATGCCAAATGTCTTACCTTATTTTTAGAGACGCCAAATTGAAAATCTAAGAAAGAGTATTTGTTTAGCCCAGGACACTGATCAATTTTCCAATTTTTGTTGCTTGTGTAATGGTAATGAGGTTGAAATAAACAACTTTTTTCCATGCTCTTTCTGTCTAACCACGTATATATATATTAGCCTCAAATGTCATAACAAATTGATATTTAATGACCTGTTGTATGTTTTCACATGGTTTCTCAAACATGCATGATTAAAAATAGAAAATTATTGATACATTGATAGTTGCCTTTAAAAAGCAATTCCTTTTCTAGATGTCTGGCTTGAGTTGGGAATTAAGTCTATTTTATACCTTTTTTTATTAGAAAGAAAGAACAGGCTTCTTCTTGGCAGTTAAAATTCACAACTTTACCTGAAGCCAAAAGCAAGAAATTCTCCCTGACGATTGTCGTACACTGTACAGGTTAGCCAAACGTGTATGTAAAATTCTTAGGAGCTTTTTCCTAGGTGCTCAGTCCTGGTAGGTTTAGATTGTTGAATACAAAATATTTGTAGGACAATGAAACTTGATTGTGCTTGCTAGCTTAAGGAGATCATCCCAGGCCCCTGCCAAGCCCCTGTCGGTCCGGGGGTCATTTCTCATGTTTTTGCTGGAAAAGGACCCTTAGTTGGTGGACTATTCGGTCCTAAAATTTATGGCTCTCTCATTCTCTCTCTCAAAATCTCTCATTTTTCCTGATTTTGACCCTATATAAAAAGAGACCAAATGGGAAATAGAAAAAATTCCAACGTGAGTTTGTTAGAAATGTTTCAAGGATTCTAAAACTGTCTTTGTTTTTGTTCTAGCATCAAAACTGAAAGAGGAGTCCCATTTTGAAATATCAATATCAGTGAAATATCAATACCTAAAAATCAATATGTCAAATTTTTGCAAAATCTAAGGCCTGAATCAAAAAAATGAATGGAATCAATTGTGTTTCTTTTCAAAGGTTACATATCATAGTCAAATTTCATAAGAATCAGACTGGAAAAAAAATCATTTTAATAAAAAAGAAAAAAATTTTTCTTTTGAAATCACAATTCACAGTTTGAAGATGAAGTTATGTATGGAAAGTATCGAAATAAAAATTAAAACTGCATTCAATTACATCAATTGTTCATTATATTACACTTCAACAAAAAATTTCGTTTTTTGCTTATACCCAACACTTCTAATTTTCAACATTCAAAATGGAACTAGTCCTTGAGTTTTGATGCTAGAACAAATCCAAAGACCGTTTTAGAACCCTTGAAACATTTCTAACAAACTCAAGTTTGCTTTTTTTCAAATTCTAATTCTTTGATGAAATATATAGCTCTAAACCCAAAAAATTGTTGCTGATTTTTGAAATTTCAAAAAGTTTCGAAAAAATAGAAAAAATTTGAATTTGGAAGAAGCCGATCTTGAGCTTCTTAGAAATGTTCCAAGGGTTCTAAAACTGTCTTTGTTTTTATTCTAGCATCAAAACTGAAGGAGGAGTTCCAATCTGAAATATCAATAAAAATATACCAAAAAACACATTTTTCATCAAAAAAAAAATGACTAAATCGAAAAAATGACAGGGGTAAAAAAGGTTTACTTTCACAAAAGACATAGAATGGGGTTTTCAAATCAATCGGACGAAAAAAGTTGAAAAAGTGGGATGATCTCCTTAACTTTGCTTGTGATAATTTTGAAAAAAATGATGGCAACCAGATTTGTAATTGGGAATTGATAATATAGTCCTCCATACTTAGGAATAAGATATTCATAAATTTAAAGATAGCTATGTTATATACCATCGGGAAATAACTGGAGAATCCTGAAGTCAGATCAAATTTTTATAGTGGGCTGGTTAAAATCATACAGAATATGAAGTTTAAAACCCTCATTTTCTTCCCTATCATACAAGACTGGTTATGAAAACCACTCTAAAGCATTGTTACAAGAATTATTTTCATTTATAGTACAAAAATTGTTATTTCATTAAATGTGCATTTTTAGAACATTTTTCTGACTTTTTTTTGATTAACCAGTACCATTGATAAGCATGCAAAGTACGATAAACAGTTAGTGGCTGCTGTTTTATTTTGACTAGCCTCTTGAGTAAACTTAAGGATAATTGTATTATTCCACTAGGGTTTACTATTTTAGTAAAGTTACCTATATTTGTATGGGTGAGAGTAAGGAATTTAATCTGTGGTAAAATAATTATGGCACGAAACTTTTATTTTCTAAATTTGCACTCTTTCTTACAGACCATACTAAAGAAGCACTACCTCAGTCAAGGACACCGTCTAGGTAGAAATCAGGATATGTGTTGATTTTCTGCTTTTATATGCATCTTATAGAGGATTTTCTTGCGCTTCCATTGGTACTTTCCGTTTACGTCTACTCCGAATAGTGCGCCCACCGGAGGGGGGGAAAGCGATGGGGGTGGCGTGACCTTGACCCCTCACCCCCCTCATTATTGGGGGTCAATTGGGCGTGTTTCTCTGCGGCAATGGCAATATAGTTTGTTCAAGGGCTACTCAAAGTGCTTTCATTATTCAAACGAAACATTCTAACGCTGAATAAATATTATTTGTAAAATTTTGACAATTTCAGAATTTAGCTGTTCTGCCCTATCTATGATAATGAAGCAGGAGACCGTCTTGATAGACATAGGGATATGTGTTGATTATCTGTTTATATATGCATCTTATAGAGGATTTTCTTGCGCTTCCATTGGTTCTTTCCGTTTACGTCTACTCCAAATAGTGCGCCCACCAAAGGGGGGGAAAGCGATGGGGGTGGAGTGACCTTGAACCCTCCCCCCCTCATTATTGGGGGTCAATTGAGCGTGTTTCTCTGCGGGAATGGCATTATAGTTCGTTAATGGGCTACTCAAAGTGCTTCCATTATTCAAACGAAACATTCTAACGCTGAGTAAATATTTTTTTATAATTTTTGACAATTTCAGAATTTAGCTGTTCTGCCGTATCTATGATACCGCAGCTTTCATTCATAGCTCAATGACAGCTGCAGTATCATAGCTACAGCTATGGCGAGCACACCAATCCAAAGGGTTTGAAAAGAGCTATAAAACAAAGGAGTTGACTTGACAAAAAAACGTATTTTGGTCAAAAAAAATAAAAATTAAAAAAATTGGTTGCTTTCAAGAATGACACCTATTCTCTTTTGTTGCATATTGTTTCCCAGAGTTACAGAGCAACAGCAATGTAAATTGTATCAATCAAAAGGGCTTGAAAAGAGCTACAAACGCTCAAGAGTTCATTATAGAAAACCATGTAGTTCAAAAGATAATAAGAAATATTTTTTTTTGGGAAAAAACACGTTTTTCTAGAAACTTGATAATTGGTTTCTCATATGCTACTTCTTCCACAATTTTAGAGCTAGGAGAATGGTTTATATACCATTCGATAGGGCTCAGCAAGGTGTATCCTCGCGCAATAGCATTTTTTGATAAATTTATTATTTTGAAAATTACACGACACGAAAAAAAAAATGAAAAAAAGTTCATTTTTTTTTTAATTCCCAAAATCCACAAAAAAAGTTATCGAAATTCCCTATTGCAAGTGGTTATATAGACATCTAAGCAATCTATCAACGAAGTACTGGTTCTGTAACCTCAAAATTGTAGAAGAAGTAGGATTTTAAAAAAACCCCTATTTTATCATATTTTTTGAAAATAAAATAAAATCCAGTGCAGATACAAAAATTTTGTCGAAATAATGAAAGATATTTGCATCATTTCACACCTACTGTGAAAATTTCAGAGAAATCCATCTATAAATAACGGGACTTTTTTTTTTCCTAGACGGTGCTCTTAAGCAAGTTGAATCCATTATTTTGCTCAAAAGACTATAAGTACAACATAATTAGTATTGGCTTTAGTTCATTAGAAACCTAACCTAAAAGTATTTTTCATGTTTATAGATTTTTGACAAATTTTCACCTGTGCTTGCACTAATATGTAGAAAGTTAGTCTTCTTTTTTTGGCTTAAAACTTGTGTAGGGATGTTTTGAGGGATTGTGCAGTTATGCTTATTTATGCATAGCATTCTCACTTATGAAGTGCAGCTGCAGAATTTGTGAAGTGGATAGCAATGGTACAATGCTACATATATACAAAAAAGTACAATTATATAAGTTAGAACATTCATAGTGTTGATATATATAGCAAATAATCTATAATATGCAGTTATATGGTGCGCTGTTAATTTTTTTGCAGAATTAGATGATCTGAAACTTGATTTTTGATTGCTTCATTTTTTTCATACCTTTCATGTATAAATTTTAAATTAATTTTGACTTATTTAGATTCTCATATGCTACTTGAGCAAATTTCAAAAAATTATGCACCTCTTTCTGCTGTATTAATGTACATATTTTTTGTACTAATTAAATCTTATGCTAAGCCTGAATGTTGATTTCTTATTTACAAGTGAATTTTTGTACACATCTTTGCAGAAACTTTGTCAAGCCAATTTGTGTTGTAAGATGCTCACTTGCCACAAGTGCAATGCCTCTTTTGACTCGAGGCCTGCAGCGAATGCTCACTACAAAAGCAGGTGGCATGAGTACAACTTGATGCGAGCGCTCAAGCAGCTGGCTCCTGTCAGCGAAGCTGTGCATGAAGCTGCTTATCAGCAAGTTCTCTCGAGTCAGGAGGTCTGTGCTATGTATGGCTGTCCGCATTGTTATGGTCTATGTTCTAGTACTGAAAATTATGTGTGAAATATTCTGTGTGGAATTTTGAATTTTTTGTAGTTTACAGGGTGCGTACAGGCATGGAGAAGCATGGAAAGTAGTTGAATTTCGAAAATAAAATTCAAGGCCTCGAAAGTAGTGGAATTTTAAAAATGGTCATTGAAAGTCATGGAGCAGCCAGCTGGCCACATCCTCCCTCAAGAAACTGTGGCTGGTTGTGAAGATGCTACTGGTCCTGTCACATGGCCAGGCTTCAGTGGAAAGGGGCTTTTCTGTGAGCAAGCAGCTCATGGAAGTCAACATGGGTGAGAACACCATCGTGGCGCAGAGAGTGGTCATGGACCACATCAAACATGTAGGAGGTATCTCCAAGGTTGACATTTCCAAGAAACTCCTCTTTTCAGCTTCACAGGGCAGGCAGCGCTATCAACACTACTTGGATCAAAAGAAGGAAGAGGCAGAGAAGCAGAAGAAGGGAGAGAAGAGGAAGAGAGAACTGGATGAAGTGGAGAACCTGAAGACAAAACGGAAGAGGATGGAGGAGAGTCTGCAAGCGCTGGTGGAGGATGCTGACAGCTTTGCACGGAAGGCAGAGGACAAGAATGATTTGCGCCTACTGGCAAAGTCAAATGCATTGAGGAAATCAGCCAAAGACAAGCAAAAACAACTCAAGGGGCTGAATGCGGAAATTAATGACAAACTTAATGCACTGGCAAATGCATAGCAGATGCTATTGAACTGTCCAGCATGACTGTTTGGTGTTGTGATGATCATTTACACATTTATGAAAACAAGACCTGCAAGTAATGATGAATGTTCTGTGAAGTTTATGACTGAAATACATTTATTGTGCTGCAATTTAACTTTGTGTGACATTATTTTGGGCAGAGAGAGGTAGTGAAAATGTGATTTGGTTGGCATAAAAAGTCATGAAAAAGTAGTGGAATTTTGAACCTCAGAGCCTGTACGCACCCTGAGTTTAACCCTTTTGGTACGATAATTCAAATTGTTTGGGTAAAAACTTCTAAGGGAAAAAGTTGTCATTACCCTGAATCGTCAGTGATATTGTCCAAGTGTAAGTGCTTTTAGCTTAAGCAAGTGCCTATTTCTTTCTTTTAATTTTAAAAAATTTGTAATCTTTGAAGCTCTATGCATGGTGACGGGAATGCTTGACGTTGATAATAAAGTTTTTGTATTTACGAAGAAATTATTCATAAGATTTTGCCTGAATTTATCAAAAAATACAAACTTTGGAAAAAACTTCCTTAACTTAAATGGGATGGGTATCCCCTCAGGGGGATACAACTATTGTATCTGTAGGAACTAGCGCTCCCAGGGGAAAAATGTGAGGGCCCGAGCTGAGAGTTAGATAGGCCTTCTTTTTGTTGAAATAAAATGTTTTTGTTATGTTAAGGACCACCCTTTTTTGGTTCACTATGTCCTGTTTTTCAGCACCTTTGACTTTCTTCTTCAACTTTTATCTTATTTCATGAACTTCTTTCTCATCTTGCTGCTTCTATGTCCCTTCAGCATAGATTCCTCATTTTTTTTATCTCCATACAAAATGGTGCATTCCTCCTCCTCTCTTTGATACGCTCTATTTTTGCAGCGGTTAGGGAAGCTCAAACTAACTTATAATCTTATAATAATCATGGGAAGGGTATTGAATGTATGGCACGGACCCTTTGGCATGAACTTAAGAGGTAACCAGTGGTTATTTATGTGTGCAGGCTTCTGGAAATATTTAAAAACTAGTTTAATGAATGCTTTTAATTTCCCTAATTTTGATATTTACTCCAAACTATTCCATCACTAGTTAAATTAATTTAAAATTAAGGTATATGCGCTAAACTGGAAGCACCTGCAAACCTGGCACTGGAGTAGCCGTCAGTACCAAAAGGGTTAAGAAATTTTGCTTTGCTCCAATGGATAAAGTCACATAATTTACTTTGAACTTTAGCATAGTTTGAAATTGATGGTATTAAATGTTTGATTTTAAATTTATGCAAATACATTTAATAGTGTTGACAGATATGCTGAAGTAGTAAATTAAATTCATGGAATTTTTCTCTGGTGACATCTCGTAAGGAACTTGGACATCAAAATCTATAGCTATAACATAGAAATTGGAATGGAAAAAAGGTAAAACTCAACTCATGCTAGCTTTATTGATTTCCATTTGCAAAGAGTTGCTCTCTTTATTCCATTATTATTTTGATGTTTCCGCAATGACTAATTTGTTAAATTTTTCTTTCAATAGAGAAAGGGTTATGTTACAGAATCTTTCTTATCTGATGGTATTCCACAAAGTTGAAATATGTATTAGATCTGGGATGCTCTTCATGCTCTTTCATAAATTATTCCCAGTCTGCTATGAACACTTTTTGCAGAGTGTATGAAAGACCATTAGGTCAGGAGCATTATCAAATCTGAAAATCCTTTTTTCCCTAAAAATCCTAGAATGAAAATTAGTTTATACACAGGTAGGTACCAACTTAAGACTTGTGTGACTCACAACTGTACAACTTGACAACAACCAATGACTTGTAAAATTAAATGAATAATTTAAATCCTTGACTACAACGTGTTTAAATATCATCAACTTAGCCAAGATGATAAGAAATATAAAGCAGATTACTTCCCAGGGCAAACCATGAAAAGGGCAAAAATACAATACAGGAAAAAAGGTTGCAAAATTATAAACTAAAGAAAAGCTTGAATTTTGACGAAACTTTTGAAATGAAACTATACATACTGGAAGTAGTTCACGTACAGACCTGACTTACGTCCCGAACTGTCTCACGACCTGTTGATTGCATCTGAATGCAGTTGTAAGTTGGTGACTACCTGAATATATTTTTATAATGACAAGGGCTATACTTGGAACACTTTCTGTCCACATGTTAAGGAAAAAGAAAACAGTAAATAACACAAGTGTTGATACTTTAAAATGCGTAGTCTTTAAAATTTTTTGACTTAAACAAAAGTGAGCATCTCCATCAAACACAGCTTGATGTCTTCTATGGTAATATTACATAATTATTGATAAATTTGAATTGCAGAAAAAATTCCAATATATGTCAGAATTGTTAATTTTTGCCACTAAGTGGGAATACGCTTAAAGAGAAAATTTTATCCTAAATCTAAAAATAACCATAGCATCTTGTGTTCAATATTGTGGGAGAAATTTTATTAATAAAGTTGGAAAAATTATTTTTATACTTCAGTATTTGAAAAAACCTTTGCATCAAATGTTACATATTTGATGGCCTATCAAGCCTCAGCAGATTGCTGCACAGTTGTAGAATTTTCTTTGAAAGTTTAGTTGTTTCTGCTTCAGTTTGTGGTATAAGGTGAAAATTTAATTTTTATAGTATCATACAGGTAAGAACTCTTTATAGTAAGATTATATGAATTATTTGTCTGAATAATTTGAGGAGGGCCTATTCCACAATTTGTTAACCAAGATAAGGCAAAACTATGTTCACCTATTGCACTTGTAGAATTAAATGCAACTTTACACTATTGAAACAAGTTGCAACCGTCATTTTTTCATCAAAATGTCAGCAAAATTCTTTACCTCCCTCTATTTGTATCGAAAATGTAATCAGACCATTAGTGTTGAACATTTCAGGAAACTATTTATTAATTGTTTTGTCCTCCAAAACCAATTTAGTGAGAAGCCAATACAAAGTGTTATACAAGTAAATATCAAATTTTGGTGGTCATTGTATCATTTAGTAAAAAAATGTCACTCCTTTCATCCTCTAGAATGTTTTGCTGTGCAAATGGAAGTTATATGCTTCTGAATTGCTACCAAATTGTTTTGACTAACATTGTTCCATGTACTCCTTAAATTATGCTTCATCTTCAAACAAGGTAGAACTCGTGTATTTATGGTAATAACCAAGGTATCATGAACGGAATGAAGCTGCGGGAAATAATGTTTGTAGAAAGACCTTCAAAATTTTTCTTTATTGGCAAGTGACTTGGTCTTTTCAGAATACGCATCTAACCGAAAGCTACAGCTGTGCTCCCTGTCGGAAGTCTTTCTCTAGTGCTGGCTCATACAATTCCCACCTCAAGTCTCGCCGTCATGCTTCAACCCTGGCATCGCTCGTCAATGGAAATCCTGGTAATGTTTGTACCATCTCTGATGGTACAAACATGATATTTTATTTCCTAATCATTCTAGACATTGTCTTAATGGAGCGCACTATTTTATAGCTTTATTTGAATAACTTCACATCCTAGGCTTGAATAACATTTTTCTCATTGGAGGTGATCATTTATGATATGCATTATTAGATTAGTATTGAATGTGAGTGGAGTACCAAGCATTCCATAATTTTTTGGGGATTCTTTGGTATAATTGCTATTTATGTCAGTCCTTGTCAATATGTGATGAAAAATAGCCTTGAGCCTCTCACTTGCAAGGCTCAAGGTGTGGTGTGCAGCTGTCTCAACCTGCATTGCTCACCTCTACTACTTGATGTTTAAATTCTTGCATATATTCTAAACTTGGAGAACTCTGCACATTATTGAGACAAGCAGTGAAGATTGCTCATTTATTTTAGTATACACAATATCACACTGGATACAGGTAGTCTCACCAACAGAGATTTAGCTGCTATTTTATTTTCAACTTCAGATATTATGGCAACAATTCATTTTGAGAAAGTTAGTTTCTTCTCTTCCAGTGAGAAATTATCAATTTTCTAAGTATCTTTTGGAAATGAAGGGCTTTTTGGGACAAATTATACTGTTATAATTTTATGTGGGGCCTTAGATTTTCATGGCATTTCCTTCATTATTTTTATTGAGTCATTTTGTGGTGATTTCAGTTGCAAAGAACTGGTAAAAATTTGAGTGGTAAGGTCATAATTTCCAGTAAAATTATGTGCTGATGTGTTATTTTGACAAACATATCAAAAGTTGATGTTGGTATTTGATAATTATCAAGGGAACCAAAGCTATTGGAATGGCAGGTGTGCCTGATGATTGCATATGTTCATGGAAGTACTACACTCTGGTGGTAAGGAGTGACTCTTGAGTTGCATTTTTCTTATCATAGACTACACCTTACTCCTCTGTATTTAAAAGTATGTATTTTAATTTTACTGCTAAGTGTATTAGATGAATGCCTTACTTCACTTAGTTCGTTTTTCTGTTTGTAATATAAACCTAGTATTGTAAAATGTTTTTATAATCTTTTTATTCAAAGTTGACTCATGTGTAAAATAGGAAGTAAATTGTAATAAAATAATTGGTGCCTAACTCTGAAATGTTTAATTCTGCTAGTAGTGACAGTGGTGTATGTGGGTCCACAGTGGTAGTATTTAGCTTTCTTTGGAATGATGTTGCAACATTTGTGAGTCATTCATTCTCATTACAAATTTGTGTATGGGTTCCTGCCACATTTTTCCTCAGATCAACTGTTTACTTCAGCTGATGCAGATCAGCAAGTATCTCCAAGTTTACCTGTGAGTTTTCTCAGATTCTTATTTTGTTGGGATTTTGAGTTGATAGATTTCTTTGCCTTATTAACCCTTTAACGCCCAAGTGGACTGTACGGTTCTCTTTCAAAAATAACAATAATATATTGTATTTCTTATTCAAATTGTACACTAATGTGTCCTTTGAACTTCACTGCCGAGTGGCAGTTCCTTTCCCATCTTGATAACAGTGACTACCTAATGCCAGTGTCGGTTTAGTGATAGTGGTTGTCATAATGGTTATACGGGTATAAAAATGTGGGCGTTAAAGAGTTGAGGTGCTCTTGGAGAAATTGTTTTTCACTTCCTCTTGGAGACTTCTTGTTTTTTGCACTATTTTTTACTACTTCAGGAAGGTTTGTTGATGCGAAGTGTCTATCCTCATCATGGTATCTATGGGAAGTGGTGCTCCTCAGTGGTAACAATAGCTGCCCACTGCAGAATCACAAAACATTTGTTGTAGGAGTATGTGAGTTCATATTTGCAGTTGAGTTGGTTTCATATTTAATTCTTTACTTTTTGTCTCTAATGGGGGCAATGGGAGGGGGACCAGCATACTGTATCTTCATTTTCTTTTGTTTTCTCGTTTACTAATTTTTTCATATCAAAATAATTATCCCTTTTATTGCTAGTGGACACTTAATTTTTGTACCTCTGCTGTCCCACTTGAACTTAGATGTACCAATTTTGGGTAAAAAGAGAGGTTAAATCTTGGGTAAAATGATAGTGTTTAAAAATGCTTTTGCCTGAGGTTTTCAACTTGAATTAGTTTGCAACTTGAATTAGTTTAGTAGTCTATTTTCTGTGTGTAGTGGTGCTTGTTAGCTGGGGAACTGTTCATTTGTGTTCATTACGTGGGCTAAGTTTGACTCCATTTTGAATTTTATTTTCATGTTCTAGATATATCTTGTTTTCCTGAAAGTTTTCATAAACTTCCTATTTTTGGGTAATTTGTGTGTTTCATAGAGGTAAATAATACGTAATATGCATATCATGAGGGGCTCTTCGATTGTGGCTATTTTTGATGACCATCTATACTGATACCAATAGATAGGTCTCACAGCAGTTGCACGTTGATTAGCAGTACTACGATAATTTCAGCAATTTATGATGACAGCATTGGTGGTGAGAGCAAATTTTCTACCTGCACTAGCAGCACTTCCTATTTTACATAAAATTCAACTTTTGAAAACGTGGGAGGTGTTGAGGCTCAATGAAGGTGAAAGTATCAGAGCTCAGCAAACGCTCAGGTATTGAGCCACTGTGAAGTAACTCAATATGCCTCATGCTCAAGTCAGTAACTTGTTGAAATAAATATAAGGTTGTTTGTAGATAAAATGAAAAATGAAACTAATTATTCAAATATGATTTATTTTTATGAAGCACTCAAAGGAACTAACATATGTCCTAACCTATATTTATCAAGTGATTTATTGTGTGGTTATGCCTCAGTATCCATATTTTGTGGAACAACTGTGCAGCATCCAGTGTATACAGGCTGAGCAACAGTCATTTGGCTACTATGAAATCAAGTCCCATTGTTGTTTTTGCGAGCCGATTCTGGGCTTGAGTTATACTGTATATCTAAATCAGTGTCTTCCTTACCCCTTTCGGGGGGAGACAACTACTGTGTCTGTGGGAATTAGCACTCCCAGGGAAAAATGCAAGGTCCCAAGCTGGGAGTTAGGTAGGCCTATTTTTTGCTGAAATTAAATGTTTTGGTTACGTTGAGGACCATCCTTTTTTTTTGGTTTTCACTGCAGTCTTATTTTTCAGCACCTCTAACTTTCTTCTTCAACATTTATCATTCTTCCTAACCTTTCTTCTCTACGTTCTGTTTCTATACACCTTGTGCATAGATTCCATGTTCCCTTATCTCGATACTAAATGGTACATTCTCTTTTGGTAATGTTGCTGTCAGGGATGTTTAAACTAACATGTAATCACTCAATTGTTCATAATTGGTTTCAAATAATAACTTCGTTGATATGGAGTTCAAAGTGAGGAGCTGAGCTCTTCTCTGAGTCACACCCATCTGTTGGGGAATCCCCCTCAGGGGGATACAACTATTCTATCTATGGGAATTAACACTCCCAGGGGGAAATGTGTAAGGGCCTGATCTGAGAGTTAGGTAGGCTTTTTTTGTGGAAATAAAATGTTTTTACTATGTTAAGGACTACTTTTTTTTCGGTTCACTACTGTCTTGTTTTCAGCATCTACCACTTCCTTCTTCAACTTTGATCCTGTTTTGTGATTTTCTTTCTTATTTTACTATTTCTATGGCCTTTCTGCAGAGGTTCTGCATTCCCTTAACTCCATACTAAATGGTGCCTTCTACCTTCCTTTCTTTTTGTCGCCGCTGTTGCTCATAGGAAGGTTTAAACTAACTAATAATCTAATCTGATCGTTGGGTATTCTCTGCTTGGCTCAGCCGCTGCTTCTGCCCAGACATCATGGTCAAGTGGCACTTTGACTTGCAGTTTCATAACGCAGAGCTTCTAGGGTCATCTAGTCCCGAAGTCTTTCATGCTTTAAATCAAGCTTATATGTATTTCCCAGTCAACTTTCATCTTTTCACTGACTTATGTTGTGCAGTAACATAGCAGGGAGATACTGTTATGTCACCTCAATTATAGGTAGGACTTTGCAGCTTCTATCTTTCATGATCAGTTTGCTTCCTTCAATACTCTTACTTTCTTTGCTACCTCTCTCTTTGCCACCTCTCTCTTTGCCACCTCTCTCTTTGCCTTTTCTCTTATTCATTCCTAAATTTAACTCTGTTGCAATGCATTCAATATTCTGTGTGGGATCACGCCTTATTTGTTAATTTCCCGTTTTCTACAGTCCATATTAAATGGTCCTTTCTCTTTGCTTTCTTGAAATCATAGCTTCTGCAGCTGGGAAGTCTTGATAATGATAATTGGCATAATAGTCCTTATTATAGCTTCTAGTTACTGGCCTGTATCTGTTATTCTTAATAGAAATGAACCAAAATCTAATTTGCAAACTTGATTCCACCTTTTTTAATTTAATTAAACCTGAACTTGACTTCTCTTTCTTACGTTGAACAAACTAAAGAATGTTCAAGATTTTACTACTACCTGACATGTGTAGGTCGCCTCCGTTGTTGAATTTTAGCATTGGGTTTTGGGTAATTTGTACTTTATTGGCAGAGTTGCCAAATCATGGACGGATTGTATTTTTAACGCTAGAAATTTTGCATTGTGGATACTTTGAATAGCAGATGAGATAAATGTCTATTATCGTACAGGAACAGACGTGCGATGATGAATCCGAATGGCAAGACGTGACTGATGATTTCTCTGAGGGGGTAGAGCAGAACAACAAAGAGCTGCTGGAAACCTCCATCAAGTTGGGCTCGTGGCCGTGTCTGCTGTGCAGGCAGCAGTTCTCCTCCGCCATCAAGGCCCTGCGGCATCTCTGTGGCCAGCACTCCGTTGTGGTGCCCCATGCTGATGTCTGTGACTTGGATGCTCTTTATGATGCAGTTGCTGCTATGGTGAGTCTATGTTAGCCCCAAATAACTGTCTTGAACACGTTAGTTGTGATGGGTTAAATTGAACTTCAGTATTCAACTTAAATTTAAAGTCAAAAGTGATGAGCAAATTTGTAAATATCAAACATTCACTGGGCCTGTTAAATACCATTAATTTAGAAAGGTTGTTAGAAATTTTCAAAACGACCCATCGATGGGTCGTTTCGCAGCAGGAAAACCTAACTATGACCCACCGGTGGGTCATACCGCAATGAATGTGTTAAATACCATATGAACGAAATTATCTTTTAAAATATTTTAATAATATATATAATGTGAAACTGGCCCTCAGGCTTCTTTTGAGTTATTCTTCAAGTAACAAAATATTTGTATTAATATCTAGGTAAAAGATAAATCTCCTCATGATATGCAAATTGGTGTAGAAAAAACATGTTCTTAGGCGTAGTTCCTGGACAAATGCATGGTCTTGCTGTCACTCTGTGCACGATGAGATCTAAGGTTGAATCCTGTAGTTTTAGTCTTTTTATTTTGAGTTTTTCAGTTTAATGGGAACCTCGGATATTAATTTCATACAAAGATAAGTTAGCCAGCACAAGTTCAGAAGGGTTCTGCCGGCTGGGGTGAGTAAAGGTGGCTTTCCTACATCTTATCCTCACCCTTAGTTTTTCCCTCCTTTTTGATCTGATTGATCCTCTCCATTTTTAACAATTTTTTTGAAGCTCAAAGTGTAAAATATGGATTGTTGTGCTTCAGCAGAAACATATGTTATTAATCCTGCAAACAGCCTGCATTGTTTCTCCAGTACACTCATTGAGCAGCCGGCAGGTTTGCTAAGCCACTTGCTGGTCTGAATTGTCTTGATGTTGAAAATCTGTTATTGGGAAGAGCAGAGACCAAATTTCCGTGGCATTTTACTTGGCTGCTGCGTACTGCTTGCAGCAGAATATCTTTCAAGTCAAATTGGAACAGCTTATATTGCTTGAGTTACATCATGACAACATAGATTTTTATTGAAAATCGGGCACTAGTTTGTTTTTTATTTGGTCTACCAGTTATAAACTTGTCCTACATAAAATCCTGCCCAGAAGTGTCTTGTGTATCACAGCCATGAGCAGCGTCAATGTGATTTATTCAAATTTTCTAAATTTACGAACCCATATTCTGAAATATGGTCATTAAATATGAATTTCACATATACGTCAAGGTAATTGTTATTTTTCATTAAAATTTACCTCCCCTCAACTTTTTTTGATTCACTTGTAATAACTATAATATCAGTTAAACAAGAACTGAAACAATCAAATTTTTAGACTTGCAGTTATAGCAAGTTAGTGCGCTACCAGAAACGGGATGGTAAAAGGATTAACCGTAATTCTTCTTGCTCTTATTTCAAGAGCATCATGGAGCATTTAGTTATGTTGGGAAATGCAGCTTGGTGTATATGAAAATTACTGTTGGAATGTTGACGTCAGTTTGTTGTCATGAATACTGGCTTTGATGGTTTAGCGCCTGGGGAAAATGCCTTGTTACCTACACACTTTGCTGAAATTGAGTGATGTCAAAATGAGAACAAATCTTGTCGATTCAAAATACGAGTCATCATGTTAACAAGACACCTATTGTCTATCAAAACTTGGGAGGCTCAAACAACTTCACCAATGTATTGTATTCTAGGAATAATATAATTTACCTGAAATAATATAATTTAGTGCTTTTTTTTCTTCTGTAATAACTTGAAAGTAGAAATAACAACAAACATTTACCTATCAATGTGACATAAAAATGTGTATGTATTAGAAAAATAGCACATTAAAGTTATTGAGAGAGTAGAATACCCTTCATCCATTTTTCATGATGTGTCTTTTATGAAAAAATTTTCGTCTGATATTCTGAGCACTGGTCCCCTCAGACGGAAACAATTGCTGTCTCTATGGGAATATAGCTCTTCAAGGGGAAAGACGTGAGGTCCCGAGTTGAAGATTGGGTAGAAATTAAATTGGATTTCTTTTTGGTACAGGCAATAATTATTTGGTGCACTGTTGTCCTTGTTTCACCACATCTGACTCTCTTTTCACTTCTGTCTTATTTCATGAACTTTTTTAAACTTACCATTTCTATACAAACGAGGTCTTGTGAGGTTACACACTTGGTAGATAGATTTCTTGATTATGTGAAAAGGCTCAACTGATCCTCAGCTTGTGAGCTTTAATTTTTCCTCTCAAAGAGCCAATTCCTATCGATACTTAAGTTTTATACAACTGGAAGGCCATTATTCTGCACCATAACACTTCACAGCTTCATGAAATCCTCGGCTTCTACCATGGCATGAGCGGTATCCTAGCGAATCCTCATTTTTTATGTGACGATATTTTACACCAGGACTATTCACTTAACACAACGAGAGGCAGCATGGTTATCCTATTGCAAACCCTCACATAAAGTCACTTACAAAAAACATTGACGGTGCTGTTGTGTCAGGTGCTGTGCCAGCACCGGTGCCTGCAGTGTGGCAGACAGCACGCCACGCTCCGGTCCTGCCAGCGTCACATGCGCCAGAAGCCTCACCTCACGCTGCCGCTACCTGGCCCCTATGACCACTGCTACAGATGGACGCAGCTTGGTGCGGGTCTTGAATTGAGTTCCTTTCTGATCGTTGTTGGGGTTTTGTTTTGTAAAGTCTTTGACTGCCGCAGGTAAAACTGAAGTTATACATTCTAGTCAGTTTCAAAATAAATTGAAGTGAGCAGTTTTGAAAATAGCAAACATTCGTCGTTGGTTTTTTGTTTTCTTAACACTTTGACGGCAGCGGGTAAAACTGAAGTTTAATGTTCTACTTATATTTAAAGTAAATTGAAGTGAGCAATTTTGAAAATAGCAAACATTAATTGAATCATGGCATTATTTTGCTTTGACAAAGTAGTATTTATGTAATTTGAGTTTGTGACTGCTAGTTGGTCTGCAGTATCATGAAAATTCCCTCCGTGTACTACTGGCGGCTCACGTTGCAGCCAAAGTGTTTTCAGGACCATTTCTTTTTTGGTTCTCTACTGTCCTGTTTTTAAGCACCTCTGTCTTTCTCCTTCGACTGTTATCTTGTTTCATACCCTTCCTTCTTGCCTCACTGTTTGTATGCACACAGGTCCCTGTGCAGAAACATTCTTTGGGCATCAATTTTCCGTTCCCTCAACTCCATACTGAATGGTGCCTTCCTCCTTCTCCTTTTTGAACATCGTTGTTGTGGTAAGGGAGACTAAAACTAACTTGTAATCAAGAGGGACATTTGCAGTCACTTCTGTGTATGTCAAAACGTTAGCTTATGAGTGAAGTTCAAGGCGTGTTGCTATAGGAAATGAAGTTCATTTCTGTTCCAGTGCATTGTTTGCAATAGATTCTGTCTGGGAGGAAGCTTTGTTTGTTGCTCTCTATTATTGCTGCTGAAAATATCTTGCAAGTATTGATCGAATTCAATGATTGAAATTGGTTCTTTATCTTCATTTTTATCTGCGTTGCATGAAAATGTTTGTAACCAAACCTAGCTACGCATCACGGAATCAACAACACTTGTTGCAGGAGTCTGTTGTGGGCTTAGGTCTGTAGCTGAGTTGGCCTTACCTTTTATTCTTTAATCCTCTTTATTTGTCGTAAGAGAGGATGCAACTGACTGTGCAAGTGTTTTTTTTTAACATTTCATCTCAAAAAATGCTTTCTTTTGCCGACTTGGACAGGTGTGGCAACTGAAATATTTGAATTTTGTGCCCATGTCTTGCTATCATACATAAACTTGAAATACACCGAGTCGCTTTGTGATCATTGCATTACTGAGCAAAAATAATGGTTAAACCTTGAATATGGTACTTAACTTAAACGTTCAGTTTGATTAATACCATCAGCTCTTTTTGTGTGCTGTGAATTTTTTGTGTAGCTGATTCTTGAGCTGTGTAATGAATTTTTTCTATTAAATTTATTGCTATAAACTTCAACCAAAAAGTTCTGTTCACTCTTTGTGAACTATTATTCATGTTTTAAAATGAGGAGTTTGCTATTTACATTTCCGTAGAGCTGTTTTTATAGCCCAGCGATGGATGTAAGGTTGATCGATGTGCTTAAAATTGATCTGTGTACTTGAGCAGAGACTTCTGTGATCCTGGCAGCTACGGTTGCAACTGACTGTCTTGTCTCGGGTGATGAGGTGAGCGCTGTTTCCATTACCCACTGTATACCGAAATTCTCATAACTGATCAGATTAGAAGCTTATTATATAACTTGTATAACGAATGATGATAGCAAATTGTTGAGATCCAAACAGGGTTTTTGTAGTCACATTCAAGTTAAAGTGGATGTTCAGTGCAATTTCTTCTACGCTATCTCTTGAGAAAGGCTAATAAGGTGAGGTTCGTGAAGTAGGTTAACTAAACAGGCCGCCTGGCTAACATTTGAGCCAAGGTCTTTCATTTAGAAGCCGAAATGTCTGCACGTATGGGGCTGAGTTAACTGAAGCATTTGTGGTTAGTTTTTCTTCATCCCTGATGTATGGAAAATGGTTGCAACAAGGTGGGGAGCACGCCTTATTCCATCTCATCTAGGTACATCGCTAGAGATAAGCCCAAGTCATTCTCAAAAACAAATTTCCAGAAGCCCCTTCTACTTTCACAGGTAAAACGTAGCCTTTTGCTCGCACATATCTATTGTATGAAAAAAAAAAACTAGTTTGTCTTGCTGGTGGAAAACTGCTCAAAAACAACTCTTCATTGCTACGTGGTTTTTGTTTGGAAATATCTTACCTTATCTGTAACACTAGAAAATAGCGCTTTCAACAAGGTGCATTGTAAATCTGTTGGAAGAGTCTAAAAACTTCTGCTCACAAATGTTGTTTACTAATTTGAGGGGAAGCCAAAGATAACACATGAAAAAGTCTTGGATAGTTTAGTGCCAAATTCTTTTGGTGGCATTTTTTGCTGTTTTTTTTGCTTGCTTCTACTCCAATTATGTAATGATACGATAAATAATAATAATCATCTCTACCTCATAATCGTTCAATGTCCACTTTCGTTTAAATATAGTGCAGTGCTCAGGAAAAATTTGCTTTCATGTAACACTTGTGGAGATAACAGCCACAGTTGTGCCATGGGCATCTGATGAACTTTCTTTGCCGTTGTGCTTGTATAAGATTCCCTAGAGTTCGTCTCAAGGAAAGTAAATCTTTTTTTTTTGCATTTTCACCTTGAAAATTTTTAAAGGAGCACAAATAGAATGTACCATTTTTCGTAATACTTTTCATCTGATTCAGTATTTGAAGCTCAAAGCAATTAATTATTGATTATTCATACCTTTGACCTCGATTATTTCCGTAGGCATTGTTGTAAGATAGCAATTCCAGGGTGCGTACAGGCATGGAGAAGCATGGAAAGTAGTTGAATTTCGAAAATAAAATTCAAGGCCTCGAAAGTAGTGGAATTTTAAAAATGGTCATTGAAAGTCATGAAATTTTAGGATTTTCGTGAAAAGAAAATTTTACTGCTGAAAATTTTCGTTCCGTTTGGTCCGCGTTGAGCGAGGCGTTGTCAGTAACCTTCGAGTGTTACTTGGGCTCTGATTGGGCGCTCCCAAGGACCATTGGGACCATTGTTGACCTGTCGCCTCTGTTGAACATTTTCGAGCTGAGTTTTTATCATCGGTCTTGACCCTCCCGTGTGTGTGTGACTAGAGTTACGGTGCCGAGACTGAGCTGAGGAATTATCGTCATGCCAGGCAGTTGTTCTTTCAACAACTTGTGGTTGCGAGACAAAGACTTTCAACAATGGATAGCACCGCATCCCAAACTGAAAACAATGGCGGTTTGCACCGCGTGCGAGTCGGAGTTCGAAATCGCCAACAATGGAATAGCGGCGGTGAGGAGTCATGCAAAAGGAACAAAGCATGCCAAGAACGTGAAAGCTCAGACGACGAGACTTGCCAACCCGAAGATCGGGGATTTTTTCGTGACTTCCCAACCATCGACCGATCCTCCGACGCCTGCTGAGGGCAGTTCGGAGGCTCAGACTGAGAGCAGTGAGACCGTGCCAGCAGTACCAGAGTCTGCTAGTACCTCTACTTCATCGCCATCAGTCAAAACTTGCACCTGTCAGTGCTGTCGCAAGAAAACGGCTCTAACTGACTTTGTGCAAAGGGACAAAGTCCTGAAGGCCGAGACGCTTTGGGCGTTGAAGACGCTGTCATCAAGAAGATTGTTGAGAAGTCACCTTTGAAGTTCGGGTTGGCCCGAAACATGGGCTGGCTGGTGCCAAGTGTCTTTGTGGATCGCACAAAGAGAGAGAAGACCAAGTCCATGCTGAAAAACTGTCTGCAGCTGCTCAGCGATGCTAAGAGGCTACCACAGGGTGACATCGATGAGGTGATGAGCCAGTTTTCAGAGTTCTTTGATGAGGCACAGAGGAAGATCAGCACTTTCAACAGTTTTCAGCAAGACACTGATTGGCTAGATGTCTTCTGGAGCAGCCAGCTGGCCACATCCTCCCTCAAGAAACTGTGGCTGGTTGTGAAGATGCTACTGGTCCTGTCACATGGCCAGGCTTCAGTGGAAAGGGGCTTTTCTGTGAGCAAGCAGCTCATGGAAGTCAACATGGGTGAGAACACCATCGTGGCGCAGAGAGTGGTCATGGACCACATCAAACATGTAGGAGGTATCTCCAAGGTTGACATTTCCAAGAAACTCCTCTTTTCAGCTTCACAGGGCAGACAGCGCTATCAACACTACCTGGATCAAAAGAAGGAAGAGGCAGAGAAGCAGAAGAAGGGAGAGAAGAGGAAGAGAGAACTGGATGAAGTGGAGAACCTGAAGACAAAACGGAAGAGGATGGAGGAGAGTCTGCAAGCGCTGGGGGAGGATGCTGACAGCTTTGCACGGAAGGCAGAGGACAAGAATGATTTGCGCCTACTGGCAAAGTCAAATGCATTGAGGAAATCAGCCAAAGACAAGCAAGAACAACTCAAGGAGCTGAATGCGGAAATTAATGACAAACTTAATGCACTGGCAAATGCATAGCAGATGCTATTGAACTGTCCAGCATGACTGTTAGGTGTTGTGATGATCATTTACACATTTATGAAAACAAGACCTGCAAGTAATGATGAATGTTCTGTGAAGTTTATGACTGAAATAGATTTATTGTGCTGCAATTTAACTTTGTGCGACATTATTTTGGGCAGAGAGAGGTAGTGAAAATGTGATTTGGTTGGCATAAAAAGTCATGAAAAAGTAGTGGAATTTTGAACCTCAGAGCCTGTACGCACCCTGCAATTCTTTTTTAGCATCGTAAAATGAGGCTCAGAAACACATTGAAGTATTGTTTGGTATGAAAAAAAAGTCTGGGAAATTATTTTAATTGGAAAACGGGATTATTAGGTGCCTGAAGAATATTTCTTGTAGTCCAATAAGTAATAGTCATTTATTTATCCTTTAGAAGACTTTCGTGCATTTTTGTTAAATTTCAGTAGTTTATTGTCCGGAGCAGCCGATAGAAATTGTGCTACATTGTATTTGTGAGTAGTATCAGGAAATATTTTTTTTCCAAAATGATCTAAAGTAAGCTGTAAACTAGATGTAATAACGTGGACTTACAGAATTAATTGCACAATATTCCATTTATTGTCATGTCCAGTTTATGGAAATGTTCCAGTTCATCAATAAACCGCTAGTAGCAGACCATAGTAACAACAGAACCTACTCCGCTTGAACAATATGTAGTTTGCTGCATGTTTTGTTTGTTTCTCGGTCTCCAGTGCCACCCTGCTAAGTGCACACCTAAATGATACACAATCTATACTATAATACGAGCCGCCTACAAGAATGTCAGGAAAAGCTGCAATTTTTTGTTTCTGAATTTCAAAGTATTCATGCTGTTTATAAATTTTTTCCTAGTTATCCTAAGACCAATATTGAGATTCAAAAGACGAATAACAATTCATTTTAAAGGTTCATTTTAATGACAGTTTCTTTCTTGGAAACAACAGCTTATACAAATAAATGAATTGTGGCTCTAATTTGAAAACAACTCCTCCTAGAGGGTTTAGAAGAGTTCCCGAGCTGAGAGTTAGAAATGCCTTTTTGTTGAAATAAAATGATTTTTGTTTTATCAAGGACCATCTTTTTTAGGTTCACTGCTGTCCTGTTCTCAGTAACTCTGACTCTTTTCTTCAATTTTTATCTTATATCAGGACCTTTCTCAGCTAACTTTTTTATATGCTAGGGACCTTGTGTGTCAACACACCTTGTGCATAGATTCCGCGTTCTTTCAACTCCATACTAATTAGTGACTTCATCCATCATTTCGTTGAACATCATTGTTGTGGTAAGGCAAGCTGAAACTAACTTGAAATCAATCGATTGAAAACAACTCCTTTGCTTTTCATATTGCAAGTTCGCTAGTTATATTTATCCGTAAACATCAGCATTTCTCTACGCATATTACCGTTATTATAACCACTATCATTAGACTTAGACTTATCTGGCAACAGGCAGTGCCCAACATTAGAGTGAGGAAGAAGCTGTCACTCGGCAGTGAACTCCAAAGATCACACTTGCGGGCATATTTAACCCTTTAGCGCCCAAGTGGACTGTACGGTCCTCTTTCAAAAATAATAACATATTATATTTCTTATTCAATTTGTTCACTAATGTGTCCTTTGAACTTCACTGCCGAGTGGCAGTTCCTTCCACATCTTGATAAGAGTGACTACCCAATGCCAGTGTCGGTTTAGTGATAGTGGTTGTGATAACGGTAATATGAGTATAAAAATGTGGGCGTTAAAGGGTTAACAAGACCTACAGTATATTGAGGCTATTTTCAAAAGTGGATAGTCAAGTCCACACGCCCTCTTAAAGAGTTATGAGAACCCTAAGTGAGTGCTGTGTGTGCAGCACCCAGAAGGACGGCTGCTGCTCCCCACCGGCACCACCGCAGCCAACCGCCGGTCAACACGACCCCGACGCCCCAGAGCCTCCGTGGTGACGGTGGCCGTGAGGCGGCCGGTGCTGGGAGCCAAGCATTCGGGTGGTGGTCGGATGGCTGTGGCGATCCTCCAAAAGAAACGGTGAGATGTGATGCCAAATCGGTGTTCTTTTTGAAATTTTTCACTTCCTTCGTTAAGGAAATTAGAAGCATTATTTGTATGTTGCAGGTCTAGGTAAGACTTGGTGTGTTCTTGTGCTGGGACTTTAATATCTGTGTGATTTTGTTCTTATTTCATAGACGAGGGTGGACGTTTGGTACCAAGTAGGTCTTTTAGTTCATGTTCAAAATTTCATTTTGCCATAGTGGAGCGCTGAAGAGTTTCGTACTTCAGCGCATTTTTATGACTTAGATTTCCTTGAAAATATGCGGGATAATTGAGCTATGCTGAGGGCAGGTAAGCTGCCAGTGACTGATGTCCATAGCTTGGGAAAATAGCACTCTTCAAAACTATTTTCACAGGTGGGTGGGTAAGAACTTGAAAAAAATATTTCAAAAATAGTTTAGGCGGATGAATTTTAGATCTAATTACTAATCACGGCGGGGTTACACTCGAGCTGCTATCCTCGAACCCAGCAACACTTGTGGGAGGAGTCTTGTGGGCGTAGATTTATTTTTAGGATGGCCTTATCGTTTATTCCTGAAATTTCATTCTCTTCCGTGGTGGAGGCTGACGTCACGTGCCTCAGATGTCTTCGTATTTTGCTCATAATTCGTGTTTCACCTCCTGTGGGCATAACAAGCTATGGAAAGATGTCCAATTTGGCTACCTTGTCGTGCCTCTTCAACTTGAGTTGCATCGTTTTTCTCTATGATTATTATTGCTCAGCTCAGAAAGAAGGACCTTGAATACAATACTCGGAATTTATTTTCTTTGGTTTCACTACATCGGGAAGTAGGCTCACTCGCAAACATTCATGAGCATTTTTCTTCTTTGACTCGCAGGAGTTTACCATCTTAGAACCTAAGGAATCACAGTTTCCTGTTGCAATAATGCTCCCATTAATTATTGACAGCTTAGATTAGGTGTAACTTTACTCATAAGTGTTGTGTGTCAGCAATTGGACTATTGCAGTGGCTGTGTAATGGGTAAATATTCCCATCTTGAGCAGCTGTAGTTTCACTGATGAACTTCGTGGCCAGTTGAGTTCATGGCTATTGTGGCTCTTTTCTGTTGCTCATGGTTGGATCTTCTTATTGAAAGAAGTCCACCCCTCTCTATTTGAAATGAAAAAAGAGAGTGAAATGAGAGAAAGGCCGTAAGAAATAAAAAATAAAATCTCTCGAGAGTTGATGAGGCTGCGTGAACACGACCCGTCAAAATATATAGAACTGGATCTTGTATCACAGATACGCTCATCACACACTTTCGGCTGGCTTCGGACAGACCGACCGACCGACGCGCCTCTTATTATAGTACTACAGCTTTTTAACTTTAATTTAAAAAAAGCTCAAGTTCAATTTAAAAAAGCTTAAGTTTAATTTAAAAAAGTTCAAGTTTAATTTAAAAAAGTTCAAGTTTAATTTGAAAAAGATCAAGTTTAATTTGAAAAAGTTCAAGTTTAATTTGAGAATGATCAAGTTTAATTTGAAAAAGATCAAGTTTAATTTGAAAAAGATCAAGTTTAATTTAAAAAGTCCATCATTGATGAAACGGGAGTGAAGCTGCTTCTCTTTATCTGTCTGTCATACAGCGAGAGGTAGAAATTCTCAGCTTGAGAATAAAACCTCTTACAGAACAGTACCTCCTACAGAACAGATCTGCGCCTTCTCGAATCTTTGTATATTTACAGAATGAAACCTGCTCTCAATGACACCTAAAGTGCTTTCCCGTTTCATGTTGCCAATACGTAATTCAGTTTTTCCTTTGTCTTTTACATATTTTTTTACCGTTGTTTGTGTTTTTTCAAAGTTTAGATTTTGTATATATACTACTTTAGTGCTTTAATTTCTCGTATTTGGTTTCGTTTTACAGAAATTTTCTTGCTGAAGATGGACAGTTAGTTCGAAACGTTCAGTTGTATTTGATCATTTTTAATAAAAATGACTTGAGGTGTAGCGATTTTCGCCTTGCTTTTTAATTTAAAAAGTCTCAAGCAGGCTGTATTTAAAAAAGATGAATTTCAATTTTGAAGAGCTTATGTTTATAAAATTTCATACTTACATGATAATAATTTAATTAAAGTTTATTTTTCAGAAGGCATATTTATTTAAAAGTACTGGCCCTGAAAATGGAGTAAATCAAATATCAGACAAGGCAAGCTGCTGTGATGTACTTAATTTGGCATTCTTTAAGTTTTACCTATGAATCATTTGCTAAACAGATCATTGGTACTTATATCTATTGACAAAAATGATGCAAATATACTTTATGTAATAAGTAACTGTGGGACAATTAGCAATATGCACTGACTGAAAAGTTGAAGCTCAGGAATGTTCAATTTTTCAGTCAGTGCAGTTTGCTAATTGTCCTACAGTTACTTATTACATGAAGTTTATTCGAATCATTTTTGTCAATAGTTAAAAGTACCGAAGACCTGTTTAGCAAATGATTCATGGGTAAAACTTAAAGAATGCCAAATTGAGTACAAAATTACAGCAGCTTAGTTTGTCTGATATTCGATTTACTCTATTTTCAGTGCCAGTACTTTTAAATGAATATGCATTCTCATGAATAAACTTCAAATATATTATTATTACATAAGTATGCAATTTTAGCAACAAAAGCTTTTCAAAATTGAAATTGATCTTTTTTTAAATATAGTCTGCTTGAGACTTTTTCAATTAAACATATTTTTTTAAAATTAAACTTGATTTTTTTTAAATTAAACTTGAGCTTTTTTAAATTAATCTTGAGCTTTTTTAAATTGAACTTGAGCTTTTTTAAATTAAAGTTAAAAAGCTGTAGTGTGCACGGCCCGCCAAAAATTACGGGATTCCATGCCTTTCTTGATGAAATTTTTCAGATGTGGATGACAAACAAATATATCCATCCTAACAGTACCTGGGGTAAAAAAATATTCTTGTACTTGTGCACTGGTGAAATTGTATCACAGATACGGTCATTATAACTATCCTTATGAGCGTGATAGAGAAATGGAAGGAGCGGACACCAAACAAATAAACCAAGGGGTATTATTAGGTTGTAGCAGGACCCGTGGAAATTCCACGTTAAGCTAGGTGGACCCGTGAAAAAATTCCGTCAACATTACTTACTTATCCTAACCTATCATGACCTAACCGAATCTATCCTGAGAAAATGCCAAACATATCAATGCATGTAAGGCCATCTTTCAATACACTGAGGAATTCGGTATCCATGATACCGCAAACTCCGACATCCCATGTATCTTAAGAAGCGGAGACCAAACAAATATATAAATAAACACACAACGGGTATTATTAGGTTAGATAGGTTCTTGTCTTTAGTCAGCTATACGTCATTGGTGATGTCGGCGTTTTTCTTATGAATATTTTGGCTACATTTTACGAACTTAATAGTTGGTTTTTGTGGAAGTGCAAGCGGCGGGGACGCAAAAATGTAGACGTAGGCAGTACATGTAAAAACGTTGAAGCTTTCGCATTAAACATTGCTGACAATGTCGCTGATGTATGTGCGATGATTTTTTTCAACCTGATGCTAGGTTGTGTTTTAAATGAGACCTTTAATGTTTTCAATGTGCATATACTGCAAAAGAATGGTTTATTCTTTCCTAGGTGTTTTATTTCATAGTAGATTTACTACATAGGTTAATTGTCTCGGATAACGTAGTACCTAAGAAACGCTCGAAAACATTTGAGAATTAGCTTTCGTCAGCAAACAAGAAGTTTTCTAAGACCCAAGCTATCGCAAATTTTGTTGCTTTCAGGCGCGAAATGTACGGACGCACGCCCGCTCACGCCAAGCGACCAATCGCCAAAAACCTGCACAAGGTGAGTTGCGGTTCTCTATCCTGTGCCCCTCAGGGGGATACAATTATTGTATCTATGGGAAATAGCGCTCCCAGGGGGACAATGTGAGGGCCCGAGCTGAGAGTTAGGTAGGTCTTCTTTTTTGTTGAAATAAAATGTTTTTGTTATGTTAAGGACCAACTTTTTTCGGTTCACTGCTGTCCTGTTCTTCAGCTCCTACTACTTTCTTCTTCAACTTTGATCTTGTTTCATAATCTTCTTTCTCATCTTACTGTTTCTATGCCTTTCTGCATAGATTCCGCATTTCCTTAACTCCATGCTAAATGGTGCCTTCCTCCTTCCTCTCTTTGGATCGCATTTGTTGCTGGGTAGGGAGGCTAAAACTAACGACTAATCTAATCTCTATCCTGTGTATGTCTGGCAGTATAGCTATCTTCTTGATGCTCATCTTAATATTTTAATTTTAATTTGACATATAACTGTAAATTAAACGTGTTAGTGTGTAAGAAAGTTAAATTTGGTAATAAAAACTAGCCTTTATCTTTGTTTAGTTTTTAAGATTTGGTTCTGTACGTTATGAGTGTAAGGAGAATTGAAAGGCTTGAGTCCAAAGCTACGAGCTGAGAGAGGAGTATTGATGAGGAAATGTCTGTAAAGAGTTAGGCGAGTAGTTTTGTGTGAGTGAAGCTGCTTCTCTTTATCTGTCTGTCATACAGCGAGAGGTAGAAATTGGACGCCGCTCTTAGAAAATTAGTGTTTAAGTAGTGTTAAAATGTGTGAGAAGTTACGAAGGAGAGCGTTTTCGAGTGAGTTGTCGGATTAGTGAAGTGATTACTACATGGCAGGCTGTAGGATTATATGCGAAATCATGGAAAAATTATAGGTATCAATGTATTTCATTTTTTGAGGAATAGATGGTGTTAGATGTGTATTAAAGATAGTTTCATAGGGAGTGCAAGTATGTTAATGGCCGTAGGAATAGCAGTTGTGTATTTTTTTACTGATTTTCGTATGTCGCTTAAATTGGGGTCTAGTCTTTCTTTTTTTAAATTTTGCAGTCTTAAAGGTATTGTATGAGAACTGGTGACAGCCGCTTAGTCAATCCATCAATATAAGTGAAATTTGGGGCTTAGTAACTTGGAAGCAGAATAGACAGAAGACTAGGAACTTAAGATCTCTTACGTCCGCGACCTACTGACTCGATATTGATGGAAGACGTAGCGGGATATATTTCATTTAATCGGTACTTTTTGAACTGAACCTGATGTTATATTTATGGTGTGTCATACATACTCAGTGCCTCGTAAGTATGCATATGGCAAGGCAGTACAACTAGAGTGTGCTTGCAATTTTTAAACCTTTTTAGAAAAAAAGTTATCCTTCGGAAATTCATCGAGTGTGTGACGTGCTGTGGTATGCTGTTTGTTTATCGCTGAAACTGCGTTTAGTTTTAAACAAAGGTTGCTCTGTCGAATAGGCTACTTTTGATAATTTGTATAAAAAATAGTCATGAAAAAGCTCATTCCTAGACAAGCTAGCCAAGTCATCAAGACCTACTTCTACGTGCGTATAAAAATCACACAAAAGGATTTTTGCATTGCAGTAAGGCCTCACAGCAAAGCATTTCTGATTGTTGTACCAAACATTTCTTGTTCTTTCGATGTGAGGTTTTTTTTCGTACGCGTCTCAAGCTGAGATGTAGAACTTTATCTATAGACGGGCATTAGAAACACCTATTTTAAGTGTCCGTTTTGCTTTTTTCAGTTATCGTGCCTTCTTTGGTGTTTTTTATTTCATCTGTTCTACCTAATCCGCAATTTACTCTTTCTATACTTGTTTTATCCAATGTGGGGACACGCCTTGGCGTAGATTCCTTGTTTTCAACAATCCATTCTAAATAATCTCTTCTCTTTCCTCTCTCGAGGTGGCCGTTGTTTTTGGCTAGGAACTGTTAAACTAATATGATAGCTCTAATAATTCAATATTATTTCAAGCTTAGATTGTAGCTTAGTCGGTAAACATTACGAAGTGTTCAAATTCGGGTGTTTTTGTGTTCAGCTATGTGAGCAAAACTTTGGTAATGTTTTCATTCAAACATTTACTCATGTTAGTTCCTGATGAGGATTAATATGTATATTGTTACTTGCTCCCCACAGGGGGATACAACTATTGTATGTATGGGAATTAGCGCTCCCAGGGGGAAAATGTGAGGGCCCGAGCTAAAGGTTAGGTACGCTTTCATTTTTTTAAAATAACATAGGTTATTTTTTTGTTACGGACCATATTTTTTCGGTTCACTGCTGTCCTGTTTTTCAGCACCTACTACTTTCATCTTCAACTTTGATCTTGTTTCATGAACTTCTTTCTCATCTTACTGCTTCTATGCCTTTTCTGCATAGATTACGCGTTCCCTCAACTCCATACTAAATGGTGCCTTCTTCCTTCCTCTCTTTGGATCTCATTTGTTGAGGATAGGGAGGCTTAAACTAACTAATAATCTAATCTAATCTATATTGTTACTTGTTAGATTGCGTGATCTTGTAGCGTAATGCACTAAGGTTGCGTGCTTACGAGGATATCGATGTGCGTTTGGAAATGATTAAATTTTGTTGAATTTCAGGTGGTGTTGCCGTGTTGAAAGTGGGCTCTCGCCCCCTTGTTGCTTTCTGTGGAGTTCTTGCCACCCTCTGCCGGATCTTCCTCACAAGTTCATCCTGCTCTCCGATTTTTGAACGCAATCCAGATTTTACTGGGAATCTGAACTTGATTGCCGTATGTTGGGGTCAATTTGATTTAGCAGTTTATTCACTGTGAATATGGTATGTCCATATTTTTGAGCGCTTCAGTTGAGTTGAATCAGTAATTGTATATATCGTTAGTTTTGCAAGTGCAAAACCTTGTGGTCTAAAGTTATAAAAGCTGGTGTTATTGGTACGTTTCAGCTTATCAATTGAGGAAAACTTTCATGGCCACCCATTTTGAGACATAAATTTTGTACCAACTCGTTTTCTGAGAAAACGTCTCGAGAATGGTAACTATAAGGGGTTGACCAAATAAATGGAACACCTAGAATTATAGTAGCATGGTTTGTTAAATTTCATTAAGCTGTCAAAGCTTAGCTGCTCCTACGCTTCTTGGTTTGAGACTAGTAGTTCTCAATTTCTGTTGAACGTATTCTTTAGAAAATTTCATCAACTATGCTTTTCAAATTTTATTGAACTGAGCGATGTATGTGATTTTCAACACAGAAAAATGCTGGAGCTTTGATGCCAGATGCACTTCCAGGATTAAAAGGTGAGGTTCCTAACTGAGCAGTAGGTAGAATTTCTTATTTTTCTGAAGCAGAGTAGTTTTATCTTTTGTTAGGCCATCTAATTTCGTTTCTGTGCTTTCTTGTTTTCAGACCTGCTTACATTTTATTTCAACTTTTATCTTAGGGTTCTTGTGTGGGAACACACTTAGTGCGAAAATTCTACATTCTCTTAACTCTTTAGCAAAAGGTGCTTTCATCATTCGTTTCTTTTGCACAATTTTTTTTTGTAGTTAGGGTGGTTGAAACTAACAAGTGTTCCAATGTGGAGGCAGATACAAGTCATTGAAGGGATAGAGCTGGTTGACATTTAGAGGCACAGTCTCTATAGTTACGAGGGCATATAAAAAATTCTCACTAGCATTACACTTAGGCTCAGTTAAGCAGATTCAGTTAACATAGGGTATTTTTTTTAGGTAAGTTTGTTACTTTAGGGTAAATCACTTTGTAATCAGGAAAATTACCCTAAGGTATCTTCTTCACTCGCGAATACGTTTCATATTCGCCGTGTGGACAAAGTAGTGTGGAATAAACGCCTAATACTGAGATTCTTGTGGGCATTAAGCATTCAACGCGACTAATATGGCCCTTCATATTTTCAGCTAAGAAGTTCGACCTAATATAATGTTTTTTTAAGTTAACTTGTGCTACATGAAAGATGATGCATTGTAGAAAAATAGAGGCAATTTAAGTATGTTTCTTCATTAAAGGTATCTTGTTCACTTGCGAATACGTTTCATATTTGAGGCTAAGAAGTTCGACCTAATATAATGTTGTTTTAAGTTAACTTGTGCTACATGAAAGATGATGCATTGTCGAAAAATAAAGGCAATTTAAGTATGTTTCTTCATTAAATTTCATCAGACGAATATTTCTGCGAAGTTACAAACCTCTATTCTTGACGTGCGGTGCTAACGGTTTCATGTCAAAATTAGATTTTAGAGCACATAACGGGCAAAAAGCATTAGTAGGGTATGTGAAGTTCACCTAGCTTTACAACGGCATTTGCATGCATTTTCATATCTCTAGGAATTTTCATATGGGTCAGGTATGTATGTCCTTAGTATGCTGGCTAACTGGCGCCTTTTCTAGACCATCGAGAAGTGATAATCTATGTTTACTTCAATTTTTAAACATCCATGAGCTTCCGTGCAACGGCAGTTGTGTGAACTACACGTACGCTACTAATGTTTTCTGCCTTTCTTATGATAACTATATTTATTTTATGCCAAATGATGTTAGGAGAAATAAGCTACATTCAAGAATGTACTATTGATGAAGACTGCACAATATTTTCCTAGCTCAAATCTTCCACGACAAAACAAATGGCCGTCTCGTTGTTCCGGATGCCTAGTAAGGACACATCTCTAGTGATAGCTTGACGCAGTGATGGCTTCAAGTTTTCGACGTAGTACGTTAGATTAGGCCTTCAAGGGGATTGAGCACAGAAGTGATGACCTAATTTTAAATTTTAGTTTACTGCATTCTCTGTATACGTAGTCATCCACAACAAATATATTAAATTTCAGCGCAATCTAAGCAATAGTTCCCGAGTTGAAACAATGTGAAGAGAGGAGGATGACACTCCATGCAACCGAGTGCTTGGGGGAAGCGGACAGGGATGAGTCATGAACTTCTGTAGCGTACATATGCACCTCAGGAGGTGCGAGGCTACAGCGCGTTCAGAGGCCCTTACAGCCTTGAGTCGTTTTTCAGGGGTGTGTGTTTGCAGCGCTCTACTGCATTCGTACCTCACCAAACTTCATCAAAGTGCTAAGGATCTGTAACCACTACACGTAGGCTTTGTTTTCGTGTCATGTGTCTACAAACAATCAGCTCATTTTCAATTATTACTTGTAACTTTTCTTAGATTGGAAAATATAGTTTTTTCAGACTTGTTAAACAGCTCCAAAAAGTGCGTGAAAATTTTTTCAAAATTAGGAAATGTCAAAGCCAGCCGATCGCTAACAGACGCACATTTTCTGCATCGGATGACACTAAAACTAAGTTTATGTTCAGTGGTTACTTATCCTTTTAGTTTGGAAAATCAGGCTTAAAATTTTCCACCGTATATAACCTTTTTCCGATGCGAAGGTCAAAGTTCATGTTAGGCAAAAAATATGTTCCAAATTTAATTTCACTCCTTAGAATAAATTTCGTTCATCCAGCTGCAGAAACACACGCGCTAGAGGCGACTTTTGAAATTTACGCGCCCAATCCCAGTAAGTACAGAGTTCAGTCACATTCGTAACTGCTCATGAAATCGATTAGTCGTTCATTTTTTTTTATGCCAGGCATGGTACTCATTAACATACGGCTTTCGCTAACTGCACTCTTTTCCTAACATCATTCAATGACAAAGGACAAATTACAAGAGCATGGTGTTGCAGTTCTAGGGGACACGACGAGCGTGTATGTATGACTTCACGATTTTATACAGAGCGAGTGTTAAGTGCTACCTCTTTGCGCTAGCGTAGGTTCACTTTCAGTCGAGGACCATCCGTTTTCAGGATCACTGCAACTTTTTCCTGCGGCAGCTTTCTATGGTTTTATTTATTTTCTGTCTAACGTCCTCATGCCAACACCTGAATAGATCACATTCCTGAATTCAAAGAGGTTAAAGAAAACGCAATGGATTTTAAAGGTTACTGTGTACTTAACTTTTACAAGCCTTCAATGACCGACCAGTTTTGGTCGCACCACCTCGATATTATCATCGAAAGTAGGGCCGTTCATGATTTTTTTTTCTTGTTAAAATCAGGAATGGCCTTACATTATTAGGCAGTAGCCCCTACGAAGTAGAGGTAACGATAGTGAAATGAAAACAGGAAGTATGCAGTTAATATTGAACAACTGTAGCTCAAACAAACTATGACGGGAGTACTGAAAACTCTTATTCCTGCTGGTGGTGCTTCAGGAAAAATTATCCCGTTTGTAAAAAATGCGGAGGATAAACAAATTGTGAGAGGTAATTTGGGCATCTACGGTTTGCACTACGCCACACGTAAACATGTAATGCTTGTCAAGTAAGCATTTGCAAAAAGTCGGGAGTGCGGAAATTCCTTCTGTTAAGGAGATAAATAGGGCCAGGCACGTCCGCTAAAAAACTGGCAAAAAATACACCGTAAAAAGAGCGCTGCATATTCTTTCAGAATAATAATGTTTCCTAGTTCCTGAGGATGTTTAGTTGAAAAAATACGGTAATGTTTTCAAAACATTCTTTCCTTTGTAGCAATATTTTAAAGAATGGGAATGAATTTCTTGTAGAGCTTTCCCCCCTAAAATTTTGCAAGAAACTTGGTTGGTATTAAAAAATATCCAGAACAAAACTTGTAGCCATAGGAGAGTTTCAGTACAAACCGCAACTTGTTGCCATTTCATTACCGCGACTGCCATCACCAATTGCGCGCTACTCTACTAATAACGAGCTTTCCATGCCACCAGACGAACTGACGAAAGTAAATTCTCGATATCAGCAATAACATCACTCATATCAGAGACAACCTACGACCAGTCCGATGTGGTACTCGTATGAGCATCGTTTTTTTTAGAGAGGTTTCACCGAAACAGTCCATTTCATTACTCTCCAGTGACTTGAGTAAGATTTCGATTATTGTTAACCTGTTTCAATCACAATCTACTGAATTATCCCTTTTCATTCATGTCTAGTACATATATATATACATAAATATGTACTCGAATTCTCAAATGGACCGCTTCAGTCCTATTCCTCCAAATAAGACACACAAGAACAATTCATATCAATCCTGAAAACAAAGGTAAACACTTCATTAAAATGATGTTCAAAGGGATTTGTGTTCCTCGCGCACTGGAGGCACATCTTCCTACTACCTTATTTCTTCGACGTTGGTTGAATTCATGGTCTCTTTCTCTGGATAGAGTAAAAGAAGACATTCCAACGAATTAGAACAACAGAAAGATATTTATGCAATGATATGAATTTGCCTCATATTTAAATTGAACAAGCAAATGAAAATAGTTAAGATGAATAGTACGTACACAGAATACTATTATTACTAAGGATCTTACCGATAACAAGCTGTTTAGAAAAAAAAACAGGGAAAGATCTAATACTCTTTCCCTGTTTTTTGACATCAACACTGCCAGAAGTATGACATCAACACTGCCAAAAAACAGCTGACAGAATTATTGCGGTTTCTACCAAACAACGAAATCTCAGGAAAATCGCCATGCAGCTACACTGCTTTTATTTTTTCAGAAAAAATCATGCAAGAAATGGAAAATGACAATGGCAACACGAATATTTAGAGGTAAAATGAACAATCAAAATTTTGTTCTTATCAACGCATTCACATGCCCAGTAAAGAAGCGTCGCACAGCAACAAAAAAAGTAACATGCAATAAATACCTGGGCACGATATAAAAAGGGTCTGTATGATCTCACCTTTAAGAAAATAACCCAAACAGCAAGGTCCTCAGTATGGTGCTATCACCATTCTTGAGTTGGTGACATGCGCTATCCCAAGCATTAGCCTGTAACATAAATGTTAACAATTGAATTAATTTCAAAACCAATTTTGCTTATGAGATGAAATAATTCAGTGACACTAAAGCTAGAGTTGACCATGGACTTATTATATCTGATAGCCTAAGCTTTCCCAGCAACAACAAATGCGATCCTAACCTAAGAGGACTAATGAAGAGAAGAACTATTGCTGACACGTAAACGGAAAATATGTGCACAAGGCATGTCCCCACACTGGACACAAAAACATGGGATTAACAAACTGAAAAACGATGTTCCAAACAAGAAAACTGTTTAAGAATAAACTGGTTGGTGCAAAATTAACCGAAAAAGTTCATAATTTACCTAAGCAAAAACCTATTCTGTTTGTGCTTAACAACTTAATCATTAGCTAGGATCTTTACATTTTCTTCTAGGAGTGCTACGCTCCATAGACACATTAGTAGTTTTACTGAAGGGCATGAAGTGCTAAATGAATTTTTCACGATGCGTTCAAATCTGTGTTAGAAAGACATTACAGTGGCTTCTTTAAAATGTCATCTACATGAGGATTGGGATAGGTAGCTTTACATTTACACGACTTGCCTAGGACCATGTGCCCAATTTTTATTGAAGGACATAGTCTTGCCTATTGCTTATGTAGCAAGTTATTCCAGTTCAATATTGGCCTAGCAATATGAAATTAGGACTACGCAAAAATAGGGGCATCGTAGGTGCTCCTAAAATGCAATAGCGTACAAATTAGTGGATAACACGCTCACCCTTTCATGACACTGAGTTTACTGAAAAACTGGTACAGGAATTTTAAATGGAGAAAATGAGGGTATACTTATAAAGTCAACAAAGATAGCTAGGGCAGAATGACCAACTCAAAAAAATGAAATAAAACAAATAAAGACCGTACAAATTCAAATGTAAAACTAAACTACTGACTGGAATCAACTTCATGCATGCATTACCAGGAAATATATCAGTGCAAACAAGAAGTAAAATGGAAAGGTTTGGTATACGCATAAGTTAATACAAAGGATGCAGCTTATATTATGTATTAACTAATCTACAAGCAATTCATAAAATTATTAAGCATTAGGTTCAGCAACCATGGTCAATGCACTACGGAAATAAGATGGCATCCTTACAAATAACTCCTTTGCTTATACACATACAGATTTATAACCTAGATAACCATAGTAGCCTATACGGCAACAAACTTAATATTTTTCCATTTCCTCCAAAAAGTACCATCCGCAATTCATCGACACTGCAACAATTACATTTCCAGATACCCAAGTTCCAAGTCACTGCAAATGCTTAGCACATACATGAAATCTCAGAGCAGCTACAGGAAATGTGCTACAAAGCCAATTTGTATAATAAAATGCATAAACGAAACTAATCAAACATTGAAGATTATCAAGCATAAAGAGCCAATCAAGTCGGCCCATCCAATTGCCTAAGAGACTAAAGGTGGCAAAGCAGCGCTAGAGGCAAAAGCGGAAACAGTCGCCTACCCAGGGACTGGAGATGAGATTTTGCTTGTGATGCCAGGTTCTGAAGATGATTTAAGGGTTGTCCATTAAATGTTATCTTGCTGATATTACTGCCGGCATGCTGAGCAAGAGCACTCTACTGCTGAACCCATCATGGTTAGATATCTTGTGCGATCCAGGCCATTATAAAATCCAAAAAATAGGAATGCGCTTGTGGCTCCGTGTGTTCTCATTTCAACTCCCAAATAGAAGCCCGCTCACACTTCAATTAAGATATACAAGCACACTTTTCCTTATCATTAGAGCTTTACTTGTTAAGTTATTTATTTCAGAAATAGGCAATTTAACAGCAGGAAAAGGCGACGCATTTTTCTTCTCAAAACATCTTAGCAAGTGAAGTCGAAGATTTGTGTTTGCATATCGAAAGAAAGAGGGATTCTCTCCTTCTAACAGTGTGTGCAAATACGCAAGGGCGTACAATCCACAAGAACTCCCATCTTTCTGTTTTTCCACTTTGAATGAATTAACCTGCACACAATTCACATGAAGACTTCTATATAATTTCCGTACAAAAGTGATAACATCTTTTGACAGATCCGCATTCAATGAACAAAAATGCACCAGTTGAGGTATTTTCTGTTCAGATGGACCATCAGTTGGCATTATGTTTGAGATCACAACCCAGTGGCTTCCAAGAGTTAATAGTTCTCCTTTGTGGTTACGCCTGAATGGTTGCAGATGATTGTTATTAATAACAATAGTAAATTTTTCACGCACGTCTGTGAGACATCTAGGGCTAACAGCCGTTAATGACAACATTAATCTAATATTAGGGAATATTTTTTCAAGCAGGCATATATACGCATCAATTTCATCAGATGAGAGCCATTCGGCAGCACTTTGAAGTCTCCTAAGACTTTCTGGCATCAAATTCAGCTCCCTTATCCAGTAAGGCTTTGGCGGTTGATGTTCATTTGAGTCTGTGACTGTTATTGTCTCATACTTCTCAGACCCAGAAATGTTTTCCCCTGCGGAATCTTCTTTTTGGAGATTAACAGTTTCACTTATCTGCCGTCCTGCCGACGCTACTTTAATGATTGGTAGCTTATTCTCAATTTTGTCTCCTTTCAAACGTTTGGGAGTTTCTTTATCCTTTTTATTGTGTTCTTCTGCTGCCTTGAGCTGATTAAATTCAGCTAGATTAGAATATGTGGCCTTTTTTCTATTTCGCTTCTTCCATACTTCTACTTCTTCATGAGGGGTGTTTGCCTTTTCTTTGATTTTGAGGGTGATTTTCTTGCACCGTTGTAGTACACCAGTTTTCAGAGCCATGATGACATTCGGAAAATCCCTATGTTTGTCTAAAATATCTTCTTTGACAGTTCTATGCCATCTTTCTATGGTCCCATTTGTTAATTTGGGGCCACATAAGCATGAAAACAATGGAATGAAGACAAGAGTGAACGTTATGAGATGGTCTAACAAGCCCGGGCAATAAAGCTTGTTTTCAGGACCGGTTGTGTCTGAGATATCAGAGATTACTTGTGATTTTATTCTAAGCAAGGTTTTGCCCAGTATGGTTTTATCTTTTATTGCACTGCCTCCCTCTTCATCTCCATAGCTACAAAAATCAGAGTCCTCGTGTGTATACTCGCCAAATTTGAGCAAAGCTGCTAATTTATCATCTATCTTCTTCCTACAAAGTACATAACAAAGATTCTTGAAATTTTCCAAGGTTTGTTCTCTTGTAGTCGAATCTGCAATTTTTGAGCAAATCAGCATCACAACTTGTCTGTACTTATAGGGGACTCTTGATAAAAAACTTTTCGTTTTCGAACTAATGGAGTGCATGATGTGGGCATAGCATAAAGTAATTTTATTTTGGTTCCACTTATTCCCAGCTAACCACAACTCATCTAGATGTTTGAAAATTGTTCCCATTTTGAATGAAGTCAATATACCATTAATATTGGGCCATGATTGGTCAGTTACTATAGTAGTGAAGTTCAATTCTTGTCCTAATTTTTTTCTAAAGGTTTGATTCAGCTTAGACAACATCATGTCTATGGCCAATGAATTAGATTCTGTAGTTATCATTTCGCATGCTGGGATTACTTGTCCATCTGTAGAGTGGAAGACTGCTGCATGGTACAGAAAATTTTTACCGCTTTTCGTCCTGACAATTGATCCTGTCGCATCCAAGTAAAGAACAAGTTGTCGTGAGCTCTGCAATATCTCTAACTGTTCAATGCTGAACATTATAACAGTATTGCTCACCCATTCAAGAGACTGCACGTATTCAGTTCCTTCTTCTTTTTCAACTTCAATCAACTTTCCTACTGCAAGCTGTAACTTATCATCCAATTTTAAAAGTTTGCTCTTTCTACACACATTTGTTCTCAGGGCATTTAGAGTGGGGATACTTAGCATATCGGCTGAATCTTTTATAGCTCCTATTAATTCATGCTGCACTCTAACAGAACCTTCCTTGGAGGCTTTTTCAACTATATCATTTCTCATTTGTTTGGAAAGATCTTTGAAGGATTCAGGCTTTGGACAATTCCCCCTTTCTGCTAGTAAAACATGAACCAATTTACTGTCAGAATTCATCAGAACAAATTTAAGGTCGAGTCTACATTTTCGGCACTGAATTTGACACTGATGGAGAGGTGAGACTCTGTTCCGAATTGTAGAGCTTCTAGATCGAGTATTTCTAATCTTTGGCAAACAATTCTCTGACAGACTTTGAACGTGAGGTCTGAATTCTTTAATTCCTTGTGAAAAATTTTCAAGTAATTTTTTTCTATCATTTATTGGCACAGATCTAATTAGCTTGTATTTTCTACACACTTTTTGTTGCAAATAGTCATTAATTGACCACCTACAATTAAGGGAAGCAGGCATTACCAAATTTGAAGGCTGCAATTTTAATATTTCTGCATTAGAAGGCTGGTCTTTGATCTGATCTAATTGCAAAACACACTCTGGTTTGTACATTTCAAAGGCATCGAGGTAACCACTTCCTTCAATTTTAGGGCACTCGATCTCTTCATTACCTTCCTCTTCATCAATTTGTATTGTTATAGATTCACAGTCCAGAGCACTTTGCGGAGGCTGTGCATTAGCTTCATGGTAAACACATTTGGAACCTTTCATTTTTTTCTGCATCATCACCTTGAGGTCTTCATTGCGTTCCTTAAGTGTATTTAGTCTACCTCTTTTCTTGTCAAGGAGCTGCATATTTCTTCTTTTACTGAGTAGGTATGCACGAGCAACACTTCGCATAGTTACTTTACCTGTAGTTCCAAAGAAAAAATTGAGGAATGACGAATCTTCTCTTGGAACTATTGCCATTAAACCGCCCCATTCCACCTGTCAATAGTGATCAGCATTATGATTTAAAGCCTTGGAGCAATTGAGTGGCAGGTATCGAATATCAGTACAACTAAAGCGTGTGGCACATCAAAGTTAGAAGTCATGACTGGGTATTGAATGGCCCACATAAAGAATAAACATTTGGAACCATCAGTTGAATATGGTGTGTGATAGAAAATCCTGGAGAAGTCAGGTAGCAATCATTTCTAAAAGTGGCAGTTCAAACAAAATCACTAAATGAAATTCTCAATAGGGGAATATTGGTTTCAAAACCTTTCCTAAGAAATCTAAGAAGACCTGAAAGAATAGTTGATAAAGCTCAAAGCTCAACCAAAAATGAATTGACAATGGGTTTCAAAGTTACTGTAACAGGATAGCACAAATAATGGCTTTCAAATTAATAAGGACAAATTTGTAGCCAGTGCTGTATAGGATGTCTGAGGCAAAGAAAAGGAAGGATACACAACCGCTATTTCAAGGACTGAATTTAGTCAAAAATGTAACTTCAAAGGAAGAAAAACAGTTCAGGAAAGCAATTTGAAGTTATTGAAAACTAGAAATAGGCTAAGATGTATGTTGAGTGATAATAGAGGCCAGAGGCCCATGTGACTTCACATAAAGCATACCAGCTAGCCATTCAAAATTAAGAGGTTGGGTGTGACTATCCAGGTGAGCAGGGTTGGAGACTGCTTGTAGAAATTTGATTTTATCCTTTCACTGTGCTACAGAGTGCTGTTTGTTTGAACCTGTATTTTATAATCTTAATTAATTAAATTACACTGTCAGTACATTGCTAGTGCCATATCTTTAGCTAGATTAGAGCATATGCAGGTACTTAAAGAATTAGAGAAGTCAGATATCTTACATTTGTATTAGATACATAATGTAGTTTAATGTTGATAGGTAACGAAATAGAAATAATAGAATGGTGTAGCACAATGGAAATTATTTTCTAAGTTCTCGTCAGTTTAAGGTCCCTGTTTAACCCTGACCCAAGAGTGGAAGCTACTGAAAGAGACAATCAGCAGTAAAAACAGCAAGATGGCTCAAACAAAAGGATGACAATTGGGACACCATAAAAATGTTAGTTATTGAACACCTTATCAAACAAATATCTGAATAGGAATGTTTCTTTTGCAGAGAAAATTAACAATGAAATAATTGAAAAGGCAGAGCACAAAAACATTTTCATATTTTGGATGTTTCGAGTACGTGGCCCATTCTAGCCACGAGCCCACGAGCAAGAAACGTCGCAAACATTGAAATGTTTTTACGCTATGCCTTTTCAATTATCTTTCTTCTTATTTGAATGATATAAAAACTACATTACAGACCATGACAAAAAAAAAGGACAGTACAAGTAATTTAGACATAAGTTATAGAAATGTGTTTCAAGTTGCAGAATCTCATGCTGTTAGCCATGCAAGAGTGGATGGATTACTTGAAATACATTGCTAGACAACTGGTAGCATGTTCAAAACTGATAATTATTGTAGATATCCATGAAAAATAAGAGGTAAAGTGGAAATTTTTTATAAACAAACCAAGTCCCAACAAAATTCATCTAATTAAGTTCGAGGAGATACTACTTAGAGCCATTTTATTTTCTGCATTGGGTGCAAACATAAGCCGCTTTGATAGGGAGTATTGATACATCTGCAAAATTTTCACTTATTGTAGCCAAAGGATGCTTTATGTACAGATTTCAAATTCCCAAAAGTTCAACAAAACAAGAAAAAGCCCCATTGGTTACAAAAATGCTCCTGATTCTGGTAATGAAAAGAAGGTCAAGGAAAATTAATAAAATGTAACAAAATTTCCATGCAAAACTCAAAATTTCCAAGTAATGCAAACATGGTTATCCAATTTGCTCCAAGTTGTCCAAGAATTGGCAAACATTTTTTAGCAATAAAGACTGAAGAGGTGAATTTCTTTCATTCAGTTTTCCATGTGTTCTATGTTTCAATATTTCTAACCCATTTTAATGCTGAAAGTCACAGTCTGTGCTGTCACGAAAACCTACTTCTTTGGATTTAGATGGTCTTAGGATAAGATTGAAAGGCCCCAAGTTTGTTATCTAGGCCTTGAGGTGAACTTCTAAACTAACTCTTCATGGAGCAAATGAATATCCAACTCCAGTTCCTACAGTAGGTATGTATCTTCTCAGACTTAATTCCATTATTTAAGAGCTCTCCTGTATTACTTATCAATTGTAAATTAAAGGTCCTTAACACATAGATCTAACAAAATATCACATTGGCATTAAATTGTTGAACTAATCAAAAACATGCAATTATGAGACTAAAAAAATAAGAAATTTATAACACTTAATGAAAGACCCTCACCTTAGCCATCCCTTCTGGTATCACTGATTTGGAAGTAGAAGCAGCCAGTGGGTGCTTCTGTAGACAAAGGATAAGTTTTCAAATGCTATACTAAGTAAGAGCTCTGAATTTCATTCTTCTGCTTCATAAATAATTTCTACAACGGAGTTGTCTAACTATATAAATGCAGCCTGCTATTGGCAAGTAATGATTAAACTTTATTGTATATACCACTTTGACCAACAAGATTTTAGGCAGACACCTTCACAGCAATCCATAAACTGGAACACGTTTGATGGCACACGTTAATTCAAGAGCTTACCTGAACAACCGTCTGAATTAGTCCTTCCAGGTGGGGATGGCTTTTCCCCGTTTTGGACAGCCAGGTTTTAAATTTAATGAAGTATTTATTCCATATGCCGAAATGCTTCATCACATCCAAAATTAACTTCCTTCGGGTAGGAAACTTAGTTTTCGTTAGAAGATACTCATGCAGAGTATCCACATCTACATATTTCTCCATACTAATGGGATGATTGTTAATTAAATCAAATCTGTTTCAAAAAAATTGAATCAGTTACTATAAAAATATTTTCAACTGATTTGTAGCTAGTATACCCTTTTCCCTCAAATGCTACACAGGCATCTACCTAAAACAAATTTAGGCATTTTCATAGGAGAAAATTGATAGATTAAAATTAACACTTATTTATAAGAGAGATAAACAGAATACCCAGAAATGTAAAGTGAATAAGAAATGTAGGCCCAAAAAATATCTAACTGATCACAAAAGCCTGCTCAGCAGAAACAATATGGCTGCTAGTTAATAACTTTTCTTCCAAGCACATCCAACCACTTTTATCATACCATTCACCAGACTTTCCAGTGTTCAAGTAAATTAGTGTCATCTTCTTTCACTTCTAGTTATTATACCTTTCATATCACAAATCACCTGCTCAAGCTGCTCTCATGATTTTTCTACCATGTAGGTTTTCACACTAGTTCACTTGATGCTTCTGCCTAAAGTAGACAGCAAACATGTGCTCTTGACAAAGACATTTTCCACATTTTAATTGATACCCTTCTATGTCCCACCTTACTTGTCTTTGTCATTTAATCACTTGTATTCATATCATTTGCCTTCCTTCCACTTAGTTGTATTAAAGGTACATGCGTCCTCTCATCTACTGGATCATTTTTTATGCTTGCAATTATCAGGTGCATTTACACAACTAGCACTTCTAGTTAATCTACCACTCACTTTCAGACTTAAGTTTCTTTTAGTTTCTTTAATTGTTTTCTGAAAACTCAAACTTACAATCTCTGCATCGAGCCTCTTTATTCATCCATTTTTACACGTATTGTCTGCCAACATATACAACGAAATAACTCTAAATCTTTTCTGGTCTATCCAATTCAGCGTGAGCCTTCATATTTACCCTGAAGTCACACCTTATACAATGAATAATGCTCAACGCCTTGTACTTTTTCCATCTACCACAGCTGTAAGCCACACATAGAATACGCATCATACTCATGTAGATACCCACACACGAATTTTTTTTTCGGAACCCAGGAAAAAATCTTCTATTTCTAGCTAGACGCCAAATTTAGAAACTAAACATTCTACGATCCAGCGCAACCATTGGCGCACGGGTGCCCACCATGACATTTCAATTCTCCGGCATTCTTTTTCTTCTTCTTCATCTTTAAAGTACACGGGCAATTTCCATTTTTGGGAATTGTTTTTAGTTCACAAAAAGATTGACCGCTGTATCCACGCATAATTATTTGTCACGATAATTCTTCAGATTCTTGATTCTATAAACACTGCCATTCGTCTTCCTGTTCGAAAATCGACATCTGCACACAGTATCTGAGCCCAACTTCAACGTTAGTCAGGGAAAAGTATTGGTCAGATCTTTTGAGTATGTTTGTTGGATTAATAGACAGAGACGAAAATAAATTAATATCAAACAAACAGCTCAATGCTTACATTAATTTAGAACGCGAAACGCAAATGTCCTAACTTTTAATAACTTCATAATAAATGCTTCACTGAATTGCTATTGGACTAATAAAACCACACCGTATTGATTAATAAAGCATTAGAACGCGTTGAGAATGGTTTTTGGTTTCATGATGAAAACTTCCGTTACCACTTCGTGCCAACGCTATGAATATTGATTGAACTATGTTTACTTTAATGATATCATAAATTTTCATATAAGGAAAGCTTCACTGAATTGCTATTGGACTAATAAAACCGCACCGTATTGATTAATAACGCATTAGAACGCGTTGAGAATGGTTTTTGGTTCATAATGACAACTTCCGTTACCACTTCGTGTCAACGCTATGATTATTGATTGAACAATGTTTACTTTAATGATATCATAAATTTTCATATAAGGAAAGCTTCACTGAATTGCTATTGGACTAATAAAACCGCACCGTATTGATTAATAAAGCATTAGAACGCGTTGAGAATGGTTTTGGGTTCATAATGACAACTTTCGCTGCCACTTCGTTCCAACGCTATGAATATTGATTGAACTATGTTTACTTTAATGATATCATAAATTTTCATATAAGGAAAGCTTCACTGAATTGCTATTGGACTAATAAAACCGCACCGTATTGATTAATAAAGCATTAGAACGCGTTGAGAATGGTTTTGGGTTCATAATGACAACTTTCGCTGCCACTTCGTTCCAACGCTATGAATATTGATTGAACTATGGTTACCTGTATAATTCTATAATTCTCACTTGGTAAATGCTTCACTTAATCGCTATTGGACTAATATAATAGTCCAGCATTTATTATTAACTCATAAGTAGATACATGATGGGATTGGTGTAGAGGTTGCATTATACAACTTCCGTTCTCGCTCATTATTTTTAGCAGATTTCCGTGTTGAGGACAATGAACATGCGAAAATGTGTATTTTTTATTAACACTGTACAAATATATTCATTCGAACATTTACTTATACGTGAAACATATCCTGCGCTGGAAATGATAGAAGTTAAATGACAAAGTAGTGTGGAATAAATGCCTAATACTGAGGTTCTCGTGGGCATTAAGCATTCAACGTGACTAATATGGCCCTTTCAGTGAGCCAGAATGTGATGTTATTGTTCTGGTGACATCTTACCATTCTTCCCTAAAATTTTTACCCTCTTCTCATTTCTTACCCTAATATTAACTGAATCTGCTTAACTGAGCCTAAGTGTAATGCTAGTAAAATTCTCGCTTTATTCATCATTTCATCAACTTGTGGTGTTTATTGAAATATGTTAATCCCTGTACTAATTTTGAAACGATAATGTTGAAACCTGACGTCACTTTCGAACGAACTTTCATTTGTGAATTGCTTCATTTACGAATCATTTTTCAAGCAAGATGTGAGAAAAAAGTAGCGCTGATATTAGTGTCATAGTCATCCTTTCCTATACTGAGGAGCGCTCTGTAGTTTAATTTATGCTTTGTCCCCTGGAACAGAAGCATTAACCAAAGTACCCGTGAAGAGATGTGTGTGTGTCTAGTACTGAGGTTTACCTCCGGAGGGAAGTTAGGGGCCGCAATACCAATGAAATGTCGGAACAGACTGTTTTTGCTCATGATTCAAATACTGTTTTCTTGTATCATTATACATCGATGGATTTTAATTTTCTACTTTTATTTGCTCGTGTACTTGATGAGCTTTTGCTCGACACATTTATCTATTACCATTGTTTCTTGGCTGATCTCTTTGGGGTATGGTGTCGTACGGTGTGTGGAATAATACTATCCTTAGTTCCGATCTGGCTTCTTCCATTGAAAATTTACTTGAGAACAAATCGCTTTAGGGTGAAAGATGCCATTTCGTAAAAGAGACGCTCCTGGGAAATAGCTTTTCCGTCTGTATTCCTTTATGAAGTGGGAATTACCTTTCATACATTTTTCTGCATGAAAGTGCAGTGAATTATATTCAAGTTTATTCTTAGGATTTTGATAGTGAGCTTGTTTGTCATATCGTTTGCCATGTTCTATTTATGCATGTAAAGCGCGTAGGTCTCTGATTTTAGAAGTCAGTTGGGTCCTTGGTTAACTGCAGAACATAACAGATGAATTATTGCCATCGTGTGTGAACAAGATGAGTAAAATTTCTTGAACTTCTTTCAACCTCCTCATTAGCTTGCGCCAGCTAAACGCATGGCGTTCTTAAGGTGATCATCCCAGGCCCCTGTCGGTCCGGTGAGCTTTTTTTGTTTTGTTGTTCGAAAAAGACCCTTAAGTGGTGGACTACTCGGTCCTAAAATTTTATGGCGCTACGGACAATATATCCCCTTCCCCCAGGGGGGGGGAGGGTTATGGGGACAACCCCCTCAGGGGGATACAATTAATGTATCTATGGGAATTGGCGCTCCCAGGGGGATAATGTGTGGGCCCGAGCTAAAGGTTAGGTAGGCTTTCTTTTTGTTAAAGTAGCATAGGTTTTTGTTTTGTTACGGACCATCTTTTTTCGGTTCACTGCTGTCCTGTTTTTTCAGCACCTACTACTTTCTTCTTCAACTTTGACCTTGTTTCATGAACTTCTTTCTCATCTTACTGTTTCTATGCCTTTTCTGCATAGATTCCACGTTCCCTTAACTCCATACTAAATGGTGCCTTCTTCCTTCCTCTCTTTGGATCTCATTTGTTGAGGATAGGGAGGCTTAAACTAACTAATAATCTAATCTAATCTAATGGGGACAAAAATCTTTAAATTTCGCCCCCATGCAACCCCATATAAAAAGAAAACAAAACGGAAAATGGTTAATTTGAAAATTAACTTTTGTTATAAATGTTCCAAGGATTCTAAAACTGTCTTTATTTTTTCTCGTTTGGACATTTACGTTCATTTTTATTTCATTGATATATGACAGATTCTTTTAATGAGCTGATGATGGGTATTTGCCCGAAACGTTCTCAGTATAATGAAATTTTTATCAGTGATTTTTGCTCTCCTATTTATATTAAAACTCATTTTTCGTAAAAAAACTGAGGCCTAAATCGAAAAAGTGAGAGGAGTAAAAAAAGTTTACTTTCAAAAAATACATATACTGGCCAATTTTCAAACGAATCGTACGAAAAAAGTTGAACAACTGGGATGATCACCTTAAGCACTCTGAACTACGATGGGTGCTGTTGAATGAGTAGCACAGCCTCTGGCGCGTCCATAGTATGGTTGACCTTGGCTTTCATTATCCCCTCTTGAAAGAGGTGGTTAATTAGTCATTGGGTGCGTGCATAGGCACGTCTCCACTGCCCCTGCCTGCCATGTTACTGTGTTCTTGTGACGTATTCGCTACTCCAGGATTGTCCCCAGGTGTTATGTCTACAGTTCCATCGATGAAATTATATACAGCCCTACTATATATGAAAAAACAATACTATTCCTTTGAAGTCTTTTCTTCCTATGTATCCAATTATTCGGAGTTTTGTGTACGCATTTTCTGCCGAGAAAACAGAGTGCTACAATTTTGCTAGTTGAAATGGTTCCGTTTTATATTACGCTCTTTCAGTTGGGATATTTTGAAAATATATGTATTTATGAATCTTATCTTTTATTTTTACACTTTTGCTAATAATTGTATTAATTAAACGATCAATAGCTGGGCATAGTGAGTGTATTGTGCTAACTGAAGTGTCTCCTGTAGTTAGCGTACTGGAAACGTTCACGTGCTCAACAAAATGGCTCAGTCAGCTCACTGTAACCTGATGGTCTGTTACTAAATACTGTCCATGAGGCAATGTAGACTTGCTATGCGGTGGGATACGTGGGTTCTATTTTTGTGCTGACCTTACAAATAAATTAGTTTATATATCGATTCCAGTAAATCTACCAATGTTGAGAAATGAAAGAATTGTTTTAACGTCACGAATATATTATTCCGCACACAAAGTGCAGTAAACTCAACTATTTAAGAAAGGGAAAATTGTTATCTGGTCACATCTGGGAAAAATTGTTATCTGGTCACATGTGTAAAAGCTTCCTAGCGTGGTTTTTAGCATAGCCTTGTGAGCGACAAGGTCCTTCACTGAAGGCCTGTTCGGCAAAATAATGAACGACGCAAATTATGTAATGTTCGTCTCAGTGTAGCTTGATGGTTGGCAGTGTAATGCAGCGCCAGGGCAGAGACTTCAAAGCGCAGTTTAACCCATTGGGTTGTTACGTCAAAGCAGCTGCGCTGGTGAGACGAGTCCGTACTAGTCATGTCTTACGTCTGTCATCGCTCTCTGAAAGGTGTGCTGTACCTACACATCCCTGTGATGCTACGCTGTGCAAGACCAATTCTGATTAAAACCAGATTTTAAACAAAACAGCAAACAAACAACGGCATCTACGGATGCTTTATTTCCAATTTCGAGCCTGATACATATCACCTTGTACATTGGATTTTCAAATGCCTTATAACTAAAACCAGGACGCCATGACGCTTTCCCCCGGTCAAGACCGGTAACCATTTCAGACACCTGGGTAGAGTGGGGTATTGTGCTTAGAATTTTTCCCCTATACCCAACAGAGAAAATCGCCATCCAGCGCGGGGACTCGAACCCTCGTTTGCCCGCACGGAGGCAGGTCCTAAAGGCACACGGCTATGACGAGCACTCGGTTTAACGAGTGTTGAATAAAACTGTGCTTTTAACAAAAATCCTCTAGTTTATTCGCAATGAATTGAAGACTTATTGTTCCAAAACATCGTGGAACAAGAGAAGAAAATCTAGAAAAGAGAGACTTTTACTGGTGGTTGCCGTGGCCACTGGCTGGTAAAGCTTGGCCACCTGACAGAGGAAAGCCAAGGGCCCGGTGGCAGCGTCATTTATTCACTACGGCTTATGACTTACTGTAACTGATAAAATAACTGCTGGTTGTACTCGGTACAACCAATAGTCGTTTTCATCGAGTGAATATACTGTAAAGTTGGTGGAGCCTACACCCCTCAGGGGGATACAACTATTGTATCTATGGGAACTAGCGCTCCCAGGGGAAAAATGTGAGGGCCCGAGCTGAGAGTTAGGTAGGCCTTCCTTTTGTTGAACTGAAATGTTTTTTTGTTATGTTAAGGACCAACTTTTTTCAATTCACTACTGTCCTGTTTTTCAGCACCTCTGACTTTCTTCTTCAACTTTTATCTTATTTCATGAACTTCTTTCTCATCTTACTGTTTCTATGCCCTTTCTGCATAGATTCCTCATTTTCTTGTCTCCATACTAAATGGTGCCTTCCTCCTTCCTCTCTTCGATACGCTCTATTTTTTTAGCGGTTTGGGAGGCTTAAACTAACTGAAAATCTTAATCTGGTGGAGCCTACATTGATGGCACGTATTGCTCGTACGAACACAACTGAAGTGTGCCCACTACTGCACATCTTGCGGTGTAAGCTACGGCACTCATTGAGTTTATGGTGTACGTACGTTGAGAGCTACACACACGGTGATCATCAAATACACCAGATGTGCTTATTTTTACACATCACTTATACCATGAGTTTGGCTTATTTACATACATTAACAGGTATTAACTCAAATGAAGTACATAAATTCATAAACATTGAGTGGGTCAAAAAGTTCGTTCGTTTTTTGAATGTCATTTTTCTGACCTTCTAACGACTGTTTCGTATTCTTATTTTTTGTTAAATCCTGTTTTCAGTATAGCGAGCTCACTGGCGTCAGTGTGTAATAAGCCTCCAAGAAAAGAAGTTCTAACTATTTTGTTTGTATTCATGCCCTTGAAATGGTAGACCAAGCTGAGTACTACCGACTTCTAATGCTATTTTACTTCCGAAAAGGAGAGAAAGCCACAAAAACTTCCCCATACTCATGGCATATATTTCTGCAAGGTTCCGTTACATTCTTTCCTTTTCTGAAGTAAAAAAGCATTAGAAGTCGGTAGTACTCTGCTTAGTCCATCATTTCACGGGCATTAATGCAAACAAAAATGTTAGACCTGCTCTACTTGGAGGCTTGGTACACCCTGACGTAAACATGCTCGCTGAATCGAATACAGGATTTTGGGGATAAGAATATAAAAACGATCTTTAGAAGGTCGGAACGATGACATTGAAAAACGAATGACCTTTTTGGCCAACCCATTATATGTAAAATTACACGACTTGCTTTAACGATCAGAACTAAATTGAACTCGAAGTTCTTCCTCTCTGTTAAATTGTCCCAACGAAATTTTTAACGTCAGTGACGATTCTAATGCTCTCCTTGAAATCAGCGTTAATCGCAGCGTTAACTCTAACTTCAAATTCTACCCTTTTCCAATTGAGCCTCTGAGAATCAAACTTTTGTCAAGTAAATTACACTTCATAATGAACACTGATGTCAAATTGAACCAGCATCTTCGTTGTTAAACGCAAATCACAATTATATTGAATCCATACCTACAATTAAACAAAATAGTTTACTTAAATTTTGCCCCAGTTTTAGCTGGACCTCCAAATTTCACTCATTACTTAATTCAACCAGCCTTAATTCCAAAATTTCAATGCAATCGTGAACACATTGTTTGCTCAACACTCAACCTAAGCGGCCTGGCCAATCTTAAATTTAACCATCTCGTATTGAATCATAATGTCGAACACAATTGAGGCCTGGCGGGAATTATGACGCCATCTATTAATATCTTTTCCCTCACATCCTAAATTTCAACCCATAACCTGGCACAAATCACACTCGATACCAAATCCAATGCTCGTCCAAAGCATAGCGCCAAAACTGTGACTTAAACCGAAATTTTAATCGTTTCTTGCCCTCAACTAAACGTAAAACTCTGCCCGTACTTTAAAATTGACTTTAAGTCCAACTTTAACCATCAACGTATTCTAACAGTTAACTTTCACTTGAAGTTATATATTTAAGCAAAGTCATTGTTAAACCAAATTCTTAACTTGAACCTAGACAAAACGAATACCAACTGCGCTTTGAAACAACGCATTTTTTTCATCACGCAGTAGTGAAAGAGCTATCTTCTGCTTGCCTACAGGAGTTCTGGAATTACCTTTTTCAATAACTGAAAAACAGTTACCTTAAATTTATTTCGATTCCAGCGTTTTGCATTTGAGACGAATTAGAACCCTTTGTTTAATTAAACATATAAAATATTTGTTTGAAGCGCACAGCATCGCTTCACATTGTTGTATATTCAAAGCAGTGACTTCATGGTTTCGTGCGTGAATACACGAGCTATTTTGAGCGCGCACTTTTGTTCGTTCTCAACTCTTTGTCTGTCACACAGGTGTGTTGAGCGTGTGAGACCTGACACCTGACAGGTGTTCCTACTGTGCGCTTCGACGCTACGACCACGATGTACCAACAGGGAACTTTGGCGCTTGAACCTAGAAATAACCTTTAGTTTTTGAAACTGAATCAATATATTACATAGACCATATTGCAAAGGTTAGCTTAATGCTCAGTTCGAGTACAGGCTGTGAAGACACGTGACATGTTATTGGTTGGAAAGAAATCATGTAATTAGCCTCGCAAAAATTTAATGGTCAGGAAACTGACTCATAATAACTTATTTGAATGAAAAAATGCGTTGATAAATGAAAGAAATATTTTAGCCACAGGCAATAGGACTAAGCGATCAGGATTTTAGTAAAGAGAGTTAGTTAGGTTAAACAAAGGGCTGCATCAGCTCTGATCACACGGTACTTGGATAACATATGGCATTGAGACGAGAAGCAGTGGGATATCCATGTCTTATTAAGAAAAGAAATGGAGGACTATGAAGTTAACTAAGATTTTTCGTGTATACGCACATCGTCAACTACGGAAAGGAGATCATCTGAAAAAACTGTCAACGTTGTAAAACGATAAAATGGGGAATACAAATAATGCATCCGCATAACACACAGGAAGATAATACCAACACAAAGAAAAAAGTAAATGACACGCAGACCGAAAAAGAACTATGCAAACTATGTACGTTCAAATACTTTTCAGCGGATTTTGATTTAATCCTAGCCTTCGATGGCTCATGGGAGCTTCTTTTGTTAACAAACAGGTCCCATTTCAGAATAGACTATGAATAATTAATGCATAGAAGCTGCGTGCTTTTACGCCTTTGTGTGGGTTAAGAACAATCTCGACTTGATTAATGTGATACATATTGTGAAAAAAATTGCTTTCGAAATTTCATTGCGAGAATTTTTGTGTTCAATGCGCTAGGAAAGTGAAGCTAATGCAGAATAATTATAGGAAAAATTGTTAGCTAGTCATATGAAGCAAAAATCAACGTATGCACTACAAATATACCTATTGCAAATGTACCTAAGTTAAAATAGACAACTCTGGTTATTCTACGATATTTGTCAATCATGAGTGGTAACCGGCTTACACTGTATCTCTATTTTATCCCATGTACCCATGTCCGCATGATGTGGTGAATATCGAGAATATATGAAATATGTTTTTGGTGGTGATAGGGCTTTGCATATTTTTAGGGCATATTTTTCATTTCTCATTCAACTACCCTTGACAGAGATAGACTATTGGCAAGCCACGTGTGGTTTGTCTATTAGTACGCCTCGTATATTTTGTCTATTAATATGCCTCGTATGGTCTATCTATTTTGTACACATCTGATAGCTTGTCTATTAGTACACCTCGTATAGTTTGCCTATTATTATTATGCCTCGCATGGCTTATCTATTTGTACACCTCGGATGGTTTGTCAATTAGTACTCCTAGTATAGAACTTTTGTTAGACTACTAGCACACCACGAATGGTTTGTCTATTAGTACGCCTCGTATATTTTGTCAATTAATATGCCTCGTATGGTCTATCTACTTGTACACCTCTGACAGTTTGTCTATTAGTACACCTCATATAGTTTGTTTATTATTATGCCTCGTATGGCTTATCTACTTGTACACCTCGGATGGTTTGTCAATTAGTACTCCTCGTATGGAACATTTGTTTTAGGATGCCCTATATTTAAGAAACTTTTAAAAGCCAATATGTTGGCATGTATCTCATGTGACAACTTGGAAAAAAACATTTTTTATTTTTTTTTCGCTGGTACATTGTCCCATGAGAAAATTGGAGAGCAAACCTGTTTTTTTCTCTAGCAGAGGTCTATTTTACATTTACATAAAACTACGTTGTCTCGACTGTGAGTAGGCTTATATTTGATACGGCTCAGTTATACGTTGTTCTGAAATTCTTTATTATAATTTCTTTCGCCAATCCAATACATGTGAGTAAATTTCTTCTTCAGCATCTCCAGGTTCAATCAAGGATGAATTTTAAGACTTGTGTGCTTTAACGTATCTACTAAAGCTTCGAAGCTGATTTCCTAAAGTGGTTTAGTTTCATCCATTCTTAAACTTCGTTGTGTTTTTCCAGTAGATGATTCCTCTTGAAAGAATATTTGGAACAGGGTCAACGTGAGTTCCAACATTCAGAATATTTCTGCCGGACAAACTGTGGAAACAATGGTGCAATATCAACCCCAAATAATAAATTGAATTATTAGTGACAGACATGAAGTGGCAATTACTTTATTACGGAGCAGGTGCCAACATATAAAACTTTTAAAACCAAAATTGGCAATTACGTTATAACTATGAGAAATAAAAATACACCTACAGTTGAGGCAAAATAATACAACACGTTGATTAAATCACCGGAGTATACATTTCTAAACCACGTAAAAGTACGAAAATTTGACCATATATGGATATTAGCATAAAAAGGTTCATAATATATTTACAACCCACAAATTTTGAATGCAAAAAATATACAGGAACATGTATAATAAATACGTGAACAAAAGTCTGCAACACATTTCAAGATATACATTCATTAATACTTCGTTGCATAGCCGTTACTATTAATTACGGCTTCGAGACGCTTAGAGTAGTTCACTACCAGCCATTTACAAGCTTCGGGTGTAATCTTATTTCATTCTTGAATATAAATTTCTTTGAGTCCTGTGATGTTATTGAGACCTCTCTTCTGAATCTGCAATTTCAATTCGCTCCACAAGTTTTCGATCGAATTCATGTCGGGGATTTACTTAGCCATTCTATAATTTTTATTTTCTTCATCCTCAGCCATACCTTGGTTTCGTTTGCAGTAAGCTTTGGATCGTTGTCTTGTTGGAAGGGCTCTCTGCGTTTCAATTTAACAAACTAGCTGAAAGTAGGAGTTGCTCTTTCAATATTTCCCGATACTTCCTGCCATTCATGGTTTCTTCAATGATGTGAAGTTTACCTACCCCTGATGAGCTGTAACATCCCACACCATGATTGAGCCACTTCCTAATTTAACAGTGGGTATGGTGCACTTTGGTTTATACTCATCGTTTTGTTGTCTGAGAACATTGTTTGTGCTGTTTCTCCCAAATAGTTAGATTTTTTTCATCTGACCACCGTAAACGCGGTTCGCTTGTTCAAATGGTCGTTGGCGTACTTCAGTCTGGTCTTGACATGACGTTTCCGGAGAAGATGCGGCCTACAAGGGATACGAGAGCGAAGACCTTCACGGCGTAGTGGTCTACTGATCGTGTGTTTGCTGGCTTCGATTCCAGATGCCTTGAGATCATGCTTCAATTCTTCACGAGTATTTTGAGACCTCTACACTACTGTTCGGACCAATTTTCGAACAGCACGGTCGTTAATCTTCCGTGGATGGCCAATTCGAGGCTTTCTGACAGTCGTATTCCGGAATTTCCACTCACGTATTATGATTCCAACCAAGGCTATAGGAACACACAGTTGAGTGCAAAACTTCCGATAGCCCAAACCTTCATTATGGAGCGCCACAAACGTTCGGGAAGGTTTTGCGTGATGTCCTTACTCTTTCCCATGCTTACGACATCAAGAACGAGAGCTGCCTTACTAATGACACGTTATTGGAAATGAATGATGGCAAAAGTTCGATTGCCAAAAAGTAGATTGTAGTAGAATATTCTGGAATTATCCTACAATAATTTTAATGCATACTATCGAGAAAAAAGTTGGGTAATGTAAACTTTTGTTCACGTATTTATTATACAGGTACCTATATATTTTTTATATGACATATTTGTTGGTGTTTGAGCTATTATTATTAACCTTTTCCTCAAATTTCGCGGTTTAAAAATGTGGAATCTGACGATTTAATCAACGTGTTGTATTATTTTGGCCTTCACTGTAGGTGCAATCTTCTTGTAAAAAATTAATAATTTATATGTTACACAAAGAATCGTGTATACAGGGTGTTGGAAAATTCAGGCCAATATTTTAACCACAAGTTAAGTCGTCATAGCCGTACACTGTAGTGTAATTTTTGGGTAAAATCCAGTTTTTTTAAGAACGTTACAGTGCTTTCAGTTTTTTCCGAAAAACAATTTTCGCTGTAAAAAATTCATTTTCTACCCGATTTTGATAAAAATTGGTCACAAAGTAAATCTTTTAATGATCTATAGGCTCATGTTTCTAAAATTCGAAAAAATGCGAAATAACTACGAAAATGACTTCCCAAATTCAAAGTGAGCAACACAAATTAACAGTCACCATAGTAAAAAGCAAGAAACCTACGATAAAAGCCTATTGCAAGATTTTTCAGATGATGTAAATGGTCTGATTAAGTACATTTGCTAGGAGGAAAACTTATATAAATTCAGCAGTATTGACGCGCACTCACATGTGGCCCCGTCACTACACCAGATAAGCATAGCTCGACGAACGTGAGTGCTGCAGTAAGTGGGTTTTACTACGTTTGAGGAGAATGTTGGATAAATATACGTATTTGACCGGTTTAAACCTGTTTAATGGTATTGACTATGGTACTGTGAACATGTTGAATCTCACTATCATAACTTAAAGTAAATGAAAAACAGGTTCCCATGAACACATTCACACGTAGATATGAAAGAGAAATTAAAGTGTAATGTTGTATATTAAAATATGCGTCGTTATAACGTGGCACTGGTTTTGTGACTAAGAGCTCCAGAAGGTGTGTTACGCTCCGCCTTTATGGGCATCGGAAGCTGTTATTACGCTCTTCCTTTACAAGCTCAGAAAGCCATTGTTACACGCTCTTGCCTGACTTCAGGGCACGGCTGTTGTGAGAGGAGTCTATAACCGACAGAGGACAGTACACTGATACGTGCGTACCTGAGAGTTTCCTTCTCCTTCCTTGGTAGTCTAAAGCTACTGAAACTGTTTTTTGCAGCTACAGCTAAATAAACCTTGTGTTGTGTTGAAACGAAACTACACAGCGTGTAATTTTACAATAAAAATTTTGTAGCTAATGAAGGTCAGAGCACGCTATGTTACTTCAGGATTAAAATTCAAGTTACAACAGATACTTAAAATATTTCCCAGTTTCTTCTATGCACAACCTGCGCCGATTCTCCAAAGACTGCCGTACTCGTTCGAACACTCCTCTCTTTTCTGTCATGTCTCCAGTAGCACTGCAATCCTGGCAATCAAATTTTCCTTTGATTCCACGGACATCTCATACACGAGGCTCTTCATATGTTCCCACTGAAAAAAGTCTAATGGGTTCAGATCAGGAGACCTAGAAGTCCAGTTAACTGCTCCTCTACGTCCTATCCATCGATCTGGGAACTTTAATGCTCAGTGTGTCTCTTGCTGCTTATGAAAAATGAGGAAGGCACCATCTTGTTAAAACCACATTCTGCAGTGAATGTCAAGAGGAGCATTATCAAGTAATACGGGAAGAGTCCTTTGCAGGAAAACGTTGTAAGTATCCCTGCGAGTGTTACAGGGAAAATATACGGACCGATCAAGTGATTCCCAACAATACCTTTCAAAACGTTGACACTGTACCCGATGTTGGTGTTGGTGTTCAATAATGTTATGGGGATTTTATTCTGCCCGGTGGCGCCGGTTTTGATGGTTAAAACACCCTCTCTCGCAAAATTTGTTTCCCCTGTAAAAATAGTGAATGAAGAAAAATTCCAATTCTAGCGTAGCTTATTCAGAAAAGACAACCCGAGGCTGCAGGGATGAAGATCACTCGCGCACAAAACGTTCCACACTTCAGCATGATCTCTGATCTCCAGTGCATCAGCAACACAATAACAACCTGCATTAGGATGATCTTGATTGTACTTTAGAACCTCTTGCTCCCGTTCAAGATTTAATCTTTTTCTCCCTGCGTTCGGCCGCGTAACCTTAAGAAACAGTTTCTCGAAACCTCTTGTGAATGGCAGTGATGGTCCTGAATTTGGAACATTTTTCTTCGGAACTTATTACTGCACAGAATTGCTGCGAGGAGTGTGTGCTCGCCATAGCAGTGTGTCTCTAAGCCCTGCCTGCCGTGCGGGAAACGCGGGTTCTAGTCCCTGCGCTGGATGGCGTTTTTTTCTGTTGGGTATAGGGGAAAAATTCAAAGCACAATATCCCACTCTACCATGTGTCTGAAATGGGTACCGGTCTTGACCGGGGGACAGCGTCATGGCGTCCTGGCGATAGTCATAAGACATTTGAAAATCCAATGTACAAGTTGATATGTATCAGGCTTGAAATTGGAAATAAAGCATCCGTAGATGCCGTCATTTGTTTTGTTGCTTGCCTCGAGTTTCCTTGTGCTTCTCCGTAAGTTAAATGAATGTCAGCCATTTCTTCGTTTGTGAATCGCTGCATAACTGGGCAGTTGACAGTGTTACTCTACTCTTAACGCTATGAAGTCCAGAAACGAAATTATAAGCAACTAATCGTCTTGCATTAGAACTTTCTTCGAAGCTAAAAATTTGTTGTGGTCTGTAAAATTTGCAAGTTTAAATTTTATCGTGTGAAATTACTCACCTAATTTCTATCTAGAAAATTTTTGTCTTATCGTCAATTACTTAAAACCATTTATTACTTTGAATATTAGCTACACGGTTACAAATGGAATGAACCTTCTCAAAGTTTTAAAGCCGTGATTGCTCAATGAAGTGACGAAATAAGAGAATACGTGCGTCGACAAGATTTAAGCTGTAGTTTTCTAATCATACACAACGTATGTTAATTTTACAATGCTCAATAACTCTAAATGGTACTACATGTGTTTTGTCCAAACATTCTCCTCCAACGTAGTAAAGCCCACTTACCGCAGCACTCACGTTCGTCAGCCATGCCTATCTGGTGCAGTGACAGGGCAACATGTGGGTGCGCATCAATACTGGTGAACTTATATCAGTTTTCCTCCTGGCAAATGCACATAGTCTGAGTATTTTTTTTGTCATGCATTTCATAATTTAAAAGGTCTTTAAATACGCTTTCATCGTAAGTTTTCGATTTTTACAATTTTGACCATTAATATTTGTAGCCTATTTTGAGTTTGAACGTCATTTTCCTCGGTATTTCACACTTTTTTTCTAATTTTGACAACATGCGCGCACAGAGCATCAAAACAATTACTTTGTGATCAATTTTAATCAATATCGGTTTGAAAATGATTTTTTTATCGCAAAAATTGTTTTATGGAATGAAAATTAACAACGTTGTAACTTTTTTTAAAAACCGAATGTTGCCCAAAAATTATACCACAGAGTAGGGCTATGATGAATTTACTTGTGGTTGAAATATTTGCATTGAATTTTACAACAATGTGTATTTGTCAATACTTCCCTCGAAAAGAAATACAACATGATTCAAAGAATGGGATGATCAATACTAGCACACGACCGATGCTCTGATCAATTTTATGTTGCCACTCGTTGTGCACTGCTCCCAGTGCAAGTTTTAAATGCTCATCCATTTTAGTCTATTTCCAACATTAGATTTTCGATTGATCACGTGGGGATGGAGTCCCGAATCTTTGCAACCTCTCATAAATTGCTAGATTCACGTTGGACTTTCCCAGATAACTGTGCACCTCCTCTCGTGGTAACACATATGTTAGAATTATAAGCTACTTTAAACTCCTACTGTACTTTATCTGTATACTCGTATTCCCGCTCATGGACATCTTATTTATTTATTCAATTACCTGTCGGGTGGTCAACTACTAAAAAACAATGTTCATGGGATAATACTTATTTTTTTTCTCAATAACTCCCCTTGACAATTTCCAGTCGCAGATTTTCTCCGAATTACTCAGCATCGAACATCCTGAATTTTTATTAACATGTTATTCCGGGTGTTATAACATTTCTATGCCTCGCGGTTTTTTCAGAGTTATAATGTATTACGCACGACATAGATTTTCCATCAGTTCGCCAGGTTCCATGTTAAGTATTTTACTCGAAATTATGTCACACTTTGCCATCTACCTTTTTCGATAGCACCGCTTAAACTGACGAGACTTGTTTGACGGTTCGGGGTAAAAAAGTCTGTAAGTTCTCGATGGATTTTTCGGAGATATTTACCATAGGTGTAAAATGTTAAGACTATTTGTTTACTCGTGCGTTTTTTTTTGTAAATTTACAAAAATATGATTTTTTTTTGAAAAAACATGAAAAAATGGGTGTTTCAGAAAATTATTCTTCTCCTACAATTTTTAACTTACAAAACTGGAGAAATGTTTTATAGATAGCTAATTGTCTTGTCTACCGTTCCAGTGCAAAATGTTCTGCTAATTTAATTTTTTGAATTTTAAGAATCTTTTTCCAAAATCCGACAACTTTTTCGCTTATTCAAATTATTTTGCTTACAATTTTTAACATGAATTGAAAATAAAAAAAATCGCACCGGATCTAATCAATTGCTATTGATTGATATGTACGTCATTCCTGTACCTTCAAAACTGTGGGAGAAGAATCATTTCAAAGGTCAAAAAGGGGAGTTTTCAGGAGAGTCATTTTTATAACAATTTTGCTTTCTTTTCTAATTTTTAAAACTGAATCTCCTTTTTGAAGTAATCTCCGCTGTTTTTGTAGCTCTGTTTGAGTTCTATCGATTGATATACCTGCAATTCCTGTATCTTCAAAACTGTGGGGAAGGACCCATATCAAAAGTCAATAAATGCAAGTTTCAGAACAGGGTTTTTTTAGATTTTTTTCTTTATTACGAGCTGATTTTTTAAAATCAACTCGATTAATTTATGGGTCTTTTTAAGCCCTTTTGATTGATATATTTGCCATTTCTGTAGCTTCAAAACTCCGGGGGGCTATTATATGTTTACACAGAAAGCTAATTAGCTGATGACTAAGCAGCCGGACTCAAAACAAACACTCAGGTACAATATCATAATTTATCACTGAGTAAAAGAATGTTTCGTTTGAGTACGAAAGCATTTTAAGCAAGGTCATGAATGAACTCTCTTGATAATCCCGTTGAGAAACATTCAACACTGACTCGTAATAAGAGGGGAAGGGGGACGTCACCCATCCTTTTGCGCGCCCCAATGACACGCTAGTGCACGTCTTCTACCCCGTCTAGGAGACTAACCAATGGTCGTACCTGAAAGCCTATTATATCGCTGGACGCACAAGAAAATTCTTTATAAGATTAGTTTATAAACCGATAACCTTCTATTATCCGGGAGTTGACCCGAACCGTGCCCTTAAAATGCAGGAATTAGTAATTGAAAGCATTGCAAATGCACTTCGTTTATTATGTTTCATTCATTTCCCCTTCAATTAATGCATAGGATGGAGAAACTCGTAGTAAATATGTTGCAAGTCACTCACAGAACAGCTCATCTGATGCAATACAAGGCACTCACATAAAGAGGGGTAACTCTGTACGCTCTTAAATACCAGTGGTTTCTTATAACGATCATTTCTAGTCTTTCTTTCGGTTATGCTTTGATGTATTGATTGATAATGACTAATCTTTACAAAAACCTAAAGATATATTGTGATAATATTTATTTCTAGTCTTTAAGTTATGATAAATAGCATTGATAATGGCCAGTCTTTTCCAAACCTGAAGCTATGGTCTGATACATAATGACTTCTAGTTTTCAGGTTATCCTATCGCTATTGATGATGAAAATACAATTACTTATTCTGATATTAATAACTGGAATATAAGCTGATTTTTTCAGCAATATGTAGTACCTATGTACTTTAAATTTATCTCTTTGTTTTGTTTACTTCCTTGTCTTTAGTTCAAGTTAACATGTTTTAATAATGAAAATTTCTGCTCCTTCTAAAATTTAATCCTTTAATGTTGTTCGGTTCTTTGAGAGTTATATTATATTTCACTATTTCATTTTCATGTTGTATTTTTATCTTTTGATCACTCTCCAGTTTCTAAGCAAGCATACGCTGAAATGGAGATTTTTATGATGATGTGTTTACAATTTTAAAAACTGAAAAGCATCTGTTACTCGGCAATAAATAATTATAATCAATTACTTCTTCATAAGGAAGATTTGGAAACGTTGTAAGGTAATCAATATCGGTATTGGGACACATGAAAAAATTAAATACAATGTAAACGAGCTGCAGTGAAAATAATAACACGAAACTATCAAAAACTTCATTTAGTCACACACATATTGTAACTGAAAGCAATGCACAATCTCAGCCGCAATGATTGTTACATTTATGCGATAGTACAAATTTTCTCACTGAAAACGTTCCAAATTGCACCAAAAATACGAAATGAAAAGAACATGGGCGTTTATTATAATAAAAAAATGTCAAATACGAGTACATAGTAACATGTCAGGCGAGAATAAAAGACAGTATCACATTACACAGAGAGAAGCTATAAGTGGCTTTTATTCGTAAACAAAACATTCCGAAAACGTGAGGCCCCTGCGACGAAAGCAGAACAACTTTTGCCTAGTATAGCCGAGATATAACATAGTGTAGAGCAATAATATGATACCTTTTCTACATTGTTACCCTGCATAGCGTAGACAAAGAGAAGAAATGGCAGTTTGCAAATTTTGTCTACCTTACCTACATGTACATCATAATTTTCGGGATTTTGAGCATAGGAATTGAATCAACTATTATAATATGAAAAACCTAGGATCTGCTCACTTTTGTTTATAAGTAAAACAAATTGTGTGAAAATTGAATCTACTGTTAAGAAAATGCAGCTTATCGCGGTAAAAAGGAATGACAAATTTTTTACAAAATTTCTTGTCAATAATAATTCAAATTATAATACACAGTTGTTCATTGGTTGGTTGGTGTGTGCGTTTGTGACGGATGCTTAATGACCGTATCTGTGATAGGAATTTCACCTGTGCACAAGTACATACATATACAAGGCTTTTTCTCCTTACGGAAGGGCAACTGACAGTAAGCCTCACTCATTCATCCTTAGGCACTAGGAGGCGAGAGATGCAGCACCGGCCGGGCAAGAACTGCCCGGATCAATAGCACCCCAGCAAAACCCTTTTCCCCAGTCAGGCCCATAAGCCATAGCTGGTTTACCGCGACCGCTTCATTTGTGTGCAGCCTCCCCCTTACATGACGGGACACAATTCCCCATCACATGCGAGCTGGCTTCCAGTGACTGCGTCAAATAATTACATCCTTATACACCGCTTCCCCTCACTTCTGTCCACAGTTCCCTCTCGCCACGTCCATAGTCAGACCCCTCTCATAAAATGCACGTTTTACCCCATCTATCCAGCTCATCAGTGGCCTTCCTTGCTCTCTAATACCATTCATCTCCGACATCTAAATCTTTTTACCAGTCGCTCAATATTCATTCTTTTAACGTGCCCAAACCTTCCAAGCACTCTTCCATCCACCCGCCTACTCATCTTCTTGACAACACCCTTCTGCTCCGTTACCCACTCATATCTAATCCTATCTCTTTTTGTGACTTTAAAAATGCTCCTTAACCATTTCATCTCAAACACATCAAGCTTCTTCCTCTCAGGTGCTCTTACATCCCAAAACTCTGTTCCATACAGCAAAACTGGTACAATTAAGCTTTCAAAAAGTCCCTTTTTAGCATTCATATTCATACTCCTGCATTCAAAAAATTTCCTCATTGTATCCAATGTCTTGCAGCCTTCACTCACTCGATGTCTCACTTCAACTTTCATCCTATCATTCTCAGCCACGTCCGACCCTAGGTACCTAAAATGCTCTACCTCCTCTAACATATCCCCAATCATGCTCAAATTCAAAGTTCCAAGCACTCCACCTCTTGAACATCTCATCACTTTGGTTTTATTTTCATTCACTCTACAACCTGCTATAATGCCTTTCGCACATTCTACCAAACTCTGCAACCAGTCTCAGCAGTTTTTCCTCTGAATCAGCCACAAGCGCTGTGTCATCTGCAAACAACAGCTGAAACACTTCCCAATTAGTACCATTTTGTTCCGCCAATTGTTCCCCTTTCCCCAACACTATCGCTTCACTTCTTCTACTACACCATTCATAAACAAATTAAACAACCACGGCGTTATCACACATCCCTGCCTCACGCCTGTCACAACTGAGAACCAATCCCTCACCCCATTACCTACTCTCACACATGCTCTGCTATCAATGTAGAAACTCTTGATCGCATTTAACAGTCTCCAACCCACTCCAGACAAGCCTACAACCTGCTATAATGCCTTCCGGTCCACCCTGTCACACGCCTTCTCCAGATTCATAAATGTCCTGTACACATCTTTTCTTTTCGCCAAGTATTTCTCATTCACCTGTCTCACAGCAAACTTTTGATCCACACAACCTCTACCACTTCTGAAACCACATTGTTCTTCAGCTAGCACACCATCCGTCATCACTCTCACTCTTACAATTAAAACTCTTCCATACAGCTCCCCAACAACACTCAGTAGACTTATACTTCTGGAATTACTGCACTCATACATACTTGTCACCATTCCATTTATACGACAAAACTACACACGCACTACTCCATTCTACAGGCACTTTACTAGAATCATAACACACATTTAAACAGACGTACCAACCATTCTACAACCGCATGTCCTTCTTTCTCTAGACATTCAACCGTGCAAGCATTAATTCCTGGAGGACCTTTCTCATTTTTCAACATATTCAACACACCTTCCACATCTTCACTTTTTATTCGACTACTATTCACTTCTCCTAACACAGGCGTTTTAACATTACTTCAAACAGCTACCACTCTCACAACCCTATCACCCTTCACGTTTAGCAGTTCTTCAAAATACTCTGCCCATCTCTTCCGCACATCACATCCTTTCACTAGCAGCCTACCATTTGCATCCTTCACTCTTGCCTCACTCTCCACCTGTCCTTTCCTAATTCTCTTCACTACTTTCCAAAAAAACTTCCTTCTCTCAATGAATTCCCCTTCTAACTTCCTCCCCCACTCCTCATCCGCCTCCTCCTTTGCTCTCCTTACCATTTTTCTTACTTCTTTCTTCCCTTCCCTATACTTTTCGAATTTGTGCTGGTTGCCCCATTGCAGCCATCCATCACAGCCGAGCCTACATCTCCGTTCCACATTTCCCTCCCCTTTCTAATCCTTCCTCCCACTTTCATTACCCCACTCACTTCCCTTACACACTTTATCACTGTATCTTTGAATAACTTCAATTCCCCTTCCACTCCACCAACCTCTCTTACCTTCACCCTCCCATATTCTACTTTCATTTTCTCCCGATATTCACATTCACGCTCAGATTCATGCAACTTGTTTACAGTTAAAACCTCCATTTCACTCCTCCTTTTTGCACTCCCCACACTCCACTCACTTTCAACATTCCTTCTACCAAGTAATGATCCGATATCCCATTCATCTCATCACGGTATACATGCACGGTATACAAGCAAACGACCAATCACTTCCCTGGTAATCAAAATATAATCCATCAACGTTCTCTCCACTGTCACACCTCCATTCACCCTCACATGTGTGTACTTTTTTCTCAAACATACTATTGCTTTTCTCAAACATACTATTTCCAATCACTAACTCACTCTCTACACACAATTCCACTAAGCATTCGGCTGGTATGGAGATTTTTTTCAGTGGCAGAAGAATGTAAACCATCAATTAAAGCCCATATGTTGCTAAACAACATTCCCATTGAGATGGAAGTAGACTCTGGTGCAGCCAGGTCTATTCTTTCAAAAGCTGCATGCTTTAGGTTGCCCACGAAAACAAGACCCGAGTTGAGACCGTCTGATGTTAAGCTCATGACTTTGGTGGGACTGAGTTAGTGGTGTGTTTGGAAATTAGGACTAACATCCACTTTGAAGCTAGTGGCTGGGCTCCTCAGCAGCAACTATTGTAGTCGTAGACAGGGAGGGACCAGCATTGCTAGGTAGAAACCTGATTGATTCCATCGGGTTAACTTTAAAAGGAGGCTGCGTGCATAAGCTTGTTGCTCATCATACTCAACGCACCTTTCACTTCTTCATTTCTTATTAGACTACTTTTCTCTTCTCCAAACACAGGCATTCTAACATCACTTCCAACAGCTACCCCTCTCGCAACCCTATCATCCTTCATGTTTTGCAGTTCCTCAACATATTCCTCCCATCTCTTTCGCACATTACATCCCTCCACTAGCAGCCTTTCATTAGTATCCCTCACTCCTACCTCACTCTCCACCTGTCCTGCAAAAAAGTTAAAATTTTTTTCCTTGAATACTTGAAATGCAATCCTAACTTCCTCTCCCGCCCCTGATCCGCCACCCCCTTTGTTCTCCTCACCATTCTTTTTACTTCTTTCTTCCTACCCCTCCTCCAAATTATGCTGGCTAACCCTTTGCAGCATTCGAACGCCCCCCGCTTGTTTCCCACAGCCGTTCCTACATCTCCGTTCCACCATTCACTCCCATTTCTAATCCCTTCTCCAACCTTCCTTAGTACACACACTTCCCTTACACATTTTATCACTGCATCTTTGAATAACTTCCATTTCCCTTCCACTACATCAACCTCTCCTACCTTCACCTTCCCATATTTTACTTTCATCTTCTGATACTCACATTCCCGCTCAGATACATTCAACTTGTTTCCATTTTACACCTCCTTTCCACTCTTCCTATTTGCACCTACCAAGTAGTGATTCGATATCCCATTCATCTCACCACGGTATACATGTATGTCAAGCAGACGACCAATCCCTCTCCTGCTAATCAAAATATAATCCATCAACGCTCTCTCCATTATCACACCTACATTTACTTTCATATATGTGTCCTTGTTTGTACTCTTTTTCTCAAATACACTATTCTCAATTACTAATTACTACTAACATTACACACAATTTCACCAAGCATTCGTCACTCTCATTCACCCCACCTACGTCAACGACACTACCCACCACCTCATCACCCACTCTCGCATTCAGGTCCCCCATCACCGCAATTCTACAACCATTCCCCATACTCACTCTGACAACTTCTCCCAAAACTTCTCTCTCTCCTCCCGACTCCTCTCCGATCGCGGTCCATATGCGCTCACAAACACCCATGACTCTACACCCCATTTTACTCGCACCCCCATTATTCTTGCTCACACCTCACACCATTCAACTACTTTCTCTCGGATTCCTTCACTCAATGATATAGCCATCCCCTCTCATGCGTGTCCCTCACGTACACTAGATATTCTTCCAGAAGCATTTCCTAGCATCATCTCGCCCCTACCTTTCAACTTAGTCGTACTCCCCAAATAAAAATCAAGGACGTATCGCCGGCGGATTAAGGACTTGATGATAGATTATACACAATTTATAGGCTGGTCGGACTGCTCTGCTTAACACTCCCTCTACGCGCTTTTAACTACGTGCGGTCGAGCTCGGACGTAAAATTCATACATAGTTGGCCATGGATGATTTGAAGGCGCAAAATTTTCAGTTGGTTAACGGCCGTAACATTTGAGAGCGGCCATCTGTGGCTTACTGCCTTCCAAGTGTATGCTGCCGGCAGTGTGCTGCAGGTGGTGTACTGTCCGTGGTGTGCTGCAGGTGGTGTACTGTCCGTGGTGTGCTGTCGGTGGTGCGCTGCCGGTGGTGTGCTGCCGGTGGTGTGCTGCCGGTTGTGTGCTGCAGGTAGTGTACTGCCAGTGGTATGCTACAGGAAGTGTGCTGCGGGTGTGCTATAGGTAGTGTGCTGCAGCGAATTATCGCCGTGCGTATAATGGATGGACGTCACCCATCAAACGTGTGTTTTGACATAGTTGCGCACACTGCATTATGCTCAAAACAATATGTCGAATATTTCATTTCAGATTCATTCTTCTCCCAAAATATTCACAACATTATAAATTAACACTTTACTTTACTTGGCTGACAATAAAAACATCGGTGTGCTTGCTTGCGTTCATTAAAGTGCTTACGATTGATGTGGGTATGTTTGAATTCATTCTCTAACGAAATGTCACCCATCAGCTGAAATAGTTTAAAAATAACGCAAGAGTTAAAGCTGCAAATGTACTTAATTTCATGATCAGTTTTATTACTCGGTCTTTCCAAATTGTAATGAAAGGATGTTAGTTTAAGTTTCTTTTAAATATTTGAACTTGAAGAATTAGTATGTCATAAAAATGTCACCAAGTTTTAAACTTTAACCGTAAAAAGAGAATTTAGTCGTTGCGTGCGTTTTAAACATATCACATACCCTAGTCCTTAGGAAAAAACTGAAAATCAATTGTTATTTTACGCTAGCCTTGCCAATTTGAATTAGAATTGAATAACAAAAAAGTATTATCTAATGCACCCTAACATCCTTGCATACCCGTGAAATGTCTGCAATATTTTTTCGTCTAGCATTATGTACTTTTCCAAAAAATTATTTTTGAACATTCAAACGTTACTGTCCGTAAGCCAATTTTCAGGGTAACTTGAAATTTGATCTAAGGGCTCGTTCAAAGTACTCGTGACTCGATCTGTGACTTCATGACAGTGAGTCATCGTGCAACGCACTCTCAGTCATGGAGCTAGGATATATGGAGGGAGCATAGCCGATTCCGATCGGGTTCAAATTAGCTGCAAAAGTTGGGAGACTGGGACCTTGGCAAGGCCCCACACGTGAGCCAACCACAGACGCTTGGCTGAAGTTGGCTCCTCCTCGCCTCCTCTACAACTCGTTCATTTGCCAAAGCAAGATTAGTACCGCTCCACAAAACGAAGGATGAGGTGCGCGTGCAAGTCGCTCTCTAATTTGTTATATTCAAGGGCCTTTAATCTTTACAGTTTTCAACTCTTAATGTATCTTTGCTAGTAATCTTGATATTATTAAGTGTCCTCGAGTGAGGAAACACAATTTTTTATCTTTCGGAGTCTTAGAATCCCAAATTAATGTTACGATAAACTCAACAGCTGGAAGAGCAATCAGCGAGCATGTACACACCCTAGCGTAGTGAGTAGGTAACTGACTTCCGTGCTGACGTCACACTTGCGAGACGGCTATTGGTTACCACAAACATAGGAGAAATCTCAAAAACTGGTTCTCTTCACAGACGGCTATGCTCCCTCCATATATACTCCCTCCACGCTCTCAGTAACTGACTTTGCAAGGTCGCGATGGGTGTTGTGACTCTGTTCTTCGCAATTGTTGTATCAGATAAATTGTGAAGTGGTATTGCATCAGATGCTAAAAACATGTTTATTGATGTTTTATTGATTTTTTACCGGGATGTTGCGGCGATCGACCGTTACGCTCATCCTTAGATCTTTCACGTCGGTAGGCGAGCTCAAGCTAAGTTCAATTTTTTAAACTTAGTTATGTGAAGTGTTGTTCGTCCAATTGTTTTGAAACTGGAGCAGTGGTATTCATATCAAAGTATTCTGGATAGATTACTGAGCAAGTTTACAGAACAGATCACATTCACTCGATTCATTTGCAAATTATGTTCATGAACATTGGAAGCATGAAGAAGATAGAATTATTTTTGTGAACTCATTTCAAGTAATTCTAGTGTAGAGTTTGGTAAATATAGATGTAGGTAATCAGTTATGTTTTATGCTACGTTAATAGAGAATTATGATAGTAGATGTGTAATGTCTTTTTCCTCATGATTTGTTACATATCTACATTAACGATTTTTCTGACCTAATTATTGTTAGCTTATAAACAGAATTCAATGAGCTTCACTGTCACTCCTGCATTTTTGGCTCTGGCACTGCTTTTTTATCACTCCTGAAAATCGTTTTGTTTTGCGTTTTTCTGTGTATGGTTAAAATATGTGCATCGCATTACACAACACCCTGTATATACCGGGTGTCCCACAAAAATGTTCCAGATTTTTAAATTGACTATACCACCGCTTCAAATTGACGTATTTGAAATGTCTTTTTCACAATGCAATAAATTTTGTTTCCTTTTCGAATAATTTAAGTTTTTTAAAATTATTTAATAACCACTTCAACAGTGATTGATTTACTGAAACAGGCGGAAAAACTAATTGTTTAAAGGAAAAGTTTTCAAAACAACGCTGGTGTTCTTCTTCATTTCTCAATACCTACTGTCTAAATAATTTAACAATTATTTTCTACATACCACCAAATATCTAAACCTTCGGAGAGGTCATTGTCTTCCTCATATCATCATTTGAAGACACCTAAAATGCAGCTCACTAACGGTCGAAAAATTTTCAACCTATTATACGTTTGAAGTAACGAAAAACTGTGAAAAAGTTAGAGGAGCATTTAATTTTCTTTATAATTTTCTAACTGTACGATACACAGTCTTCTTATGGGGCAAGTTTATTTCCGGGAATTTTTTATTAATTGATCCTCGAACTTTTTCAGATTTTCGTTGCTTCATATTCCAATACGATGAAATTTTTTCATCGCGGTGGCACAGCGGTGCTCGCGGTGGCACAGTGGTTAAGGGATCGGACTTGTATTTTGGAGTCGCGGGTTCGTATCCCGGCGCTGGCGCTGCGATTTTCCCCGCTGGGTATAAGGGAAAGCTCAAGCACAGTACCCCACTCGACCCAGGTGTCGGAAATGGGTACCGGCTTTACGGGGGAACCGTCATGGTGTCCTATATACAGGGTGTTTCAAAAATACACGGCATAATTTCAGGTATGTATTTCCCACATGTAGACAATCAAAATAGTTCATTACAACATATGTCCGGAAATGCTTCATTTCCGAGTTATGGCCTTCACAACATTGAAATTCACCGGAACGTTTTTCTTTCCGCAGGTCGTTGCCATTACAGAAGATGTTCAAAATGACACCCTCCTGCTTGAATACAGACCTCACATCGATGTCTCATTGACCTGCGAACACGATCCCACACTCCAGGAATGTTGCGTATGTCCTCAGAGCGTGCCACAATTCGATTCCGAAGGGATTCCAAATCAGGCACCGGAGACGAATAAACCAATGATTTTAAATGGCCCCACAAGTAGAAATCGAGAGGGTTCAGATCAGGTGAGCGTGGAGGCCAAGCAATTGGGCCACCTCTACCTATCCATCGATCAGGAAATCTTCGATCCAAGTACCGGCGAGCCGTACGACTGAAGTGTGCAGGAGCGCCGTCATGCAAGAAGTGAGCGTGCTGACGATCGATCAGTGGAGTGTCGTCATAAACATCAGGTATGATGTTTTCCAGGAAGTTTGTGTACGCCTGCCCCGTAAGTCTGTTTACAAGTACATGGGGTCCAACTAACCGATCACCAATGATACCGGCCCACATGTTGAGGGAGAACCGCACCTGGTGATGAGATACAACAGTTGCATTTGGGTTTTCATACGCCCATACATGCTGATTGTGGAGATTTGTTATGCCATCTCGTGTGAACTGTGCTTCATCTGTAAATAATACTAAGGCAGGAAAGTTCGGATTTGCAGCACATTGCTGCAAGAACCACTGACAGTACCTAACTCGTGCAGGGTAATCTGCTGGTGACAGCGCCTGTACACGTTGCAAATGGTAAGGATACAATTGATACTCTTTCAGCAGTCTCCAGACAGTCGTATGGGGAACATTCACTTGCAACGCTAACCTTCGTGTGCTGATAGAAGGAGTTCTGTTCACAATCTCCAGAATCTCCTCCTGTTCTTCTGGAGTTGTAGATCTTGGTCGTCCCCTTCCCAATCCAGGAGAGTCAAATTTTCCATACTCGCACAGACGCTGATGGAGACTTACAAATGTCTTCCGATCTGGACATTGTCGCTGTGGGTACCTCTCCTGGTACAAACGACGAGCCAGCGCAGCATTGCCGTCTGCCTTACCGTAGATCAAGTGCATCTCTGCCAGCTCCTGATTTGTGTACATGACACACAGTCGAACGCCAAACACAACACTGAATTTAACCTTCGCCTAGGAATGAACTGTCAGAGTGCCCTCTTAATGTGTCCTTTGACGGCAACGACCTGCGGAAAGAAAAACGTTCCGGTGAATTTCAATGTTGTGAAGGCCATAACTCGGAAATGAAGCATTTCCGGACATATGTTGTAATGAACTATTTTGATTGTCTACATGTGGGAAATACATACCTGAAATTATGCCGTGTATTTTTGAAACACCCTGTATAGTGTTAGTTATAAGACATTTGAAAAACCAATGCTTAAGATCATTCGGATCAGGCTTGATTGGAAATAAAGCATCCCAAAGATGCCGATGTTTGTTTGTGTGTGTTCAACTTTGATCTTGTTCCATAAACTTTTTTCTCAACTTACTGTTCTTTACGCTTTCTGTACAGATTCCACGTTCCCTGAACACGTTGGTTACGTGTGTGCGTTTGATACGGTTGATTCGGTTAGTTTGTGAGTGGCAGGGTTGAAACTGTACTGCTCAAAATCCATTCTTGTCCTTTATAAAAAGTGTGAAAGATATAAGTGTACGATGATTTTTACCTGGTATGCTAAAATCAATTCTGAAAAAGGTAGTGAAATTATGGATATGCTATTCATTTATGCCGGTTATGCAAATGAGCAATTTACCTAGTGGTACACAAATTTTTCAAAACGTGGTCCACGTGTTAACTCCACACTAAATGGTTCTTTCCTTCTCCTCTCTTTGGATCGCATTTATTGCGGATAGGGAGGCTTAAACTAACCAATAATCTAATCTATAATGTAGACGAGCGTGGAAAGGAAACTCTGAGACATGGAAGTTACATTCCCATGCTTATGTTTATGTAGTTGATATTTGTTTGTTACAAGCAGCATTTCAAACGGATTGTGATTTTATGTTTAATTCCTTTATTATTTTGGTGTTCCATTGGTGGGAAGGCTGTGAAGTAAGATATTCATGTAGATTTTTATGTAGAGAATGTTTAATTTTGTAATAAAAGTTAAAGAAATAGCGGTATTCCTTGTTCTTTCTAGTGTATTGTCTTATGTACCTGAGCTCCCAGTTGCACGTGCATCGAACTCATTGGATGTACAATATTGTACTGAGCTTATTGGGTCAATACATTCACAATGCATTAAGTGTAAATGTATTGTAAGATCCAAAGCTTCCAGTCCAATATTGTACACTCCGCGAGGCGAGGCACGTGCAGCCGGGAGCGATTTTTTTACCTATAACCCACGGACGGGTAGCGGCTATTCGAATCTGGTTCTGAGGCGGTACACGGCCGGTAGGTTAGGCGGAACATGGGGCATTCTCGGGCGATTTTGTATCCGAAAACGGAGACATTTAACCTTTAAACCATGCATATTCCCCCCAAAAAACAACTTATTACCGACGTTATTCCACCGGCGATCCGCAGTTAATTTTCAATTGGGTCAGGGCCAACATATCCATCTTCCGACTCATCCTCATTCTTCCAATCTCTTCCTTCTTACTCTCAGTCGTTCTACTTCCACGCTCCCTCACATTCATAGACCCTAGTATTAGGGTTTGAGGGGTCTTTTGACCCCCTCACCCCTCCATGTGCCTGCTGTCTCTCGGGAAAATATTTTTACAGAGGAAGGTATCCCCAGTCCCCTCGCTCTGCAGTTGACTGGGATATACCGCTTTGCAGTAGATACGACAGTGCACTAGTACAAGAATATTTTGATGGCGGGTGCTATTAGGATGAATATATTTGTTGGTCATCTATTTCTTGGAACTTTTTGAAAGGATGCTATCGAATCCCGTCATTTTTAACGGATCATGTACACTAGTAGAAATATATAATAGTAAAACTTGATTTTCAACATTCTGTCACCAATTTAAAAGTCATTTGTTAATAAAGAATATAATAAACAAATGTACAGGTTGCATCGTAATATTATATGTCCGCCAAGCACCTCAAATATATGAGTAAATCATGTTCTGGCTTCTGTGGTCCGCATGAGATAAAAGGTATGAACCTGTTTAGCACTCTTTGAGCTTTTTCTTTAAAATAATCGCTTATGCAAAAATATGTAAAACTTAAAATATATCAAATTAATTTATTCAAGTAGCAACTTAGTAATTTTAATGAATAAATGTATACAATCGTCAAAAAAATCAAAACTCATTAATTTATTTATTGCGTAAAATCTAAAATCTTTCCCTTTTTTTGCATTGAGTTTCAAAATAGAGGGATTTATTTCATTTACGTTTCTTAAGTTGAAAATTTCTATCGAGACTTGGGATTTTTATATTTTGTAACTAATCAGACTTACCACTGATTGTCGTTTCACTGTTAAGCCACAATTGCACATATTGCGAAGTTATAAAGCTAGAGCGCCAGCGTGGCACCTCTAACACACGTCAGCACTCAGCACAGGTGTTGGAGCAGAGCTGTGGGGCGTGGTCTCTTTGTTAATTCGTACTTCTCGTTTTCAGTTCTTTTCACTCTCAACACAGTTTCTTCTCAAGCATTTTGATATGAGTACACAGGAGTAGCATCGGTTACTCTTGGGAACACTTATTTTGTTGCATAAAAAACTTTCTATATTCAATTTGTGTAGATTTTAAATCTGAAGTCGGTTTTTGTCTGCATGCTACAGATTTTATGCAATTTAACATTTTTAATTTTTCGTTATTAATATTGGAAATTGCAATATCAGTCACAATTCTTTTGTTCACTTGAATCTTCATATGGTATCTGAGTCATTTCTGTAGATTTATTAAGGCAAAAAAAAAAACAGATCATTAACATGTGATTTGAGAGTAAATTATGCTATTGTTGATTGTGCTGTATTTTAAGATAGTGTTTCTTAGAAGACAGCACTCGATCTCCTAAAGTTAGATTAGCTTCTTTTAGTACACCATCACAACTGATGAATGCTTATGAATTTGTTTGTGTATTTTATTCAGACAGGAATTTGCGTTTTAACTTTTACGTTTGTACATTTCATCTGGGCAATTTCATTCAATGCTTCAGCAGTAGTCAGCCATCATACTTGTGTCACAGCGTCCACGGTAGTGTTCTTTCATGACCTTTAGATCTTGGTGGAATCATTTTCCTTGCTCGTCACTCACAGCCCCCAGGTTGTCATAGAAATTATCAAGGTGTCTGTTCCATAAATAAAGCTTAATTGATGCTCATGTTGCACTCGAAATCACAAAAAGCGAGGAGTACTCTGTTCACCAGTTCACTGTAGTTTTCCGCCTTATTGTTTCCAAGAAAATTCTGAACGACTGCAACAAAGCATAAACACGCTGTCTTTACAAACTGTCTTTCTTGTGAAAAGAAGGTCACAAAAAGCTGGTTATGCTTTCTGAAATTTGATACTTTAACAGAGTGATCTACAAGATATCTGCAGTGTAATGTTTATGCCAAAAGCTCTGCTGCTTTCTTTGAAAGACCTAAGTCAAGCCCATAATCATTCAGTTCAGTCTGGGGATGAGGCTTGAAGACGGGTAAAGGTTCAGTGTCTTAAAAACAGTTCTCCGATTGTGAACACTTTTCTAGCAATTCACTGTCACAACTTTTTGTTCTCTTGTATCATGTCCAATCTCTCTGTCGTCCAATGGAGGAAAGCCTTTGAAAACTGGAACTTGGATTTCTTCAGAGTGCGGAGCATGCCAAATTTCTGAGGGGATGTTCGGATGAGAATCTTTTGTCGGTTTCTCGCCCCAACACCCGTTGTGTTTACCACACAGAAATACCCGTCAGTTACATGGTTGGTGGGTTTGCGGCAAATCATTGGAACTCCATAAGGCAGACCTTTACGGTTTTCTTTGGTTCAGTCTCAATGCATTTCCTCACAATTGTGGCAAACAACATGAGGAGCCCATTGTTTGTCTTGATCACCAAGATGAACTACAAAATTTGCCTTGTAGGCACGCTTGACGTGTGTAGCATCCACATAAATATCAGAAGGCATCAGGCTTGTTTCTGCAATGATGTCTCTCTTTGGAAACCATGTTTGAACTGGAATAAAAGAAGAATCATCAAAATGTTAGAAGCTATTTATATATATGGACTTGAAAATGCTTATACATGGTTTACGCAAGTTCAAATTTGTACAAGTTGCATACAAACTAGAACTTGTCGAGAAAAACTAATTTCAGATTTGAAATCAACGCCTAAGACTCCTTTAGAATCAATCAAATGTGCCTCAAAGTTACTTAATAAGTGTTCCCCAGGGATACTATTTTACTTCCGACAGAATAAACACAAATATCACGAAGCTGCGCAGTTGAGACACCTGCGTGGAACTAACGCACGTCAGCACAGGTGTTGGAGCAAGGGTGCGGTGCGCAGCGTCTATTTAAATCGTCCGTCTCGTATTTCGTGGTTACACACGTTCAGCATAGCGTTATTTGATGTCTTGACGCCACAGTGTAGCGATCTCTCTGTGACAGGTTAAATTCAGTTGAAGTTGTCAGTTGGACTTGATAGGGATCAAGGATGGTACTTTTTAAAAGGTTGAATTTTTGAACTATTTTGAATTTATGATTGTTGATGAAAATATGTAAGAATAATAGTGAAAAATTGCATTAACATTAGTTGCGTTGAAATATTTTGATTTTAATGTGGTCAAAGTCGTTACTATTTTTTTATGAAAATTGAACAATATGCAATTATAATATGTGTCACGAGACAAGGTTCGGTTGCCCCCGTCATTAATTTACATTAACAAGGAGACCGGATTCTCGGAATTGAGGAATTGCCAAAAATACATGAAATTCACAGGAAAGAAAACATGTGCGGAATACCCGCAATGAAATACAAAAGGCATAGGAAAATTCACACACCAAAGTAGTTACAATTGATTACGAAAACATACTGAAGATTGAGGTACTCACCGTAATGAAGAGACCCACTTACAACAGTGCGTTTTCTAAGCGCATCGGCCTTGATGAGAGACTGCTTATGTCTTCAGGTTTTAATACTCAAGATTTCCGGTGTCAAATTTTATGAATTACTGAAGAGCATCCTATTTGCACGTTTTATGATGCTACCGTACAATGCACATGTCATGACAAAAAAAAAAGACAAAACCGTTTATTTCCAAGTTGTCACATGAGATACATATGCCAACATATTGGCTTTTAAAAGTTCCTTAATATAAGACGTTCTAAAACAAAAGATCCATACGAGGAGTATTAATTGACAAACCATCCGAGGTGTAAAAATAGATAAGCCATACGAGGCATAATAATCGACAAACTATATGAGGTGTGCTAATAGATAAACTATCAGAGGTGTACAAATAGATAGACCATACGAGGCATATTAATAGACATAATATACGAGGCGTACTATAATAGACAAACCACACGTGGTGTGCTAATAGTCTAACAAAGTTCCATACGAGGAATACTAATTGACAAACCATACGAGGTGTACAAATAGATAAGCCGTACGAGGCATAATAATAGACAAACTATACGAGATGTAATATTAGACAATACTATCATAGGTGTACAGATAGATAGACCATACGAGGCATATTAATAGAAAAAATATACGAGGCGTACTAATAGACAAACCATACGGGTCGTGCTAATAGTTTAACTCTGTCAAGGGTAGTTAAATGAGAAATATTATCTCTTGGATATTTTATATTCCAAGAGATTCCGGTACAGCGCTTCTTGCCTTTTTCCTACTTCGATAATTTCAACTAAGAACTTGGCAGTTTCGAAGAATTCTTTAGTATTTTTCGAATTATTTATAAGATCATCGAAGTAGGAAAAATACAAAAAAAAACGCTACACCGTACCAGATTGAAACAACACCGTAAATGACAATCAAGTATTGAGAAAAGATAGTCTCGAAATAATTTGTAAAGAACATCGCGCAACACAGCACGCACATCTAGGAATGCGTAAACATACTTACACTCAAAATTGAAATGCATGGCTTGTTCGGCATACAAATATAGAGATAATTTTTGCACGAGTGCTTTATTTCCTTTGTCTGTTTATACTTTTTAATTTCTTCTCTTCACAGAAATGCCCTTCGGGGTCGTGATAGATCGATTTATAAATCATAAAGCAAGCGCAATCAATTTGTTTATTTCTGAAATTTGGTGCAGTGCTAACTGATCGCAGAGCTTTAGGTAAAATGTAATGTGTCTTGAGGTTTTGCTTTTTTATGCAAAAAGTAGAAATAGAAACCGATATATGTACATGTGCGCAAATATGTGTGCGAAACGTGTGCATGTTTACACTGATACATAAACATTTATGTTTGCGTGCGCACACGTACATACTCACGCACACACCAACACTCATATTCATATATATACGTATTGAAAACGAATATAAGAAAAATGCTAATAGACATGAAAAATAATCTTACTCTTTCAATATTTAAAATAACAGCCCAAGCTCTGATGAATCGTAAGAAATAACCTGAGGAAAGATAAGGAATAGAAAAGGACTTCGAAAAACGTATAAATGGAATGTTTTTTTAATTTCCTAAAGGAAATTTTAAGAAAACTCAAGTTACCGCTGAGGAACAAAAAAAAAAAAAAAAAAAAAAAAAAAAAAAACATATATCTTCAATATATCATATCATATATCATATCTTCTCGATATTCTCTGCAACATCATGCGGACATGGGTACATGGGATAAAATGGAGATACAGTGTAGGCCAGTTACCACTCATGATTGACAAATATCTACAATGATGGTTTTTAACGCGATGCTTAACAATCCGCTCACCTACATCTACCTCAAAACACAACCCTTTATTGCAAACCCATTAAAGCAATTGATAGAATTGGAGATGATTTGAACATAAAAGCCCTCATGACAACACTATCCTACTGATTGGCGATAAATATAATAAAATTTGGCCGGCAAAACAATCCCTCTACAAGTTTAACTACACACAGAATACCTGACAAAATCCAACCTCTCTTATATTACGCTTCTTCCAACAGTGCAGGCCACAATCATGCCTCCAGGTGACAAGTTCATTCACACTGGCATCAGTTCATCATCTCTGGACATCATCAGGAAATGTACTTTTGACGACTGTGTTCAGATCATAACGACTCTGACTCTCCGCACATCAGCATTTCTATTGAGCCGCCTAACCTGCACAATTGATTGGTTAACCCATTACTGTAATTGCAAAATCGCGCTCATTTAGATATTTATTATTTATCTTTACTTCAACGGCATTAAATATTTATCACACACATTTCGAACAGCATTTCTTCTAAAAAAAACTTTCTCTCACCTTCTCGTCGATATTTGATTTCTTTTTCCTTCGACCACCACGGTCTTGTTCTAAATTATTTTTTTTTCTGCACATAAACAGAGAAACTTCGATTACCGACAATTCTTTTAATTTGTTTAATTTTTGTATATAAATATATTTCGACGCACGCTATATCCACATATTATTTTCAGCACAATTTTATTTCCACAACCTCTTATTTCTAAAGGACGCACTCCTTTCTCTGACGGTTTTCGGCGCACAACTGCCCTTTCCCACAAGCTACACATAAAGTGTTTCTTGAGGGCTGCCCTCTATTTCTTATCCGACCAAAGGTGTCCTCAGAAACTTCAGAAGTGAACGCCTAAACCACTCCTACGCGTGGATTTAGCTATTTATTGGCGATCCTGACGCTCAAATTCTCCTCCCCTTTGGATACAGAGACCCTTTTGAATCTATACCGCTCAACTATTTCTTGTGTATTTTCTAAGCTACGCGTTTGGACTCCCTGCCGGCCTGGCATCCTGTCGTTGTGGCGACCGTGCTCTTCACGTTCCTTCGGCTCAAGGGCCGGTCATTAATTTTCGCCCTCTTGCCTCAGGCCGACACAACACCCCACTCTACTTGCCCATGCCTACCCTAAATCGCTGACACACACGAACACTATACACGTCACCCTGCACGCATAAAACACATCTCAAACGCAAACACCAGGCTCACCCGGCATATAAAATGTTGGTTCAACCGGCCTGTACTGTTGGAAGACGTAACTTTTATTATGTGCAAAAAATTTCAACTAACGAATCTTTATAAAGTGCTACAAACACCATTGCAACATTTTAATAAAAAAACGAAGCAAAACACGAAGCAAAACACAATTTATTCATAAAAGAACTCCATCTAGTAATTGATTCATTAAATTCATCAAATTAAATATTTCGTAACATATGATGGTATATTTCTCATCGTTTCGGATAGCGTGAATAATTCCATTGTTTTTTTATTAATTCTTACTGGAAGCACTTTCGAACTTATATGGCTATTATTTGTGATTTATTGTAATTTAAGGTTCAATCTGAGTAATTGGAATAACGGTTGTAAACAAGGGCTATTAAGGGAAAGATGCTTTATTCCAATTAATCAAGCCTGATACATTTCAGCTTGCCCATTGGTTTTTCAAATGCCTTATAACTAACACCAGGACGCAATGATGGTTAAACCCGGTCAAGCTGGCACCCATTTCCGACACCTGGGTAGAGTGGGAAATTGTGGCTGAGTTCTCCCTTTTCCCAACGGGGAGAATTCACAGGGCGGCACTGCCAGGATTCGAACTGGCGACATCTTCCCGTGAAATGCGCGTTCCTAATCACTCGGCCACGTGTTCAGTTAAAATCCTGGCATTGCTAGCGAAGGCCATCAAATTTCTCATCATAAAGGTCTTATTCTTGGCAAAACCGTTGCCAGTTTAGTTGTTAACTCCAAAAAATAGTGTAATACACGGACTATACTGTTAAAGATTAGTACAGTTTTAATTATGGTAATAGTGTTCTTTATCAGTCGTGAAAAGTTGAAGTATTGTCTAATGCCCGATTGTGCACGACGACGCTGCCTTTTTACGTCAGGATTGCCCAGCACCGTGGAGTTAGCTTTCGTACCAGGAGACCTTTAGCTCAACCTCCTCATTCATCTATCCGCCTTCATACCGAACAGTGTAGCAGCCGTATATCAGAGGACAATTTTTCATTTTATCCTCTGTGCCTAACGAGTTAGATTTGCGCATTTTAGAATCCCTTCACTTTGCAAAAGTGAAGCCGCTTTTAAATAATTCTAATAGTTCATATCCTTTAGAATTTTTTTGTAGATTTTTCCTTACTGATCACTTTTACCACTTTTGTCAAGAACTAACCAATTTTGGTTTTTATTCTTTCAGACTTACTGAAGATGGAGCTGGTCTCCGAAACGTTTAAAATTGACTAATTCAGAAATTTTAAATTTAGCTTCGTTAAATTAAATTCAATATGATACCTATTCGTGCCGTATTCTTCGTCTTCAAATTTTTGATAATAGTCCGACTAAGGAGTGTTAATTTTATTACATCCTTTACAATTGTTTGTCTTTTATAAATTTTTGAACCGCATTAGTTATGAATACTTGGGATTAGAAATATGATGATCTCTGCCAGCAATGCTAGGAAACCGTTGTGCACGTTCTTGATGTAACAGTTTTTGGCTTGGTGAAATAAATTTAAGGTCCTTGATAAAAAACATTGAGGTAAATACGCGCAAACGTTTTGGATACAAACGAGTATATGCTATTACTTTCTGCCCTACACACAAGTTTACCGAGATTCTCTAAAGCCCATGGAGCATTTTCAGCTTCAATTATAATTACAGAAGTTCAAAATCAAATTGATAAAGTACAGATGATACTACCAAAACATACGAATGAGATGCACTGAAGTCCCAATGGAATTTATGGAAGTTCAAACTGTAAAAAGATGAAATTCGAATAAAAAGTTTTAAAGCTTATCTTGAACTCAGCGGAGTTTGAATTAAAATTACTGAACTCCAATGGAAAATCACCGGAAAAAATACCACCATCACTCTGGTTGAAGACTTGTTATAATAAGGAGAAAGATATTCCAATTACTTATTTCATCAGAGTCTCAAGATGAGAAGTCATCTACGGTAAAAAACTGAAGTAGATGCTAATAATCGATGTACCACGTAAGCCACTTGAGGTTTGTCAAACGTGCATGCAAACAATTTTTCGTATAATTATGTATAAGATTCAAGTTTCATCGTGAGAATATACTGTTGAACCATTTTTTCAAATGCTTCTTAGAAATACAATAAAAAGACATAACATTTACATACATCTGTTCAGTACTACGGAAAATAATAATGATAATCTCGTGGTTACTTTCCCTCTCTAGCGTCCCAGTGAGACAATAAAACAGCACGGAAACAGTTTATCGCTGAGATAATATTGTAAAAAATACCACAGTAAAAAAAACAAATATATAAGCCCTAGATAAAAATATTCTTAAGCCTGAGTATTGCTTCAGCCTCATTTTATCGAGGGTTTAAAAAAAAAGTTTTCATTTACTTCATAGATATTCCTTATCGGGATAAAAAGGAAAACCAATTTAGCTAAGAAAATCATGATAAAAACAAACATTTAAAATTCTAAAAAATCCATCCTCAGTGTTCTGAAAAATAATTTTCGTAACTCAGTAGTAAACATATTCTTCGGATAATTATTCGAACAGAATTATTTTGCAAATAATTAATTTCTAAAAGGAATAATTTGTAAGAAGAAGAAATTTCAAAAGCTCTGTGAATTAATGTTACTATCTTTGAAATTTTTATATATTTATTTAAGAATATTTATACCAGGGAGTTACGAAAATTTTTTGGGAGAAAGTTTACTACGAAGCAAAAAGTTTTTACCGAGCCGATATTGAGCTTATACTTTCAGTTACTGTTCATAGGAACCCGTACACAGAAAATGAAACTTGAAATACTGTCAATAATTAAAAATTTTTTTCTGCAATTCAATCCCTGTGTGAACTTCAAAAACGATAGGAAAATCGGGTCTTACTTTAAGCGAAGGGATATTTCAGATGTGATGATGCGCACCTCAGTGGTTTGTCAATATACGGGTGACCGCTGCGAGCGATCTTACAGTGGTAGCACTGCCCATGGGCTCCAATCATTTGTGAGGTGTGCACAGCACAGAGAAGTCTCTTTTCATACGGCAATAATTTGACTAAGCCATCTAACTCATCTGTAAGAGAACATTGTTTGAATAACGACCGTTGATTTAAGACCATAAATTTTAACATTTTGGATTCAGCGAAAAATTTATCTGATCTCTGCATTTTAGAATCAATGTACTTTTTGAAAAACCGTCCGTCAATTAATGAAAGTGACACGGCGGCCAAACTTTCTATTGTTTGTTAAAATGCTCTATAGTTTTTGTTTTATTATTGCCTTTTTTATTGTCAATGTTTCATCTGTTGGTTTATTCAGAAGAATTAGAGTTCCGAAATAGTTTTTAATACTTAGACTTATTGTTTTTCAGAACACAGAGGATGGGTTTTTCATGATCCAAAAAGTTTGTTTTTATCATGATTTTTTTAGCTACGTTTGTTTTCTTTTTCATCCTAAAAGTCTGATTACCTAGAAACCATCCTATTTCATCTGTTCCATATTGTCCATGCCAACTAGCTCGCAGCTTCAATCTTGAACTAAAATTATTTATACCCTGGTAAAAACTTTATTCTTCTCATGTTGATTCTATTTAGATCTTACTTGACCTCACCGTTTATTAGAACTAACCCACTCGTGAGGCTAAAACCCATAAATGCACCTTCTGAAATGCTATTATGTATCCCCTGTGTCCTATGCTGGGAGTTTTTACTTCAAATACGAGTAGTCCTGTATTCACAGTAAATTTTACGTTAAAATACATACTTTGACCATTATGTGCTCGCGATAGCCATGTGCTATAGGTTCCGCCGCCGTGCGGCCAGGACCCGGGTTCGAAACTCGGCGCTGGCAGTGGCGATTTTCTCTGTTGGGTATAGGAGAAAAATTCCAAGCACAATACCCCACTCTACCCAGGTGTCTGAAATGGGTACCGGTCTCGACCGGGGGAAAGCGTCATGGCGTCCTGGCGTTAGTTATAAGGCATTTGATAATCCAATGTACAAGGTGATATGTATCAGGCTTGATTGGAAATAAAGCATCCGTAGATGCCTTCATTATTATTATTATTATTATTATTATGTGAATTATTTCAACTCACCTTGTTTTGGCATTCCCTAAGGTTCAATCCTTGGGCCGCTCCTATTCTCTATTTTCATCAATGATTTCGTCACCATGCTAGTAAACCCCAAAATGTCAGTATATGCTGATGATGTCTAAATTATCAGGACAAGTTCGATAGCAGATTTTAAAAAAGCACAAGTCAACACTGAAAGCTTTCTGAAGAGTCTGAAATTGTGGCATGACCAAAAGTAGCTCAAAATTTTACGGAAAGAAACTGCATTGCTTTATTTTTGCATCAAAGAATGCGATCAGAAAATCCCACAACTCTTGGATAACGTACGTTTGGAGACGATGAAATTGAGCCAGTCGACAAAGTGAAAACCTTTGGTGTTTAGTTTCACAAAAATATGACTTTTAAACCTCATGTAGAAGCAATTTGCAGCAAATTTAGCAGAATCTTAATGTTTTTTCATTGCATTAAGAGCACACTTGACGAAAAATCTAGATTATTGGTGATCCAGTCTTCGTTATTATCGCGTTTGGACTATTGCAGCCCAGTCTAAGGAGACATGCCTAATATCTTCAAAAATAATTACACAATTGTACGAAGTTCGAGGCCAAAGGGGTGTGTAAAGTTAATTTCAGGAAACGCGATCATGCAGCCCTTCTCTCAAAGAAATTTGGCTGGACCTCAATACCAGAAAGATTTCTCATTCATAAAGCTCGAAAAGTGTTCTCATCTTTCTACCTCCCTCAGAGACGTTGTAAGAGACGTTGTAAACTATGCAGACGTAAAATTTTTTCATTCTATATTTCGAAAGAAAAAACTCATTGGAGGAATGATGTCTTCGTAAGTTGTCCATCTGATCTGGGGTAAAATTCTCTCAGTTTCTATTTTATGCCTGCCCAGCACATAAAATACTTTCATACTGTAAAGAATTCATGTCAAACGTGTCGCTCAATTTAACTTCTCTATTATAGGGGATAAAGCACTGCAACAATTCAAGGTAAATTGTGAATAAACGATCAACAGTTCGCCTTAAATTTGCCCACTGTTACTGTGAGGTCAGCCGTTCAAACTCAGTGAGGTTGGAATGCCTATCCTTGTTCTAGCTAGTTTTGTTCATTTCTTATTATGCTCACTGTGAAGACCTCACTCTGAGCCAGTAAAGTGCAGTCGGTTATGAAACCAAAATTTAGGTTCATTTATAATATGTGCGTTGAAATTTTGTAGCCAGTTGTTAACCCTAAGTGACACCAATCACTCACCGTGTCTCTGCTGCATCTCATCTATCCACTGCTGTATGTTATTATGGGGAATACTAAGAGAATGAGAAACCTAAAATGTTTTTTGTTATTTTTAGACTGTAGCTTGATTTTTCTAATATTTCTGTCATAAAATTTGAAACCAGCTCATTTTTACGTTTCTTAAGTATTTTTTTATTTTGATATTTTTTCTTAATCATCTCTTTTGACTACTCTGAGATAGAGTGGCCAATTTTGATGAAGCTTGATGGAGTGTTTATTTATTTTTGAGGGAAAAAGTTGCTAAAAGTCATGGTAATTACATTCGCTCAACGCTCTGTGACTAATTAGCATTGAACTTTTAATCAGAAAAAACTCGAAATTTCAGTGAATAAAATTAGTGCACTGGCTCACTGTGCCTGAAAGAGTTCAATTGGTACCCCAGTGAGTGTCGCACGTTTCTGTATCTCAAAATATAAAAAGATAATTGAAAATAAGCATAATATAAGGTAAATGTTCATAAGCCAATCATTTCACATATCATATGATACACAAGGTTTGAAATTAATTTTTGGGTGTATATTTGTTTATTTGTTTGCGATATGCGGGCTGTGCTAAGATTTATTCATTAATTATTCTTGGCTAACGTTTACTCACTCCTTGACAATCGTTTAGGACGGTTATTTCATATTGTTTTAATAGAGTGTTTCATGTAATTTCTTCTTTCGTTTTAACTTGTAGCAAAGAGCCTCAAATGTATTCTTCAGTAGTATTTGCAGTATTTACAAGTTTTCAGTTATCTTGCATTGGACAAAATATCAAAGAGAAAAAAGACTGATTGTTTCTTCCATTAACATAATTAACCCTTGACACGGCTATTGTCCACCTCGTAGAGTTTGTCTATCAATTAAGGACGTGAGTGAGGCTTCACCTTTTCTAGTACCTAGAATTGTGAAGGCGCGCTTGTTTGATTAATTAATATCACGTGCCACAACTGCTCCGCACACATAGCGAACACTGCCATCACTTTCCTCCTTTGCACAAACCAACCGTCTCTCATCCCAGAGGACAGAGATTTGCTCTGTAATTGAGTGTTCTCATTAGAAGAAACTCTCATCTACTAAAATCAAATGACAGATGATCGCAGTATAGTTCCTACGGCAACTTTTGCAATATGCAAGTTGTCTTCTAAGAAAGCCCTTTATGATATTCTATGAAACAACAAAATCTCATTTAGAAAAAAAAGCTTAGTGCCTTTGCCCCTCCTCCACTAAAGGAGTCCAAATTTACCTAGGACATCTCATTATATCGTTCCGTGGATACCTCCTCGCACTTAGGAGGTTCACTTAGCTATAAAATCAAATCTTATCAAAGACGGACTTGAGTTAAATTAGAAGCCTGGCAATACTATTGATCAGTTTCATGGAGAACATCGTTTACCTCGCTGCCGAGGATATAATCAGTGATTTCATTAATCGGTATAGCTGAGGGACAACATGGGTGTCTCTAATTTAGGCCAGCATACCTCTTCTAGTGTTAGGGAACTGCTTTCTTTCCTCTCATTTATTAATATGTTCATCACCAAACGCTGCAGCATAGCTGTTTTTCTCACTAGCTTCTGTTCTTAGAAAACTAGGCATTAGGTCCGAAAAGTGACCACAAGCATAATGTAATATACGAGGGAGGAGAGGGCAGGTTGTTAGGTACTTTGAAAAATTCAGCGAATAATAACACTAGCCCATCATTAACGTGTTTAAGTTCAAAGATGAGACTAAATCATGATCATCATCCACTTTACGTACATTTGGATGAAGCGAATAGTACAAGTCAATGTATTTAGTCCTCGTTAATTAGTTTCAACGGTTAACTTCTTTCTCGTCGATGTTTCGCTGGTGTTCTGATTCATTGTGGTTTTGCACATTTTTTTGTGTCTATTGCAGCAGTTGAGCTTCTCCTCCGGTGTGTGCTACTTTATCAATGCAGCTTGTGGTCGTGTTTAGTACTTTACAGATAGTTTTTCAGAAGTTTAAGCTTAGATCATTTTATGGATAGATAAGTTGCAGATTGAAATAAATTGTTAGATCAGAGGTGAAGACCAATTAACCAAATGCAAAATGAATTCAAATTAGCCAAATTGGCAGAAAAATTTCACAATTTCATTATATGAAACAAAAATGTATAAAAATTGACCAATTCCATAATCTGTGATATTCCTCAGTTTCAAATGGGTTGTCAAGAATAATTTACTTGAACCGCTATTGACAATAATCTCTTGAAAAAATTCGACTCATATGCCAATGTATTATTATTATTGAACTCGTAAATTGCATCAAAAAAGCAACTTTATTACAGTCGCCGAAGCAAACTACCCCATAAACAGTATTGCTGTCTTTTACGCAAAGACTTCAAATTTTTAGGGCTATTCTTGAATAGTATTGTTATATAAAGAATACTTTCTATTACACGCTGCTGTCTATCTTGGATACCTTAATGCAAAACATTCAGGACCTAATTTCAAGAAGTTTAGACATTGGTGAGGTAAAATCGTTTATTCTTCTGAGCATCAATTTTACAATATTGGAACCTCCAACGGTGAGGCTTTATTGTTTTTTTAACATTTCAGGTATTTTTGACGAGAAACGGTGCCGCAAAGTGGATGTGAACTCAGAAAAAAGTAGTCTATTACAAGTATATTTCCACTAGAAACTTCTAGCGCTAAAAATGGAAATACGCACGATGTTTTTCTCTTGGATTCTGGTGAGTGACTGGTTTTAACTATTCTCATGAAAGTAGTTGAAAATTTATTCTTGAAAACAACACTCAAAATATTCCTTCACTCTCTCAAATTTTACTTCTAGAATATTTGAAATGACGATCGCCGAAAATCTACAGCAATACATTGAACTTTGCACTGCCCGTGAATATTTTACCCCCAAGTACAACGTCAAAATGTTGATGTATTATTTGCTTGAGACAAACTGAAACTCTTAAAAAAGAAATTAAAATAACTGCGATATATGTAATACCTAAACACATTACCTATTTTAACACAAAAGTAGTTGACAAAAGAAAATTATAAGTAATAAATTAAATTGGAGAGGTTAAAATCCCAGTTTCTAGGAATTACATTGTTTTGTACTTTGTTGTTGTTGTTCTGAATAAGTTCGTTGGCTTCAGTTCGACTTTTTATTCACCTGATGGTTTGCTGAAGTAGCGAGTCGACAAACGATTTTCCTTCTGGAAGCTTGCCGTTGGGGTGTGAAGCCGAGTGGCTAAATGCCCTTATACACTCGGCAAATATCATAGTGATAATCGCCAGCATGCCTCTCAATGTGCCTCTTCCCTACACACCAGCTAGTTGGCAGAGTGGCCACCATGGTAGACTAAAGGTTGCCACCGAGCTTTGCAGCTATCCGTGCATGTCGGAAACAGATGGGCGTCGCAGCGATGAGCAGTACCGTTTTGTACGTTGACGGAAGATGTGCGTAGCTGTGTCTTGCTCCGCAATTGAGTGGACATAACTCAAACGCTGAATTTTATGGACGCATTTCAAAAATACAACTGCTCGCGGAATGTGGAAAGCAGCTCTTACAGAAAGCTAAATCACAGCGCAATGGGCGCTTTATTTTTATCCTGCGCTCTATACGGTTGGTTGCAATCGCGTACCTACACGTACGACATGCAAAGACAGACTGACGCCTTGCAAAGCATTCAGCCGCATTTCAGCGCTGCTTCATCTTGTGTATCATGTCGCCAGTTCTCACTTCAGCTGGCGGCCGGATCCCCCGTCGCAATTTCTCGAGTCATGAACCCCTGTGTATCAGGGCCTTAATGCAGTTCACTGAATCTAGAACACGGTGTACCGTGATTCAGGCCACGGTCGGTCTGTAGAGGTGGTGGTTCGGTATGTTGTAGTCGTACGAACAGCCCGTACTTGGCTGAGGTGGTGCAGATTTATCACATTAGGGTAACCTTGATTTTCATATTGTACCATGTGTTATCGTTGTATCTTGATACCTGCCTGTCTGATACGGTTCTTCGAAATTCTCAGTCAGAAATTTTTTGCAGCTCTTCCTAGTAGCATTTCCCAACTAGAATTGGCCTACTTCTTTGCTTGGGAGTTCAATTCTTGTGATTATTTTTTCTTGGTCATCAGAGGTTTCTGCTTCTCTTTTTATCCCATAAAAATCATTTTGCCTTTAGATTTCATTCCACGCCTTAGCTTCCGCTCTAATTCATATCGGACGGGCTTTACTCTTGTCAACACTTTTTTTCGTTTTCTGGTCTTTTGCTTTAGGAGATGTTGGTACAGGCTCAAGATTGCAATAGAATATCTACATGGTTTTGACAGACAGTGGAATGTCATTTACGTATATAAATTTTATTCTTTGTCGAATATTGATTACTTTGGAGTCTTTTATAATACTATGCTTAATAATAATATTTTTCGTTTATTAGAGACTCTTTATTTGTTGCTTGATTGGTTTCATCATCCTCATTGCGCTTCTTTAGATTCATAAACACTTAAATAGGTATGCAAACTCGTTTTGAATTGAAATTCATCAAGGTTGTATGAAATACTTAGAAAAGTTTTATAAGAACGATAATGGAAGAATTGACAAAATCAAAAACACACTTTTGAGCCCATAATTAAAGACAGCTTTCACGAATGTGTTGAACATAACACTCGAAAATAGCGAGTTATTTTTGACGGCTTCTATAAACTAGCTTAATTAATGGAAAAAACTGTTTATAAGATTACAAATATTTCGGTAATATTTGAATTATTTTAGTCCTACCGCTCTTTCTGAGATGTTTTTCGATGATATATGCGTCTTAAAAATGGAAATTATGCGAAAGACTCCTTCGCTTACAATCCACGCTCATAATTTGGAATAATAATTCCTTCGATAATCCTGTTGTCAAATGAGAAGTTTAATTGCGCATCCTTTTTTTCATATTTCCTTCTTCCGACTAATTTTTGGTTTTGTTCAGGGAGCAATGGACCAAATTTGAAGTAATACAAATAAATTAAATGTACAAGAAAATCACACTGGGAAACCCGAGTTCAGCAGTGCCAATTACAAGACCGAAGGAAAATGAAAATCAGTTCATTTCCACTGACGTTGCTGAAAAATGCAAAACATAGATTTTAAAAATGCTTCACAAAAATGAGCATCATTATTTGGAAAACATTCAATGGTATCAAAATAACCAGGACAATAATTGAACCATATACTGAAGGAAAAAATGAAAATATATTCCTTTGGTTTAGTTATTCTAAGTTTCGGGGCTCTAAACAATTGGTAAAACAGATCATGCCAGATTGATGGGAAACGCCTTGGAGGACAGTGTCCCCTTGCATTGACGCATGTACTTGAGCCTCCTGTGGCAGCCGATGATATTATGGAAAATAAAATGAGAGGAAGTAAACAAGTTTTATGCACATGAAATTAAAGGGCAAATCCGTGAAAATTTGAAAGAACATGATGGGTGTAGGAACCCACGGACCAACTATGCAAGCTGCAAGTAAGCAACGAACTGTGTTTTGTATAATAAATGGATACGTGCGTGAATATAAAGCATAAATTATTGATTAGGAAACATTGTTTATTAATTTTCTGATTAGGGCACTGACTTGAATTCAGGGATTACTTCCCAGTTTAGAAATAACCTGCGTTTAAAAAAAAATCGATGAACTTTTGTACACTCCTTCGCCCCTATCTCTGAATTGAATGATTTGCCTGTTCTCTGATTTTAAGATATTTTTCCTAGAAACGTCGTTGCTATTCGTTCGCGGAATAACCATTGGATGGATGATAATTTTCCAGTTGGCTTTTGAGGCCAGACAAGCAGCTTCCAAGCCATGGACATTCATTGGACCATGGTCTGTTGGGAATGTATGTTCAGCGTCTGTTGGAGGCAAACATGTATGTGAGAGTACTACTCGGCTTTCCCTAAAGTAGTGTCCCAAGGATTGAGGATCTGCATCGTTAGAGAGGTTTGAAGAATTCACGGTGGTGAGCATTCTTTGCTGCTCAATACCGGTCTAGGTGGTAGTATCATTGTTGAACTCATGGATTACGAAGGACTCCTATAATCTCTATACAAGAGTTAGGGGAGCAGAATGTGCTGTCGCTATTGCTTTGTTTTCTCCCAAAGCCTTACTGTACATGTAGGCGTTCAAGCTAGCGTTAACATGTAGACGTTCAAGTCAGTTTTAGATACTTTTGAGTGATTTTCCTTAGCAGCGCTCTGGGAGAACTAGGGTGCTCATGCTCTACTTTGGATTCGCTCCCTGTCCATGGACGCTTTGGTGTGCAGTATAAGCAATAACAAAAACTATAAAAAGTAGATAAAATTCATTAGTAAGTTAATAGTAACAGACTCATTTGCATTCTTATCAGTACTTGAGCTGTGACATATTCCTTTGTTGAGATTTGTTTATTTGTGACGCAAATAATCTGGCGTAGAGTAATGTTAATGTCTCCAAAAAATTTCAAATGACCTAGTTATTAAAGTCTTCGAATAACTTTTTAACTCTTCGCAAAGCTTAGTGAAGTGTCGTTTACGCGAACTTCCATGAAAGTTCATGTCAGAGTCAGAGGAGAAAAAGTCAGAGGAGAAAACACCTTCATTGGGTTTTCCTGAGTGAGCGTAATGCTTCTGTGCGCTCGCTTGCGTAGATGTTATGTTTCTTTCCTTCTTTAGCTTTTATCACTTTATATTGTTCCAGTTCTGCCTGGCAATGTCTGCATCTCCGACAGCTCGTGCAGAAGACAGCTTCATGGAGGTAAAGCAATTATTTTCCGGTGTTTTGAGTCTCAGTGCCTGTCAGCCTTGGTTTCGACCATTGACCTCGGGTCGTAGTTAAAACTACTGTTCAAGCATACAGAAAATCCAAACAATGAAGCTATTTTATCATTTTGTATAGTACGTAGACGAATGCATAACGACGCATTTTCAAATACTTTTCGGTAGGAACAATCGCAAACTTGTAAAATAAAGTAAAACGAAAAACCTGTTTACAAATGTGCTCGATATTTTGAGAAAATAATCCTAGGCTTATTTTATCTAAAAAAATAATTTTACGAAATTGAAACTTTGTATGAGTTGTAATGAATTTTATGAGGGGAAAATTTAACATATTCACCTGGATGAACACCGTTCTTGTGCTTTAAGCAGCTGAGAATTATATAGCCATTAGGTTAACGTTTTGTTGCTGGAAAACATTTAGGCTTATCGTTTCTTTGTTTGCCTCGTAATTCAAAATTGCTAGGTTAGTTAGTCAACAAAAGTCACAATTATATGCTCTGAAATGTTCGCACTTTTATTTGCGGTACGAATTTGAAGTTTTAGTTCATTTGTCTTATCTATAATTCTGCCTTGTTCAATTGATAATTTTCATCTCACCATTGTTCCTTAAAAACTCAGCGGAAACCTTCCCCATATCAGGAGCAATCCGATAGGGGCTTTCTGTTCGGTGTAAACCGAGAGTTCATTAGTGAAAGCGTCAACCATGTTCTCTAATTCGAATACAAAAGCTCATCACCATTTCTGTAAAAAGCTACCTTTTTCAAAATGGGAATTGTCATAGAGCGCTGAATACGCGATCCAAATCAATATTGCTTCTTGTTTACCAGAAAGAATAATAATATATTTAAGAGAATTTTCTTAGCTCAACCTTTACTTGAGGAAGCACTGTGTATATCGGTTTATAATGCATTTATCATCTACCACAGAAAAAAACTGTTCATTTTGTGATATTCTCAGTTTCCAAATTAGTATTCACTAAGTCCCAGCTACGTTTGATGCAAAAAATTTCAATCAGAACTTTTACCCGCCCTAAGTTCTCAGACTTGTAATACTCCAAGGTGATTCAGGTTATGAAGTTCATTGTTAAAAAGACACCTTAATTTCTTATCTGATGAACGAGTAGCATGATCATTCCATAATTATGTGGTCGAAATTGAACTTTTAAATCTAGGCATCATCTGAAATGAATAAGTTTAAGTCAAGGAGCGTTTTCGCTAGCCAGAGTTGCTCACACTCTTTCAACATTCTAATATAAACATAATTTTTCAATTTTATTCACTCAAGTTGTCTCGGAAGCAATTACATATTTTGAAACTAATTTTATTTACGGCAATTGGAAATATGACCCTTTACGGTTTTTCTTTGTACTGTTTCTTTCATTGAAAAATATCCACTCATTTCTTGACGTCGATATTCGACGTCTTAGCAGAGGAAGAAATTAATCCAGCTGCACTTTGGTAATCTGAGCCGTTGAAAAACATGTTTATCGATTAACCAAAAAACGAGAGGATTTCTTTGGGCGTAACAAAAATTTCTAAACATTTTAAAGGGATCAACCCAGGCCCCTGTCGGTCCAGTGAGCTTTTTTTGTTTTGCTCTTATCAGCTGAGAGTTTCTTTAAATGATCTATGTCAGTTTTGCTGAAGATACTCGAAAATATTTTGTACGGTTTAAAAGAGTAGTAGTACCGATACGCAAGGCTCTTTAGTTCGGATCTCATTTTAAGGAACTGGTCATGATTAATAGATTGAAGATTAAATGAGAGTTTCTCGAAATTAAAAAAATATTTGCAAAACTCTAATTTGTAAACAGGCAAACAGAAATCTAAACCGAATGCTAGGAGGTAATTGACACGCGAACATAGGTGCACAGAACTGAAATTGAACACTACTTTAGACGGATCACACGGCTGGACACTGTTGAAGATGCCCAGGTTTTTCAGTTTTTTCTCGTGGGTCGACTTTGTAGAGGTGCGAAAAGTCGTAACTCTCCTCTTGAGATGCTCGGTGAACAGAAGGGCGGTCAGAGGAGGGAAAAGTTGTTTTGTTGTTGGAAAAGGACCCTTAGGTAGTGGACTATTCGGTCCTAAAATTTTATGGAGCTGCGGACACTAGATCCCCTCCCCTGGGGAGGGGATGGGGTAAGAGGACTAAAAATCCTGAATTTTCGACCCCATTTTGACACTATATAAAAACAAAACAAAACGGGAAATGAAAAATTTGAAACTATGACTTTGTTTACAATGCTTCAAGAATTCTAAAACTGTCTTTGGTTTTGTTCTAGCATAAAAACTCAATGAGTTCTATACATTTGAAATACCAATAAAAATGAACTCAAAAACCAATATGTCAATTTTTTTCAAAAACTAAGGCCTGAATCGAAAAAATGAATTGAAGTAATTGTGTTTCTGTTCAAAATTTACTTATACTACTCGAATTGCATAAAAATCAGACTATAAATATAAAATTTCATAATTTTTATACAAAAATAAATTTTCTATTTGTTTCTTTTTTTGGGAAATTACAATTCAAAGTATGAATATGAACTTCATGAACTTCACTTCATGAAGATTTTAGAAATAAAAATGAAAACAGCATTTAATTACATAAATTGTCCATTATATTATACTTCAACAAAAAATTTTGTTTTTGGCATATAAACCTATAACGATCAACATTCAAAAGAAGACTCGTCAGTGAGTTTTTTTGCAATGAAAAAACAAAGACAGTTTCAGAATCCTTGGAACATTTCTAACAAAATTAAAGAAGCAAACTTCCAAATTTGTGAAAAAAATTAAATGACTCAAAACCGAAAAATAATGTATTTTTGATGCAATGATAAAATATCGCTTATCACAAATTTTTTTTGCAAATGTTTCAATTTTCTTCTTTACTTTTGTTATAAATGCTTCAAGGATTCTAAAACTGTGTTTAGTTTTGTTCTAGCATCAAAACTCAATGACGAGTCCTCTTTTGAAACATCCATAAAAATGTACAAAAAAACTAATATTTCGCAAAAAATAAGGCCTAAATCGAAAAAATTACACAAGTAAAAAAGGTTTACTTTAAACAAATGCGTATACTGGCCAAATTTCAAACGAATCGGATGAAAATAGTCAAAATCGTTAGTTGATCCCCTAAGTGAACGTGAATTTAATGCAATATACTTAAAAACTGACTTTTTCATTACACCCCAAGTGCGTTTCTTATGCTATCGAAAACAGGTTAGGCTCGGCATTTGCGAATTCATTACCTTATTTTTTGTCGTTTGCTCAATAACAACAGATTATTCTTATTCAACTTCCCACTTACGGGCGGTAATATGATGCTCGAACACTCTTCACGAACTAAGAGAATTTTTTTATTGATCAAAATCATTTTACAGTTTACTTTGGCTGGAGGTCCGGAGTCTCATCTGTTCTTGCAATGCATTGCCGAGTCCATGACGGTCGAGGGCAATCTGTACGCCATTTCAGTCTCTAATGACGAAGACTACGAGCGATTTGCACCTGATCAAACGAGGGAAATTATGTGGACGAACGTGGAGCTCGGCAAGAATTCTAACATCCTCGACTGCGCGATGGCTGCATTTGATATGGGTATGCTGATATTCCCACATACTATTAACAACTTCCGTGGTAGATTACGCAGCTGCTATGCGTATTCTCTAAAAATTTTAAGTTATCTATTTTCTTCATTTGGTCAATTGAGATCAATGCTAAGTATTACCGGCTTCAGAGTATCATAACTACTGCCTTTGTTGCATACAAAGTGTTATACTAATTTAACACATGAGAAATGGATTGACGAGTGAAAAACGAAAACGTAGAGAAAAACGTCGCGTTAAAGAATGAATCGATTGTAGAATCATACATAGTTACATAGTTATTTCCAAAACTTAGTTCAATATATGCAAAAATCTGAAGGTGCGTTCTTTTTTAGGCAAAATAAACTCGCTCGAACATTTCCAAAATCTCACAAAAAATTGCGTTATTCTATTTAACCAGTAAATTCAAGCTCTCAGGCACTTTTGGTAAAAATTTTACTAGGGCACTCTACACAACACAATATTGGCTAAGAACAAAGAGTGTTTTATTTTGACATTCATATATTATGGCGAGACCGACTTTATAGTACATACGAGTGTCGAAAAAATATGGAAACATCTTTAGAAATGTATACATGAACATAAATGTTGATACTTACAAAACCTGTTTGTAGGGCCATTGTTTATTCTCCCTGTACAATGTCTTCATTACGTTGCAATTATCGGCCACTTTCAGAGCAGCGTTGGGTAGATGTGACTGCGCTATGTATGAGTTAAGGGAATTTGAACGCGACAAATTGTTCGTGCTTGCTCGTATGGTGGTTGGTTTCGTTTACAAGGTAGCCTAAGTTTTCATGTGAAAAGACCTGAGTAATCTGTTAAATCACATCGAGAATAAAAGTCTGTGTAGAATGATCTTGACAGACGATCATTGGAGAAGATTGTGACGAGATGTAAGAAGATGACAGCTGAGAAAGTCATTGCGGAACTGAATGTCAGATTCACAAAGCTTGTCGTTATAAAAATATCAAGAGAACTTATGAGAGATTTTTCACTGGATTGGGATTCCCAAAACAACTCATCAGCCATGCACAATACCTGGAAGAAGATACTGCAGGGCCAAAGCGGTACAATAGAGTAATGACTGTGGAGCTATAGAACCGTCATCTGGTCGGATGAGTCTTGTTTCTTTCTGCTTCTACCTTCTGGCTGAGTTAATTTTCGGCATACGCCATCCTAAGCATTCGATGCAGACAGCTTAACACCAATAGTAAAACATGGTAAGAATTTGGTCATGATTCGGGCAGACATATCACCGTATTCCTTGGTTCGCATGATTACTCTATAATGTAGCACTACTGGTAACGGTTATGAGACCACCAATCGTTCAAGACTGGTTTTGTGAGCATGAGGGTCCTTTGTAGCATCTGTCCAGGCCACCATTTACTAGACCTTCATTTTCGAGCCTTTTATGTTTACTTAGCGAAGAAAGTTGCTTGATGATAGCCATCAACCTCAAATATCGTTATCTGAACTTCACTCCGTTTTGAGGACTCCGACCATACTTGACTGCGAAATAATACATACCCACTATTTAGTCAATTCGTGAATATTGAGCAGTGTCTTGAATTAGTGAAAAAATCGAATATCAGTGTCTTGAGGCGTTTTAGGAGAGTGGCTCTTTGCGGTTGCATCGATCACATTGCACCATGACTAGAAATGGAAGTAACTGTACCCAAGTGGCTGGGGGAAGGATTTTTCAACTTCAGTTACAGTCAGAGTTCGGAAAGTAACTTGAAGGCAAAGGTTGGTTGAGTTTGTGTTTTGACTGTTTCTGCAGGAAGTGCAAGTCAACGCTTGCTAAAATACAAAATATCAGAAATGAAGCATAGTTTACTGAAGTCGCAGCATCTGTGTTAGCTCATTTATCAACCAGGATAACTTTACGGAACTCGAGCCGAATTTATAGAAAAATATAATTGAATCTGAACGTCGAAATGTCAGGTGGGAATCAATTGAATGGACGCATAGAGCTACGGTTCTTTGCGATTGTGGTTTGTTTCAATCTCTGAATGCTAAGTTACGTGCATTTCGATATGAAGGAATTCCTAAATTGAACACGTTGTACGATTTCGTAGGACGGAAATCTTCAGATCACAGCAGACATGATATTCAGGCATTTTTTGTGACTTGAAAGCCCTTTGGGAAACAGGGACAATGATCAGCACGTTTTCATATGCGAGTGAATATGTATTGGAACAAGTTAAGCAATAAATTATAATTTCATTCCTCAGGATTAATGGTTTAATTAGATTGTTAATGACATACAAGTATTTCAGTCCAGGTGATTATACAACTGGGAATAGTTCATCAGAATTAATCGTTTGAATTTGATTGAAGGGTAAGAATGGGATGTACCCCGTGTCAACCAGGTGATTTCTTAGGAAAGAATGGGAGAATTAAAGTGAAAACAAAACGCCGCTTCGCCCGAATCAGAGAAACTTCCTCAGCCTTTGACCCCGAAAATTTTGTGAATAGGCGCGGGGCTCTAGACTTATACGAAGAAACCCAACGGAGGATTTGAGGCATCTAAAAGCACCAAGTTGAAATGTTTTTCTATTACTGACTGAATGATAGCAATTTATATTAATTTCACATTAGGGTAAGATACTGGGATAGAGAGTAATTTGTTAGGTAACCGCAACATAGAAAGAATTTGGACTACGAAAGGCTTTTATCCGAACATTAGTTTCTCTTCAACTCTGCAGCCACATTTTGTTTTCCAATGTCTTGCAGTGATATTCTTTTCCTTCATCAAGTGATAATCGTTGAAAGCTTACTGAAAAAAATATTGTTTGAGATAATTTTTTCTGCTATTGCATACCCTAGCATTTGGGGAAAATGATCCACACTGGGAATTTCTTTCTTATTTTAAGGAGCTAATAACTTTTTTTCCGTTATGCCTCACAATAACACTTTGAATTGTTATTTAAATTTGTGAGAGAAATTTGTTGTGCTCAAAAAAACGGCGCCACATTAGGAAATCATTTAACGCAAATTATTTGATCCTTCATGTTGATTTGCAATATAAGTGTAAGACATAAAAGTGTAAAGACATTTCATAATCCAGGGCGTATTCTTTTTATTTATTGATAAATAATTTTATCTGTAAAGTAGCAAAGGGTTTGAGATATTCAATATTTTTTTTGAAAGCCTTTTTTGATAAACATTCGACTTTTTGTCTGTCCCAAATCACTCCCGATGTCTCAATAAATATGATTTTAAATTACTCGTTTATATTCATCACAGCGTCTCCCATCAAGCAATACATCAGGGTAACAAGTTTGTACCTTGCAGAAGCACTCATGTTCAAGTACGACGCTGGCTGCAGCGTTGCCCTTAACGATACCTACAACCCCGAGGCAAAGCAGAGTTGCAATGATGCGGCGGAGGTTGTCTACATTTCCACCAGAGGTAAAACTCCACTTCAGTACTTACCGTGTTTCTGAACCTTCGTTATTTTTTTAGAGGATTTATGGCAGCTCCTAGCATCTTTCTAATCGTAAAATAGCAATAAGAGTTGAAGTGATGGTCATATATTTTTCAAAGATTGTGATTACATGTGGGCTACGAAATTATTGATCTTCGATGCTAGTAAAAAACCCATACAGTATTTCGACTGTGCATGAATTCCTTCTAGAGAACTTAGAATACTGGAGACGCTTGAGCTTCAGTCTTAAGAAAATGAAAACTTTGCCAATTAACATGGATTATAATGTGAAAACCTTAATTTTGTATAATATCATATATATGAGAAACCCCTGAATTATACTCGCATTAGCGACCATTAATAAAATGAAATAATTTTTCCTTAATAAATAATAACTTATATAAGCGCATTGGTAGTGGCAAAGTTTGACCCAACTTAATGGCTATACTTATGAATATCATAGTTATTTTATATTTCTCACAGTCTGTACAGCCTGTTACCTGTTACAAGTCCGGTGTCTGTTTGCAACAAAAACAAACTTGCTAATGATTTTTTCGCTACTGTGATGTTACTTATTATTGTTTAACCCTTTAATTGGATCAGTTTCAGCTATGAACTTCTTTGGTGACATTCTCGTGGACGGAGACACCTTCGGATGTCTCACTAAATCTGATGAAGGCTGGGTGTACGGAGGTCAGTACACATTTTGTTAGGCGTGGGTGATTCCAGGAGTGGACCTGAAATTTGGCGTAGGGAAGTTGGAGGTGATTTTTTTAGTACTACGAAACTGATGGTATGTGTAGTGGTATTTTGGGTGAGACCTGTTAGCAAATTGAAGCTGTCAGCAATAAAGTTTAGGACGATGTCTTTTTTAGAAATGAAAAATAAAGTTGCTGGTTGAAAGGATTTAGGGGATATCCGTTGATGCATTAAGTCAGTTATGGATAGTGTAGATGAGAATAACAACAGTTGTAGAAGTGAAGATGCTAGTTGCTTCATGAAAGTTATCAGAAAAAGAGACGGTCTGGCATTGTACTAAGATATGGGTTGAATGGTATAATGAGCCAACCATATGAATAAGAAAATCTGCGAAGTGGCATTTCATGAATGCGTTCAACTCCGTGCATTTTCCAGCCAAGTGAAAAAGTTTTTACTTCAAATAAAAATTGTATTTAAAGCCGTGGAATTCCAAGGTTACAGCAGAAAAAAATATACCGAGTAACAGTTCAATACATTTTCAAGCAAGCTCATGGAGATTAGGATATCATGAAGAATTGAAAATAAACGTTACCTAAGAAATTTATCACAAAATTTTCAACTTTATATCTTCCTCAGGAGTACTTAAGCAATAAATATAATATACAGTTGAAATATGTATTGAAGGTATCAGACCTTAAATTTCAGTCATGAATAAATTTTCATTTTAGAATGCCGTCAGGTAAACAGGTGATTCAGTTTTTAATCGTTATAAATCAGTCATATGAACCTATTCTGTTCATACGGCATCTGCTGAAACTGCGTTCCGTCGGAAATGCAGTGTGAAAAATTCACACTCCCAAAAATTTACGTTTATGTCTCGTACAACACGTTGTTTGGGAGCGTGAGGCGAATTGACATAGTGTTCTCGTACAGCTATCTTTGAGAACAGTAGCGCAGCCAGTGCCCTAACAACCACCCCTTCCGAAATTTTCGGCTGGGGTCGCCACTGTTAGAGAACGTAGCGCTCGCGTTTAAGCTAACGACGACCTTCGGAGTATCTATCATTGAAATTATCAGTACGCTTATTTTAGCATAGGCAACGTTTCAATTGTTAATTTTTCTCGGTGTTTTCTGGAATAATGTTTTCATGAATTTCTAGTATGGAATATTATTGGTTTTAAAACAGGCGTCATGCAACGATACTATCCTATTTCCCAGTGGAGGATGGTCGTGTCGTCGACGAAGACACTCTACCCTCCAAGGACAGCTGCTGCACGTCAGCGGCATCCGACTACTGCCTGATGGCAGAGTGCACTGAGGAGCCCATGACCTACTGCGAGGCGGAGGCCCGGTGTCTGGCCAGGGGACTACGTGCCGCGTCACGGAGCTTCCACGAGAATATTGATGTTGTAGATCAAACGAAACTTGGCACTGGTGAGTGTTGAATAGACAGTGTGAAGTCTCCTTCATAGCAAACCAAAGTCTGAAGCACGGAACTCAGGGAATTATTCATGAACCGTGATTAATACATGATGATTTTTAAATTATGTTCAATTTCCAGGAAGACTTTTTAAAGTTTAAAAAAAGTATTTTCATTTCAAGTGATACATCAAGAAGGTTATCACTAAAGACTATTAAAATGAACTCATTCGAGTGTAGCCACTTGTGTACCTGAAGTAATTATTTTTAAAGAAGTATACCTATGTAGTAGGTTCATAGAATTATTTACTTGTAAACTCTTCCATATGGGTACATTACTTTCTAACGCTAAGCAACATGTGTCCAATTGTACAGGCACTTCTTTTTAAATTAACGCTTGTGCAATTATAGCCAAATATCTTATGCGGCAGCAAAGAGTTGATCACGTAAAAATTAATCGTTTTTCTATCAGTATTCATTCAGTTTTTGAAAGTTTCTTCATATTAATCACACAATCATTTTCCAGCTAAATAGTCCAAGGAGGAGCAATTGGAAGTTTTTTTGGCGACGATTTGTTAATTTAACTTAAAAACAACTATTTCTGAAGCACTTTTGAAATGTTGTTAACCAGTGTCTTCCGCAATTTGGCGTGTATTCCTTTCATTCCAACCAATGTCTTCCTTTCATTGCCATCTTGAAAATTAAACAAAAAGTCAACGACATCATCCCATGGGCAGATAAACTGTTTTGATGCTTCTTCAATGGCTTGAAATCGACAAGGATTAAATAACCAATTTTAAACTAATCTTTTTGAAGCAATTCTCAGACCATGAACATAATCAAAAAGCTTCCTAAATACGATTCTTTAAAGAAGAACGCGGGAAAATGTTATTTTCCTACCGAATTCTTCTATGTAGGAGTTTGGGACATTCCTTGCACAGTAGTGTGTGGCGTTGTCTTAATGCAAATATGTTCATTTCTTATTCACCCTTGAATTCCATTTTTTCGGTAGTGTTTTTTTATTGACTTAAGTGTTATCAAGTATTTCAGATGTTATGATTAGACTTTTACCTAGGAGCTCATAGTGAGAATAATTTAATTCGTGTTTCACCATATATTTATCAGAACGTTTATTAAGTGCAAACCATTTCCAGTGGGGCAGGCTTTGCCGTACAATTCAGCCGCTGCTCGCTGCGCTTGACGTTATAGGACAGAATCTACTTCTCATCTCCAGTAATAAACCTGCCCGAAAAAATTGTTTATGGTTGATGAAAACCATGTGGGATACAACAATCCACGCATTATTTATACTGTTTTCTGACCAATCAAACTGTATTCATTTTCCATCATTCGAAAAAAAATTTCTCCAATTATTTTTTTCACGAAAAAGTTAGATGGCCTAAAATAAATTTCATGCCAGTTCCTTTTCCCATGTGCAAAATTTTCTTTAATAACAACCTAAGAATCGTTAAAAATCAGTCTTGTTGAGTGTACATCTTTTTGCTTATCTATTAGACTGCAATTATCCTTTTGAAAATGAAGAGGCCATGCATTCCTCTTTACACATGGCTTAATTTTCTACATCATTTTCACTGGTCATTTTGGCTAATCTTTCTGCTGGACCTGATATTTTGCCTTCTGATTTATATCGAGTTGAATCTCTTACATGCTTTTTACTATTGAAACATTTGGTACATAGGATAACACTGTTTAAGCCAAATCAATACGGATGATGAAATTATACAGAAATTAAAGCTATATCTTTGAAGTTGCGTTTCAAATTTATCCTTCAAGCAACGCTTAATCTTCGCTATTGATTGGTTTCAAATGTTTTAAATTATATTTTATGTATAATAAAAAAGAGAAATAAATTAACCTTTCGAAATAGTGTGAGCATTTGCAAACCATTTACTACGTAAAAGCGCCTCAGTTCTTTCCTCTTGAGATGGATAGTAGTTGATAATTTTGAGATGTTGTAAATGAACGTATAATGAAGCCTTAGCGACATTTCTGTGGAGCAGATTCGGAGGCAGCCTCTCTGGGTTGAAGCTTCTGATGAATACTTGCTTCTGATTTCTGATGTCGCTGTAGGATTATTTGTTATCTACATACTGGCGATATGAAACATAAATCAATTCCATATATTCCATATTATACGCACTTTGTAACAATATATTTCACAAATTTCATAACAGATGAATATTACTTCTGGGTGAACGTGTACCAAAACGAATTTAGTGAATGGAAGTGGCTGGACGATGGATCGGACTTCAGTGACTACGTGTGGTGCGGACCATACCCCACAAATAACTCTACGGAGAACTGCGCCGCGATCCACTTTACAGATGCGCCCCACAAGATTGAGTACTACCGCACGGCGTGCAATGGCACCGAAGTGAAGTGCATCCTTTGCTATGACGCCGATGACGTCCTCCCCGCCTGTTGAACTACCGCTGTAGAGTTCATCTAAACACAGGTTGCACTTGAATGATATGTCTGAATCTCACTATCACCTATAATGAAGAAAATTCTAATTGTACGTCAACATTTATAAACAAAAAAACCCAAAAGTGTTCAAAACAAGTATGTAACATCATTTTTACGATTACTTAAGTTCGGTCTAGCGCTGAAAAATGGATAGGAGTATTCATAGTAAATCAGGGAATTATCAAATGGCACACTCAAATGTAGACTGGAAATAGCTGTTATGCCTACAGTGCATTTTTCAGTGTACTGCACGAAGCGTGCAGGGTTTGAGAGACAAATTTCCTGATGATTCGAGTGTGTGAGCAGCAGATGTCACTGATGAGAGAAAAGTCTCCTCTGCTGATCTTTCGTCGTAGTTCTACTTGACCTTTGGGTTTTACTCTTATATTACAATCTCTTCTCTTCTTCAGGGAAGTAATGGCCCAACGAACAGTAAAATACTAGAAAAAATACTATATTTTTTAGAATATTGCGGTTCTCTAACACTGTTTTTCTCCACGTATTCCATCCAGGATTTCACTTTAGAATAAATACTGCTGTGAAAAAAGTTGTTTGTCATTTTATTTCCTTCGCCGTGTGGGAGAATTGTATTAATATATTATAGCAATGTATTAATTACGCATACATCTGCCCATCACAAAGCCCAAATGAAATAATGAATACCAAGGTCAAGCCACTGCATGGCAGTTCTGAGGGTGATGTCAAAGACGCATATTATCTGACAATTTATTGTAAAAATACGTAAAATGAGAGATTCACATAAGCCACGTTTGCCTCTATCTGAGCAAAGTAGGACAATGGAAGTTATACAATGAATATATAATCAACTGAAAATAGTGTTAACACACATCATATCGTTCTCTTGAAACGTTTTGATTAAAATCGCTAAATTTCCAGGCTAAAAACTTCAGAGATAATTGATAAAACTTACACTTGACCCAACAACCAGAGTGAAGGGAACTGTTATGTTATACCAGTGCAATTTTTGCTTTGCAAGTATTCTTACCCAAATTCTGCGTCTATCTGAAACCGACTTTATTGCTTGAAACCTGATCAGAAAGAGGTATTTGAATCATTCCACGCTTGCCAAATCAAGAGCTTTTCTCCGTGGTTTCAAGACGCCAGCTCAAATACAGTTTACTAGGCAGTATCTCTGCCAGCATTATTCAAGATAAATAAAGTAGTGAGCCAAATGACCTGAAGATGCAAAGAAAGTTGTTGAACAGAGTAATTATGATTAATTGATTTTAAATTAGTTTTAGTCTCCTTTATCGCAACAAAGATGTTCAAAGAGAGGAAGGATGAAAGCACCATTTAGAATGCAGGGAAGGGAACGCGAAATCTATTCAGAAGGTGTGTTCTCGCTAAGGATCCCCTACGCAGAGAAGCAAAAAGATGAGAAGGAAGGTTTAAGATTTATATTCCGCGCCAATCGATTCATTACATGAATCTTCCCTTCATCACAAATAATCGTTATCGACAACACCATTTACAGACTTGGCTAAAACATTATGTCAGATTCGTAAGACAGGTTCATCGTTAGGAGCTCACAAAGAAAGTTCAACTATGTTTTTCCTCATGTTCATAAAAATTTATGGGTATTTCACCACATAACCTTTTAATGTGTAATGTGTCTAAAAAATCGTCTCCCAGCCCGTGACGTATGCATCCTTGTTCCAAACTTGATGCTCCCTCGCTTTTGTCTTCTGCTGCGCGCTTTTGTCCTCTGCTTTAAATAATTTATCAGAGGGACGTGGTCCTTTTTGATGTTGAAGAGATTTAATTGAGTTGAAATAGTCGAGGGGCTATAAGTCTCTCAAGAAGGGCCTGCAATACTGCTTTTCTCTCAGAATCAGCTAAATCTTACGTCTGTCGGTTATATGTACACTTTTTATTAGTATCATCTATATTTGCTAAATCTTTCGGGTAATTTAAGAACTTTTATATATTACCTGAAAAAGACAGAAGACAAAAGTATGTTAACTTATATCATGTTATCTATAAAAGTTTAAAATTTGTGTTCAACACACTTTGTACGATCGTCTACTGTAATCAAAACAGAAATTTTTAGTAGACGCTAAAACGCAGAGCGTTTCCTCCTTAATTGTGTAGCAAATATTTCCGACCGGAAGGAGTACTTCTTACTTACAGTGAGAACACTGTGACGCGACGAGTAAATTTTTCTATGCTTCATCTAAAATTTTACTTTGACTAATCTGAATGAATGAATTTCTAAAAATTCTCAGTCCATCTTAAATTTTCATTTGTCAACTTTACGAGACTCCTTTCTATTTCGAGACAGGTTTTTTGCTGGCATAAAAATTCTAAAAATCCTCAGTCCATTTTAAATTTTCATTTGTCAACTTTACGAGACTCATTTTTATTCCGAAACAGTTTTTTACTGGCATTCAACCAAATTCATTGCACAAACTCTATGTGACACCGTAATTCTAAATATACTTATTATTACTCCGCGTAGTAACGTCCACAGAAAAAAAGGAACCAAGACAACTCCTCCGCGGTCAATTGGCCCCTCCCTAACCACAATTACCTGCTGACGACTTCCATCATACAAATCAGGGTTGGCATTAAAAAACCTACCTAAAAAAATCTACAAAAAACCCGTCTAGTGTTTTTCTTAAATTTAGAGTTCCATATGAATGCAGAAACCCGTAAGAGACGCACTAAGCAGGTTTTATTGTTTTTCTTCGATAGGTTCCATTTTCAAACCTAATATATTGAATTAAATTTGAACCTTAATTATTTCTTATGGATTTTACAATAAAATTTCTGACATCATGCGGAAGTCTCTGCTGGCAGTGGTAGGTCTTAATTAACATTATCTCTCATGAATTTAGCGAAACAGAGATTGAATTTTTCTGGCGCTCGAAATAGTGACTTGAGTTTGCGATAAAAGGATATATATCCTTAAAGTAATCATTTCCATCATATGTATGAAAAAATTATATGTTGTACGTAGACAACATTATGAAGTTGCGGTATAGATAACTTGCGATTCCAAAGAAGACACATGAATGAGAATAGGCTTGACTTTGTTCATGTTTACATTACAGAGAAGCATTGAATGATCATAAATTTAATAAAATACATATTTCTCTTCAACTTTGATCAATACAACAATTTGAATGTTTTTTAGCGTTGGTTATAGTATATGAAGAACACATTTTTCTGAAAAGCTTTTCGTATTATTTTGTCATTGCAAATACAAGCTTTCAGACTTGATTTTTCGTGATGAAAATCATTGAAACAATTTTGGTATTCAACTAAACACAAATAAATTTAATATTTTTGGCACTTCATGAGAGTGAATCCTGAGGCACAATGACGGCATCGGTATTGGTTCTCATCATGCACAGGTAAATGATCAAGATAAATGTATCTAAATTATCCAAGTTGGTGATACCTTTGACCTTCTTGAAGTTGGTACACTCAATGGAGGTCTATCTCTTGCTGGTGATGAAAAGAAAGGCTTTCCAGCCATTATGAGATATATCGCAATGTTATTTTGAAACTGCAACAACATTTTTTCTTTTGAACGTATCAGTGAATGATTCCATCGGTAAAGCAACCACCTATCTATAACAGCAGTTTTCAGCAAACAGATAAAGATAAGACTGTACCACTGGCTACTTCTGTGATCCTGTAAAAAGAAAGCTAAATGTTGCACAAATCTACCTCTTCCATAAATTTGATAAACTCATGGATCATTGTGGAACACCAAGCTGAGATAAGCTATATCCTTAGCAGACCATCTTTTTACTTTCGTGCTATTCGACTAACTGGACTGGAGTCAAACATGGCAGCTCCGGAGCCACAGCAAATGATTATGAATGAAGTGATGTAAAAAAGTTGGCTAATTTGAAAATGAATAACTTTTTCCCAATGGCCTTGGAGCTTCCGGTCGCCCCCATCTGCTCTAAATTTAATATAATAAATATCAATTATTTATTTTATAACAAATGTCTTCACGTGTATATTAGTATGCCAGAAATGAGTATTACATATATTATAGCAACGTACCTTTTAACGTCAGACATTTCATTTTTTAGTAGTAATTCATATTATCTGTTATTCAATTGCTGCTCAATAATCATACAAGATTTACGAGTCTGTGTGTGTTTACTTGGATGAAAATTGCTCGCATCCATTACAGAACTATAAAGATTAAAACATGCAGCTCGTGAGAGGCTACTGCTGTCGGGTGGAATGATTCCATTAGCTCAGAATATTTTATATTTACAACACTGTAAATATTCGGTTCCTGTGAATATTTCTGCATCATGAAGAGCTTTTGGCTATGGTGTTGTTAGCGGGTCCCGAATTAGAGAAAAGGTAACCTGGTAATCGCTCTCTCGATTACCAGAGGTCTGCCAAGAAAATGAAGGAGAATAAACAGAAGCGTTCATGTATATTTATTACGGGAACACAGATAATCGCCGTAAGTTACACAGGGGGGGGGGGGGGGGGGAATAATCTTAACTACGGAATAAAAAAGTAGTTAAGAAAATAGGGAAAAGTCAAGAAACAGTGAAACTACAATACTCAGGAGAGCCCCAGAAAATGAGCGTGGGTGGGAACACGGGGATTTTACACCTCAGCTAGAAGCCGAAGACAACCAAGGGTATAATAATAAATGACAATCTGTTTCCTAAAGGCCAAAATAACACAAAAAGAGCACTAATTAACAAAAATAACAATTGACTGATAAGGCAAGTTATGAAACGCATTAAAAGATGGAATAATAGCGTATAATATTGAAGTACGAAGTGCAGTAATTAAAATAAATAATTTGGTTAAATTTCACATAAAGACCAAAACACACGGGTTTTGATAAACAAGTAACTAAGCATCTTCCCGATACTTCGACTTCAACGATAATACATATACGAATTAAGTAATGAAAATAAGAAAAATAAAGTTTATCAACTGAACATCTATGAATAGAGTTTATTCGCAGTTAAAGTTAAATAAAGTTTATTAACCAACCAAGCAAGTCACGCACACAAGAACAGAATCCTAACTGCTGTAAAAACGGAACTTGGCTGAGCATTTATGCCGTATTGTCGACCGTTTCGTATTGTCGGAAGGGTAAGTTCCGTATTGTCGACCGTTCCTCATTATTGTACAAATAACATTTAAATGAAAATAACACGGCTAGTATTCGATAACTAGTGAACGGGTGAACTTCGTTATACACTTCCGACATTGCCCAGTGCATATAAATACTTAATATACCGATATGTGTGCTCTCGTGATTGTGTGTAGCAGAATAAAAGCACCACTCAAAAAGTAAGTGTGCTGCGTTCGAAGCTTGGGAGGGGCCATCTCTGTTGAAAGAGGTGTTGACACCATATTTGACGATTTTCCTGCTAGATAAATTAAAGGTGCCGATAGCGTTTGCAGTGTTCGACAACCGAACGTATATTGAGTATTTTCATATTTTCATGCACACTGTTCGGCATTGTGTGTATAGTTCCGGTAGTGATTTTTTATTGTTTTAAAGTGAATAACACTAACAAATTGACAATATGAAAAAATGTTTCATGTATATTTCCAACATAAATACGCTGTATGATTTGTATAAGTTTGTTAGTGCTAAAAAAGCTTGTCTCTGTTTCACATTTCATTGGATATAAGGCTGCCTCGGTTTTCTATGTTTTCATTGCTACTTGAACAAATACAGCTCTATACATGGCGTCACGTAAGGTTCGGTAATCATTCAGACTAGGTTCTGCTCTAGGCTGTTGCTGCTGTGAAGGCAAAAACTCTTTCATCAGGAGTGGCTGCAACTAAATATGGTGTCTCCCATACAACTCTTTAGGATAGTCTCTGGGCGTTATACTCCTGTAAAGGACACCATCCCAGGCCCCTGCCAGGCCCCTGACGCTCCAATGAGCATTTTTCATGTTTTTGTTGGAAAAGGACCCTTAGATGGTAAACTATTCGGTCCTAAAATTTTATGGCACAACGGACCATATAAAAAGAAAACAAACCGAGAAATGAATAATTTCACAATGAACTTTTGTTCGAAATGTTCCAAGGATTCTAAAACTGTCTTTGGTTTTGTTTTAGCATGAAAACTCAACGAGGAGATACGTTTTGAAATATCAATACAAATGAACTAAAAAACCAATATGTCCAATTGATTTTAAAAACTAAGGCCTGAATAAAAAAAATGAATAGATGAAATTATGTTTCTTTTCAAAAGTTATATATTACAGTAAAATTTCATAAGAATCAGACTGAAAAGAAAATATTTAATAATTTGTACATTTTTTTTTGGAAATCACAATTCACAGTGTGAATATGAAGTTATGCATGTAAGGTATCGAAATAAAAACTAAAACTTTATTCAATTACATAAATTGTCCATTATATTATACTTCAACAAAAAATTTTGTTTAGGCTTATATCCAAAACATAGAACATTCAATATTCAAACCGTATCAACTCATTGAGTTTTAATGCTAGAACAAAACCAAAGACAGTTTTAGAATCCTTGAAACATTTATAACAAAAGTATGTTGGCTCTCTTTCAAATTTGAGAAAAGAAAGTTATACTGCTCAAAATCAGAAAATGATTTTTTGTGATATAACGATGCAATATCGCTTATTTAATTTTTTTTTTCAAAATGTTAAAACTTTACAACACACTTTTCTTAGAAATTCTTCAAGGATTCTAAAACTGTCTTTGGTTTTGTTCTAGCATCAAAACTCAATGAGTTGATACGTCCTGAATTATACATAAAATGTACCAAAAAACTAATTTTTCGTAAAAAATAAGGCCTAAATCTATAAGTGACATGCATAAAAAAAAGTTTACTTTAAAAAAATACATATACTAGCGTATTTTCAAACGAATCGGACGGAAAAAGTTCAAAAATCCGGATGGTCCCCTTAAGCATCAACAAGGCACCTATCTTAGTTATAAAGGGTGTGGAGTTGTGCTGCAGGCATGAGGGCACGTGAGAGCATGAAGAGGTGAGGGCATGAGGGCACGTGAAAAAGAATAGATGAAATAGCGAGATAAGAAACCACTAGTTCAAATGCACTTTTTGTCCTAAATAAAATACTTTATTCCAATCAAGCCTGATACATATCATCTTGTATATTGGTTTTTCAAATATCTTATAACTACCGTGACGGTTTCCCCCTTTCAAGCAGTTCCCTATTTCCGACACCTGGGTAGAGTGGGGATTCGAACCCTCGTCTCCTTCACGGAAGGGCGCATTCTTACCCCTCGGCTACGGCGAGCAAAGAAGAAATGAGCTGTTCTATATTCCTATGCCTAGTATTGTCATGGGAAGCCTTCAAAAAGATTGCATCTGTTTTAATGTTTAATTTTCTGCTTTCTCGTTATTTTAGAACATTTAAAGTTGTGAAAGTTTAAGTCATATAGTCTTTAATTATCGGAAATATCGTAACCAAAGGATATTCACTGCCATACTTTTTATTTTATTATCTTCGGTAAATGAAAAAGTCACTCAATTTTTGTTTCAATCTTAACCATTATAACAATCTTCGTGTAAGATACTTTCGTTTTTCTCAAACGCATAAATGTGTTACAGCCGTTTATAGTATCGCAACCAGTACGAAAATTTAAAACTTGCAAAAGAAACTTGCACGAGATAATAAAATTGAAAGAAATTTCAATATCATTTTGCAATCATTGTCATGTTAACATGAATTTTACTGCAGGTTTCAGGCATGAACAAAAAAACGAAAATAAACTTCAACATATTGGCAACACTGCATCGCCTTCGTTTTGTTTACGAAGTGCTCTGTTCGTGAACGGGAAATAGCATTGTTGCTCCTCTCAAATATGTTCGATGATACGAAATTTACCCTATATATAAGTACATAATCCACCTACCTCAGTCACAGTTCCTACATACCGAAATTTTTCATTGTTGTTGGACAATTTAGTTTTAGTTAGACAGGTAATGATTATTTGAATTACTGGAAGAAAATAAAGAGTAGGGTTAAATAAACGTTCAACAGAGCAGATGTTCTAGCGCCACATTCTCACAAGTCAATAAGTAACACCACCAAATGACACGTCACGAGCAAAGTATTCACGGATAGGTTGAGGCGAAACCTGCATTACAGTGCACACGGTAACAGTGTAGTTGAAATACGCAATTTTGCCTATCTAGAAAAAGATTTTGGCCAATGCATTCAGTGGCAAACCATGCTATGGAAAAAGAAAGAATTGATTCCTTGAAAACGTTAACAATTAAACTGCCACGGTTAGCGAACGCGAGTACGCACATCTCCCTTGTTGACGACAGATGCACTACTAATTTCTAATAATGCAATACTAATAAATACGCAAACTCGCGAGCACAAGTAACCTGAGATGTTTCGTAAAAATAACATGAAACTTAGTGTTGGACATAGCTAACACTGTGAGGTAAAGGGGTAATGCATTTGGCCTTGAATGATTAAATATTTTAAAAAGCATTTGAGCTTTCCCTACCCTGCCCCAAACCTATTGCTAAACTTTGTCACAGACAATGCCGACTTGCGGTATGGTCTGGCAGTATGTATCCAGGTCGCATCACAGAACAGAACTTGTGGAACTCTTTATTTTCTATTTCATTCAAGTGAATATTTGAACTAAAGAAAAAAATTTTCAGATGAAAATCTATTTTTTTCGTTGTCTTTTTGAGAAGTTCCAAGAAACTAAAAATTTCTACCCCGTTTTCGTTTTACTGGTGGTGGTGCAGTTGACTTCACTGTAGTTGGTGCTGCTGCGTCCTACTCGGCTATTTTTTGCTGTTTTTTCTTACATTTTTCCGCATTAATTCGCACCCTCTCTACATTGTTAAGTCGCAATTAACTTTAGTTGTGTCTACTTCTATTTCAATTACATGAATTCAGTGCGCTTCTTTATCTTACCACAACATAAAGGCGTTGCTAATGTATTAACTAATCACGAACAGAGTAAAATCTGTAGGCGATGGAACGCGTCAATTAGAGGTTACTTAGATGTTGGTTCATGGGAATCCACCTTTGATAATCTAAACACACAAAACACAGCACAAAGGAGTTACTTGATAATAATTATTTCATAACAGGAATTGTGCGCAGGCCACATGATCAGCAAACACACAGACGTTTTAGGAGGTCACTTCACGATTTTAGTTATTTTCATCCGATTTGTTTGAAATTTGGGCAGTATATGTATTTTTTGAGAGTGCACATTTTTACTCATGTAAATACTTCGATTTAGGCCTTTTTTTTGGAAATTACAAAATATTAGTTTTTTGGTACCTTTTTATGGATATTTCAAAAGAGTAGAAGTCATTGAGTTATCATGTTAGAACAAAACCAAAGACAGTTTTAGAATCCTCGGAGCATTTCGAACAATAGTACGGTTCAAATTTGTAATTTTTTTTTGATATGCGATATTTAATATATACTTACATTCAAAATAATTATGGGTTTTGAGATTGATAACCCAAATTTTGGTCAAATTTGGAAGTTTGAGACCGTACTATTATTAGAAATGTTTCAAGGATTCTAAAACCGTATTTTTTTTGTTCTAGCATGAAAACTAAATGACATCTACTCTTTTGAATGTTCAAATAAATGATTTTTCATTAGAGCCAAAAAAACAAAGCTAAATTTACCGAATTTATCAAGCTGTGCTTTTAATTTGTGCAGCTCTTATCGGTTTCTACACGAAGAATTTTCCTTTTTGAAAGTATTTTTTAGGAATAATTGTTTTTTATTCGTTTTGTCGAATGTCAAATTAGGAAATTTTTAGATAAGAAATATGCAAATGTTCCGGACTTTCAACAAGCAGTAGACTCTGTATGAACGCTCTCTTTATGTTTCCCTTACTTTGGTCCTCGGTCAGAATTAATGAAAAAACAAATACTGGAGCAAAATATTTCAGGATTGTAAAATTTAGATTAATATTGATCAATAATCACAAAATTGAATCATTCTTTAGATTGAAGGATAGACTTCCTCCTGAGATGCAGGCATCCCTAATATACAAATATAGTTGTGCACTTTGTGCATCTGAGTATGTTGGCATGACTACCCGTACTCTGGGATGTAGAATTGCCGAGCATCAAGGTAGGAGCTACCGGACGGGAAACATTTTAGCAAGCCCATCCCACTCGGCCATCCGTAATCATGCCTTTGAATGCGACACAGCAGTCAATAAAAATAGTTTCAAAGTCATAGCCAGGGCAAAGTTGTGTTCGGAATTGCGGATTTTGGCGTCTCTGTTCATTTTTAAAACCAAACCTGTTTTAAATAATCATCTTAGCTCATTTACTTTATCCCTAGTCAATAAGTAATGTCATTCATTTTTTGAGTTGTTTTCTTTTTGTATTTTACAGATGAATTTTTGTTCGAATTTGTATTGCTGATGATGAGCGAAGGCTCGAAACGTCCAATTTTTATGAGTCTTTTTCAGTCTCGAGAATATATTTTAATGAAAAATGTTTTATACCATTTTCCTGGTTCTCTCTTTTTTATTGGCAAGTGAATCAATAAGTTAGCACGCGTTGGAGCACGCGCCAAGAATTCGCTCTAAGAAGTGGTGGTGGATTTTTTTTGCGCGTGATTCGAATTTGTCCGTTTTACTGCGTATAAATGCTATTCATTAGCCCACCCAAACCAAAAGATGAGTAAACTTAAAACTCAGAACGGAGGTTCCAAGAACCCTTTTGACTCATCAAACTGGAAGAACACGCCGAGGAGGATCAGCCTGGGCCCCTGCTGCTTTTGTTCGTTATGATGGAGTTAACCACTTCCTGGAAAGCTACAAGCAGGGTAGATGTGTCATGTACCAAAGAAATACGAGACTCAGCTATCTGATGTGCTCTAAAAGGTTGTGAAAAACCTGTAGCAACTTGTATCATAAGCAGTGATTGGAATGGTACTGAATGGAGGCATAAGACATTATTTTGTGTTATTGTATCAAAGCTTATCACTATGATGTGGAGAAACGAGACATGCATAAATTTTATCCTATAGTTGTAAAACTTTTCTGATATAAAATTGAGTCATTCTAGTATAGTACTGTTGCATAGTTACAATAATTTGAAAGTTTTTTGTTCTTATATTGTACATGAATCATAAATATTTTATGTTATAATGGAGACAAGCTCGTATCATGTGTTTGTCATTCTTTTTTACATTTAGTTTTATGATTAAATTCATTTGCTCCGTCTTTCTGATAAAAATGATAATGTTGAAACTGTTTCATCATTTCCTACTGTTCCATTGCATCATTTCCTAGAAACCTGTACTATAAGGGAGCAGTAACAGCCAACGTTCTCATTTTGGTAACGTGTTAAAGATCTGCGTTGCCGTGGATATTTTTTGGAATACTTTCAAATCTATTCTAATTAGGTCATTTGAGCATAGCATTCAAAATATTATAAAATTATGGTGAATACCCAGGGAGCCACGGGTAAAGAGTTAATCTCCGGCTATAATGCGTGACTCCAAAACGCATTGCACTGAACATACACATTTCAGCAAAAAAACGCATTGCACTGAAAAACCTTGTAGGTGATTTCATTCGTAACTTCATTCTTTCGCTTGTAAGCAGACGAAATCATTTTAATGCGCCATGACAAAAGATGGCTCTTTTTATGGCGAACCGTTCAGGCACATACATTTGGCATATATAATTTACGATTCGAACTAACTCCTTTGAAGGGTTTCTTTCTGACAAATACAACCTTAAAACTCTACTAGTATTTGTAAGCCAACGAGAATGGGATGAATTTCCAGAATTTTTTCGGTGAGGGTTAAAGAGCAATTACTTCTTGAAACGGCAGTGAATGTATACATATATGACTGATTCTAGTTTACATATATGTCTGATTTGGGCTTATATCGCCTGTTTCAGTGTCAATCTTCTCACAAGTAATAGGAGAAAAATTAGAAAAGTAAGGGGAAAAATTGGAAAAACCAGATTGGAAAATGACGAGTTTACGAGATCCATTCAAATTTTTAAGGTTAGTTTTTCAGTTAACGATTAACAATTCTTCTTATAGTGATTCAAGTAGAGTTTTCAACGAAGTACTAGCATAAAGTATTTTTTCGTTTAATTCATGAAGAAATGCTCAATAATTTTTTTTCTGATTTTTTAAGACGGTACCTGAGCCGTCATCTAGAACTTTTCACGGAAGCGATCATTTTATCATTCCTAGTAAATGTCACCAGTTTACTAACGCTTTCTCCCTCTCACAAGCTGGAGTACCTGCCTTTGTGATGAGATTACTCAGGAGGCTTAGCCGAACATGACTTCAATAATATTATCAAGGCCAATTTCACTAAATGAGTCGTGTTCCCATGAAGATTTTTTTTATTTTTAACAGAAATGTTTCTCATTTTACTTCTCAGAGTAATGACGAAAACTCAAAATAAATGAATTCACTCGAACTGGAGACCATGTACACGTTATAAACATTTGTTTAATGACGATATAATCAACATAATGATCTTCGCTCTCTGAACTTTCTGATAACCAGCACGCCCGCTTCTTTGTCTTGTTCAGTTGAGTCAACTCACGTTGACTCAACATGTCTGGAAAACATGACGAATGCAATCGCTCAATCATTTTCATCTGAATAAAAATCGTCTGAAATAAGACTGCGCCTCTTCCCAATCACAAAAGAAATTATTTTGCAAGTACGTTAAACTAACATTCTTTCGCAGCTTATCTCGTACCATCATGAATTTTTGCCAAATTTATCCTCAATGTCTAAAATTTTCCCCAAAAATATGTATGAACGATGTACCTTGAAAAAAATTATCCATGGGCTCACGACTAGATTCTGAATATGCTGGCTTTTTTCCTCTTGATGGCGTTCTCTTCCTGGGAAAGTCTGTTCTATAAGCTTAGGGAAAATCAACTGAAATAATTTTGGCCTGAAATATTAAGTAAATTCCAAACCTTAAAATAATGCTGGGTAAAGCTTAGAGTAAAAAAAATTTGCCCACAGTTTAAAAGAATGAAGATACGCTCAAGTTATTTGAACTTACTGTTTTTGACTCTAGTTTAACAAAAAATTTAGCCTAAAATTTATCCCACACTAGTTTAATTATATTTGTGATAAAAAATACACGGAAGTTTAACAAATTTTTGGCTCAGTCGTGTGTTTACAATGATTTCAATACTACATTCAACAATGGTTGACGAATGCATGAAAGTGCAATGATGCCATAAGCAATTCTTTTAAGACAATACATGAAAAATGAATGAGCTGAAACATAACTGATTTTTCGGAGCAATTGACAAACTATAATGAGCCTTTCGCCATGCGGCCTGAGCGCACATTTAGCGCAACTACACTCAAATCATCTGAAATTCAAAATTTGTCTAGTAATTTACTTGCACCATGTAGATAAACATAACGTGTTCTATTTTGTAACATTTTTTGAGCTGGAACAAATACTCACGAAAATTATCAATTCCATTTACCCTTCAATTCCGTCATACCTCAAGAAAATGAAGCTCATGTAAGTTCGCTGTTTTCATTGATCATTTTACAATTTTTATGTATATGCATTGTTGTTTTAATTTTTTCATTTATCAATTATATAATTCTTCCTATTTTTAAATCATTTTCGAAGCGTCGTGAGAACATTAAATATTTATGAATTACTAATGGTCGGGGCCACTAATCGAATGTTAACAAATACGTCTAAAAAAATCAGGTTAGAAAATGTGTGCCTGTCTTACTCTCAGCTAAAACAGTGAACTCTTACCCTGTCAAATCACACAGTCAACGAGTAGACCTCGTTGGAAGGTGATGACGTTATGAGAGGGCCACAGAATCGTTATTCATCTCCATTATGTGCATTACGGTGGACAACAGGCAGTGTTTTTTGTCGGATTGAGGTTTATTGGGCACTCCAGGCAGTAAAAAGAGTACACAGAAATGAGTACGAAACCAAGTTCGAGAGCGGTACGTTTTGAAAAGAGACGGATAATTCGAATGATTAAAAAATCCCCATATCTTGCAGTCGGGAGATTACAGCTGAAGTCAAACTGACCACTAATGGCTTGAGCAGATTCAAACCTCGTGATTGCCGCTAAAAAGTACGTGAAACAATGACACACCAAATTTTGAGGGACTTTTCTTTGGAACCAGATTCGAAGGGGAGGCTAGGTGAGTTGAGAGCAAGCTGTACGAAAAGGCATACGTGCAGCCTCAAATATTTCACAGCATGTAAAGCCGCTGAGTATACTTATATTATGAAAAGTGACTGTTAGATATCGCGGAGAAATTATTGAAGAATTCGAGCACCAAAATTGGGATTAAATTTCGTGGGTACTCATGATTGAAGCGACTAGCCTCCCACGCACGAGCTGGTGGTAAATATAATACTGAAATAAATATGAATTGAGGAATACTTACCACGGTATGTTGGAAAGTGAAATGACATAATTAGAATCAGTGTTTAGTTTGAAATCCATTTTTCATAATTATGTCTGCCAAGTGAAATTTGGGTCAAATCAATTATGCTGCTGGCTTTACCTCAAATATGTTCGTGCTAGTAGTTTTTCGACGTCATGCTTGCGTCAAATGTGTAGTTTGAGCAACATTCTTCGCTTGCGTAACATTTTCTGCTCTATGAACGTTAAAGTAATCATTCTTGTAGTTTATTCTGAAGTGGGACTCTTTGATTGGTCCAATTCAGCGCTTATAGAATTATGTTGTCATTAGTCTATGCATTTGTATGCGGCTGTATTTTTTCCCATTGTCTGATTTTAAGTATGCTTCGACGGTAGATATTACACATATTCATCCTAAAATGTAAAGGAGATCATCATAGACAGAACACTAAGGAGGGAAAAGTTAAGAAAAAGAAATGAATGCAAAGTGTAGGTAGAGGATGTGCCGACTAACTCGGTTAGTATTACTAATCATTTCACTTACAGGTTCTTTATATCATGCTACTATACAAATTCACTCACTCCTATCTTCAATGTTTTGATGGTTTATATATTTTTATTCTTGGAGGTAAACCAGCCCTTCCGTACGTGGCTGGCGCAACGAGCACCAAGTCTCGTTACATATTCCATTAAATTGAAGTTCAAATTAAAGGGTGAAATCCAATAAAAATTTCGTCTATTGAAAGAATTAGTTCTCTATAGGCTTTTCCAGAAGCAATTACTAATTAACTAGACCAATTAATTATTAATTACTTCTTACTTAGAACCAGAATGAAGAAGTCGATGTGAAATTCACTCGCGGGGCAGAAGGCAAAACAGCTGAGCAGGCAGGCTGAGCAGAAGGCACCACAGCTGAGCAGGTAGGCGGAGCAGAAGGCACCATGGCTGAGCAGGCAGCATGGTAGACGAAACAAGGTAGCTGCAAACCAGTCTTTTATGAAATCGAGTCTAATCTCAGTGACGTCAAGGCATCCGACCAATTGCAGCGCTTAAATTGCATCTGGCAACACTGCTAACCCGAAATCTGGAATCACTGTTAGCGTTACGCGTACGCCAATGTTGCATTTCCGTTCAAATGAAGTGTTAAACGAGTCGAGTGAATCGCAATATCGGCGCCTCAAGTTAAATTAAAAAAGTGTTCCTTTATTTGGTGTCAGAATAATTCTAAAAATCTACCCAAGATATTTCAAAGGTCTGGTTTTAATTTTGAAGAATGGATTTTGTCCAGTGGAAAGGTTTTGTTCAATAATCTTAAGTCGAACTTATGTAAGTTATGTTTGCTGGCAGCCATTTTTAAAAAGACAGACTACCGAAGAATCCTCTCTGCATTTAAGACGCACATTTCATTGGAAAGAGGTGTTGTGCTGTTGTTTTATGATTACAGGAGTTTGGAACTAGAAGGTAAGAAATAGAATTTTGAACATTATTCGAAAATAATTTAAAAGTAATGGCTGATAACTGATTTTTACATTTGATGAAGTGGCATCTCTTAACCAAATCTTTGCCACCAGATACAGTAGTACAGTTCACATTTGATATGCTAAATACATTGGAAATTGCTGTTGAATTGCTTGAAATTTATAATTTAAAGGAAATGAGAAAATAGGAATAGGATGTGCTACAATTAATTCTGATTAATGACATATTGTTCATGAGTTTTTCATTCCAAAAAGGTAACCTAAAATCCTAAATCTTGTGGTAGGGTGCTATCAGCATTCATGGTATTTGAATTTGTGTGAATTAATCTGGAAGTAGGATGTGCTGTCAAATTTTACCTGATTTATAGTAAAAAATTTCAGTGGTATTTTAAAAATTTTGATCGATGCATTATATTGACATTAGCAAGAAGTAAGTTTAGAACCTACAGTGCTCAGACATGAAAACTAGTTTGGAATGCCACATGGTAAAACTTGTTTACAGTATGTTAGATGCAACTTCAGAATAGCTCCTATTTTTCTTGTGTAGCCAATCTTATCTGAAATTTTCAGATTTACTTGTAATAACTTTCTACCTTATAGCTAAATGTCAAGTGTTTACAAGCAAGATGGAAAATCTTGTCTATGATTTTCCATTGTGAGTGCTACTTTTTATGACAATTACCTTCTTGAAACTGACCCTGTTCTAAGCATACTTGGAAATGCATTTTTAAAGGTACCTGACTTCTTCTAGGCATACCATTCATGGTGTTCCATTTGCTGCTAAATAATTCCTATATGTAAGGTGCAAATTCTTGCTGTTAATCATAATTTTATTATGAGTGCTACAAAAATCTCATCTGAAGCTACAAAGCCATATTTAATTAAAAAATGCAGATTTTTCTATTTATGTTTATGGTTCTGTTTTTATCTTAGTCTCCTTTTCTCTGTTTTTTAGCAGGAAAAAGAAAACATCTGTGCAAAAATGAAATTGAGAACATATCTTTATTAATTTTTTATGGGTAAATGTTAAGGAAAGGACCATAATCGATTTTCCACTTTTTGGTGCCTAAACGTAGTTAATTAGACCTAAATAAACAATTTTTCTTATACGCACTTTACGTCGCAAATGAGTATTTAACAAGTTATAGCGGGAAATTACTGACCGCAACTCTAGTGCTTGAAGGAGAAGGAAATGGTTCGGACAGAAAGACTACAATGGACTCTCTCTTGATGCGCTCGAATGATCGAGCGCATTCCAGTCATCAAAAATGAAAATTAACATACCGCTATAACTCATTAAATACTCATTTGCAACAGAAAGGGCTTGGAAGAAAAATTGTTTATTTTGATCTAATTAACTATGTTTAGGCAGCAAAAATTGGAAAATCGATTTTGGTCCTCTCCTCTACGGATGCCTTTTTGAGTGATGTAAAATTGATGCTTGAGTGTTTAAGACTTTTTCATTCATAGTTTAGATTAGTTGATTTTAGTTGCATTGTTAAATATCATGAACAAATCTATTTATATTATAGACAACATTAACTGTTGAAGAAAAAGTGTGAAAACTAGCTTGAGTGTATTAATTAACTTATTTGGTTGTACCTGAAGCTATGTACCTCACACTTTCCGGTCTATTACCCCATTGTAGTGTAATTTTCTGTTTTCCCCTTATTTTTTCACTAATGATTTTTCTCTGGCTTTTTCCTTCCCTTTTCTCCCAGTGCAACTGATATTTTTAAAGTCTGTATTACACTCTAGTTTGTCATTGTCTCCATTTCCTTATGTGTGCATCTTAATATTGCTTTATATTTAGTGTTTTCTCTGTATATAACTGACCCTATTGATTAAATACTCCCATCTGCACCTCAATTTATTATATTAACTCTGCCTTTTGTTTTCTTCAACATATTTTAATCTGTACCCTCACTAATGCAACTGAAATGCATGCTTATTGAGCCAAAATCTAATTCAGGAACTGTTGGTGTGACAAGTTCACTAATATTTATATGTGCCTTCCAGGGACATGAAGAAAGTGAAATAATTCCACCCATCATTGAACTGGATGAAGGGGCGCAAAAGGCTGTCGTGGTATTCAACGGACCCACCGATATTGGAGGAATTTTGGCTTCAGTGAAAGTGGAAAATGCTACCACTTATATCTCCGGTTACATTGCCATGAATACAGACGTGTATCAGCAACACCTGAAGAAAAAACATCTTTGTCTGACTATACTATATGTTGTTCCATTCTTAGTGTAAAATATTTCAATTTCCTTCTGTTTGGGTCTTTTAAAAAGTATCTTCAATCTGATGATCAGTGCAAGAGACTGAAATATTGCAATAAATCTTTCATAAATGCTATTCCTTGTTGTGAGAGGGTTTTCCTTTATCTTTCCAACAGAATTAGTCACTCACCAGGCTTTTGCGAAAGTGTTAGTGAATTATTTCATGATAACTGGCCTAAATCTCTCACCTGCTGTTCTTAAATAATAATGTACTTAATCTAGTTTTCTTCAGATTTAGAACAATACAGTCAGTCAGAGCTTACAATAGACCTCTGCAGAGTACATGTTTTACAGGTAAACTTGATAAAATGGTGCACAAGGGATTCCACTGCACATTTTTCCCAACCCCTTGTCAACATGATGCTCTAAAGTGAAATATGATAAATTGTGTCAGATCAAATTATTCAGTGAATTTTAAATGGTTTCTTGAGTATAATTGCAGAGGTGTACTCTGCTGGCAGGGGTATTACGGACACATTGAGCAGATATCCTGAGCTGATGCTTGAATACACTTGTGTGTGCAAAATCATTTTATGCCTTGAATCCCGGTATTTCATTTGGAACAAGTTGGGGTGAATTGCTGTTTCCTTCTTTAAAACCTATAACTTCATGTTGCTGCTGCTATACAGCAGCACTTCATACATTCCGATAAAATATAAGAAAGCTTAATTTTAGTCTTTGTGTTACTCACTGTACTCAGCTGTTAGCCAAACTAAAAGCAAAAAATGATAGAGATGGGGTTGTGAGGTGGTCTATGGTATCGAACTAGTGATAAACTTTTTTTATTGGTCTGTTCATTATTTAAGGCTGTGAACTATTATGTGGTACAGTGTTGGCCATTGCATAACACAATAACGGACGGTAGTGCAAGGTTAATTTGTTGATTCGGCCGAGTGCAGTGTTAGATTGAACCGTTATAAATTACCATTCCTTGGTATTTATTGTTTGTGAAGAATATGATACGGTTATGAACAATTAATTTAGAGCATCATTCCCATAGTTGGTATAAAATAGGTCATAGGCTTCAGAATTGCAGGGAGTTAGAAGAACTGGCATACAAAGAGTAATTTTAATTTCAACTGATCTTTCTATGGTTCGTCCCCTCAGGGGGATACAACTATTGTATCTATGGGAATTAGCGCTCCCAGGGGACTATGTGAGGGCCCGAGCTAAAGGTTAGGTAGGCTTCGTTTTTGTTGTAATAAAATAGGTTTTTGTTTTGTTACGGACCATCTTTTTTCGGTTCACTGCTGTCCTGTTTTTCAGCACCTACTACTTTCTTCTTCAACTTTTTTCTTGTTTCATGAACTTCTTTCCTAGCTTACTGTTTCTGTGCACCTCGTGCATAGATTCCGCGTTCCCTCAACTCCATACTAAATGGTGCCTTCCTCCTTCCTCTCTTGGAACATCTTTGTCGTGGTTAAGGGAGGCTAAAACTTTCTTATATAATAATAATAATTCTATGGTTCGTCTTTATAGTCTATTATGTTTATTTTTTCCTTCTAGAATTTAAAATGTTCATTCTACTTTTGTATTTCCTAACTTACTGGTGCGCAGAGCACTGATACTGATGTTTGAAGATGCCTTAATGTATTGAGAGTGCTTCAATTTTTGAGCTCTGTGATGTTTTCTAACTCATTATTTACTGCTAGTTCTTTCGTAGATTTGAATATTCAGTTTCATGTTGTGTCTTGTGTGTATATTTTTGAACTTATTAGCCGGAAAATGTTGAAACGAGCCTTGAGCGATGGTGTTCTAATTATTGTTTTTGATAGGGAAATAGTTTATTTAATTCATTATCGTCCGAAAGTTACGTTGTGTCGAAATTTTAGAAGCGAAATACATTTTTAGATGTTGAAAATATTTATTCATTTATGCAGGGATGAGTTGTTGGCTTATATTTTGCTCCCCCCTCTTATAAATTTAGTGATGTAAAGTAACGAGCTGAGAGTTTGCTAGGCCTTTTTTTTGTTGCAATTAAAATGCTTAGTTTTCTTTTGTTATGGCCCATCGTTTTGCGGCGCTCTGCCATGCTGTTTTTACATCACCTATGGCTTTCTTCTTCCGCTTTAATTTTTTTTCATAACCTATCTTCAATTTTCTGTTTCTATGCGTTTCGTATCTTGTGTGTAAACACACCTTGTGTATTAATTCCTCATTCCCTGTACTCCGTACTTGAAGGTGTGTCTTCCTCTCTTTGAAAAGCTATGTTGTGGTAAGAGAGGCTGATTCCAAGTCATACTCTAAGCTAATCTGCAGAACTTGTTAGTATTTACATTGAAAACTTGCTGTGGAGAACATGTGAAGAACATGTGAAGGAGAACATGTGAAGTCCTGCAAGTAACATACTTAAGCCATTAATATGTTGAAAATAGAATGCGTTTTTGATTCCGTTGCTCACCACCTTTCGCTTCATTGCTTTCATTTGTATTTAATTTACAATTTAAATATGTATAAGTTTTTATACATAAAAAAGGTGTATAGTAACTTCAGAGAGATATTGAATGAGGTAGCTTTTTTAGGGAAACGCACCATGGAATGAACGAAATTAATACACTTTGATTTCTCTCAGAGGGATACAACAATTGTATCTATGGGAATTAGCACTCCCAGGGGTACTATGTAAGGGCTTGAGCTAAAGGTTAGGTAGGCTTTCTTTTTTGTTGAAATAGAATAGGTTTTTATTTTGTTACGGACCATCTTTTTTCGAATCACTGCTGTTCTGTTTTTCAGCACCTACTACTTTCTTCTTCAACTTTGATCTTGTTTCATTAACTTCTTTCTCATCTTACCGTTTCCGTGCCCTTTCTGCATAGATTCCACGTTCCCTTAACTCCATACTAAATGGTGCCTTCTTCCTTCCTTTCTTTGGATCGCCTTTGTTGCGCATAGGGAGGCTTAAACTAACTGATAATCTATAATCTTCTTCAACTTCTATCTTCGCTTACTGTTTCTATGCACCTTGTGCATAGAGTCTGCATTCCCTCAACTAAATGGTGCTTTCATCCTTCTCTTTGAACATCTTTGCCATGGTAAAAAGAGGCTAAAACTTTCTTATTTAATCATAATAATAATGGGCTTTGATTTACTTCTATCAGCTGATCCACTCCATGCTCAAGGGAGCCCTCCCACTCCACAAAATTACGCGGTACGTTACTTTAGGTGGGTGTTACAGCCGCATTTTCTGTGTCTCTATTTTTATATCCTTATAAGTGGTATGTTTAATGGCATTCTTGAACTGCTCCTCCGTCATTTCCTGACTTGCTGTTCTCAACTGTGGTATTCCCGCGTGCAGCGCTTCCAACGAATCTGTTTCAAATTATGTAATTGGGATTCCTGTCTTTGAGTTCTAATCAGGAACTCAACCTTTTACCTTTTACGAAACCTTTACGAAACCCAACCTTTTTTACGAAAGAGCGTAGGTTTTTCTTTAGTTTTGGGGCCATCGTATTTCCATCCACTGCAGTCAATTTTTCACCATTTCTGACGATTTCCTTCACCTATTGCCTGGCTTCAGGAACTGCCCTCTTCATTTGCTATTAATTACGTGCATGGAGTCTTGTATGGAAATCAACCTTGTGCATTCATTCGCCGTTCTTTCAAGTCCATATTGAACGATTCCTTCATTTATTTGATAGAACTTTGTTGTGGTTACAGTGTCTTGTACTGCTAATGATCTAACTTAATGTTTGTTGTTTAGTGTGAACTGACTTTTTTGGTTCATTGCTATCCTGTTCTTTGAAACCTTACATATTCAACATATGATTTTTATCATAAACATCCTACCTTGCTGCTTTCATGTAAAATATCTTATACGGGAACACGCCTTGTGCATAGATTCCTTGATCTCTTATTGCCCCACCAAATGGTGCCTGCTTCCTTACTGTTTGTAGAACTCTTTTTTTTTGTGGCGAGAGGTGCTAATCGATGTCATATTCTTCTATATTTTCTGCCTCTTATCGTTTCTTTATATAATCCTTTCAACAGTGTATCATGAATGCGGGTAATTTTAACTTTCCCTCATAACAATAATGTAATCTCTGTTTGTTCTTAGCGCTCCTGTGGTGAATGTAGGAGGGCTTGAGCGAAAGGTTAGGTAAGCCTTTCTTTCGGTGAAACAGAATCATGTTTTTTTCTCTTTTGTTACGGGCCATCTTTTTTTCGGTTCATTGCTGTCCTGCTTTTCATCCCCTACGACATTCTTCAACTTTCATCGTGTTTCATAAACTTCTTACTAAACTCACTGTTTCTACGCATATTCTGAATAGATACCGCGTTCCCTCAACTACATACTAAATGGTGCCTTCCGTTCTTCGGAACGCAATCTTTTAGGGGATTGGGAGGCTTGAACTATTATCTGATCTAATCCTTCTTCTCTTTGCATCGCCTATGGGGAGGATAAGGAGCTTAAACTAATACCTAATCAAATCTATTCTGCCCTCTGTTTATTATTAACAAATGCGGTAGTTCATAACGGGTGTGTGCTCTAGTACTCAATGTGTTCGAGTTTCTTTATTATTGAAGCTGGAATGGCGCTTGAAAGAAAATTTTGTAAATTTTTTGGTGTTGACATTACTCGAAAAGTTTGAATGCTGGAAACGTACATACATTAGAAAATCAATTCTCCCGACGTTTAGTTCATAAACTTAGAAGGGGAAAACTGATGTTGCACTTTTTATCACAAATAAATATCTTGATGTGGAATTTTATATGATCCTTTTTACCTTTGAACACGGCGCGCAATCGTCTGCTTCATCAGTATAGAAAAGTATCAAAACACCCTGTATGACTAAATTAAACCAATTTTCCTATTGTTTCAACTGACGTTTTAATATATGAAGCTGTCCCTATGATAAACTCGGAGATCGATAACCTTTTAGTACTGGTGGAAAAGCTCGGAGGCGGACGGAATTCTATTTTTCTAAAATCCGTCGTGCGGAAGCAACTGCACAAAATTCTGGTGGAAACTGGTAGGGTCCATGTTTTATCCGATTTACTGGCTTCCTGACCAACCCTGCCGAAGAAGACTTACGGGTTTCACGAGACTGCTAGAGCAGTTACAACACAGCCTCCTTTCTGCCTTAACATTGTTCCGCTGGTGATTCTTCAGCTATTCTTGGGCCTCAGCCATCAGTTATCGCGGATTGTGCGACCATCGTCGAGCGTCTCCACTCTCATCACGGCCGCTGGGAGTCCGAGCCATCCGAAGGGGGAAGGAGTGGATCTACTAACTGGGGGCCATTGGAAGGTCTGCCAAGGATTTTTACATCATAATCCTGAGTTTCCACAAGGTGAGGCAATCTGCCAGTGAATCTCCTGATCTCGCCCCTTGCCATCTTATTTGAAGTGGATGATCCCATAGAACTGGACCGTCATTTTGTTTCCACCAGGTTTTTGTGCCAATACTATAATTACCATAATTACTATAATTGCTCAAATATCATTCATATCTCTCATACTATATTCATGCAAAATTCTAAGTTCTGGTTCCCTTTCTCCACAGGTGTGAATGTTGTGAGCCTGGCGTGGATGGGGAGAGCTGGAACTTGTATATAACAATAAAGATAAAAAATAACCTGGAAGGAAGAAAACTTTCTTCCATAAGTAATAAACGATTTGTTATTTCACCTTCAACCTTTAGTTAGTAATTAGACGGCACAGAAACAGCCTAGTGGTAATTAATTCTTGCAGAGCTTCTTCAAGCTCTCAATTCATTTCACATTCATTTTTTTGTATAGCAACACCGGCTGTCGGTTCTGTTCCTGATCGTACGTCTGGAAGGGCAGAGTACGCTGCATCGTAGTACGCTGCCGCTGCTGACGTCACGTAACCCTAGTGACGTCATCCGGCTTGTGTGAAATGAAGCCTTTCTATTGGCTAGTCGAGTTTGCGAATGTGCACTGACGTCCCAATAGAAGTGACTTTACCTCCTCTAGTCTACCATGGCAGGCAGGCGGAGCGTAAGGGGACCATGTCCAAAAGCTGGTCGACTTTTGTTCTATTGGATGTATGTCTATGAAAATTTGCAGACTACTAGATCTCCACATTTGTAACAACTTTTGTTCAAGAAAAATTTTTCCACAGGACATAGAAAATTTATTATTTAAAAAAAAAACAAAATTATATATATACATATATTATTCATTATAACTTCGAAATTTACAAAGCTAGAGCAATGCGGTTTGTTGCATTTGAAAGTCCAACGTGTGTTCTATCTAATTTATTGGGGCATTTTTTGATTTATTTCATTCAGAATTTATATGAATTTTTTTGTAAGGGTCAGGGCAAAAGTTATACTTTTTAGGGTAAAAAAAGTCTACGGAAAGCTTTACAGAAAAAAATTTGGAAATGCCTCAGTAAGTTAGATAGAGCAAACATGTCACTTTCAAATGCAACAAACCGCATTGCTCTAGCTTTGTAAACTTCGGAGTTAGAACGACAAACGTCTTGATAACTTACTTTTTTTATAAAACCTATTTTTAAGAAAAAAAATGCTTCTCCTCCTACAGTTTTTGAGCTACAGTGATGATTTTGGTATCATTGGATGCAGAAAAACAAGGGCTTTACAATGTATTGAGAAGTTTTTCGAAATTCATTCTTGTTTCAAAGTTATGACGTCATAAATTTGAATTTTCTTGAGAACATTTGGATTTTTTTCTTTTTAATTTTTTAAATTTTTATATTGGAAATTTGAGGAAAAGCATTCAAGTTTTTGGAATTTCCACGCTATTCTGCATCCAATGATACCAAAATCATTACTGTAGCTCAAAAACTATCAGAGAAAAAGCATTTAGAAACCCCCCTCCCATATGTCGTTTTCTATGATTTCCCATTTTCTTTTCAAGAAAATCGCATTTTGTCATTAATGATAAATGATTCTAAATTGCATTTCCTATCAGTATACCAAATTTCATTGCTCTAAATTCAATAATAAAAAAAATACCTTGAGGAATATGAATGATGAAATATATGAAAAAAATAAAATGAAATAAAATTGAAAATTTGAGAATTTTTTTTTTCATGAATGTCCGCGTTATTCTGCATTCAATGATACCAAAATCATTACTGTAGCTCAAAAACTGTAGGAGGAGAAGCATTTAGAAACCCCCCCCCCAAAAATGTCGTTTTCTATGATTTCCCATTTTCTTTTCAAGAAAATCGCATTTTGTCATAAATGATAAATGATTCTGAATTGCATTTCCTATCAGTATACCAAATTTCATTGCTCTAGGTTCAAAAATGAAAAAAAAACGTCCGTAAGGGGGATGCTCTCCCCCCCCCCCGGAGGGGATGTTAGCTCTGGGATACGTTCCTGATATTTTTACAGACAATCGGGGACATATCTCAAACTCATTTAAAGCAATAAAAAAAATCGGGAGAATCGACTTTTGGACTGCAGCTAAGGGGGAAATGGTCCCCGTAAGGCACCACAGCTGAGCTGACTGGCGGGGTAGGGAGCGCCACAGCAGAACACGTACAAGAGTCCGATCTACAGTGTCCCCAACTTCGCCCTCCCTCGCCTGATAAATGCCTGGTACATCATTATGTTAAGACATCTTGATGTTAATTAAGGCATCGGTATAATTCTTTCATTCTTAAAATGAAAAGCAAGGCGAAAATCGCTCTACGAATTGCCATTTTATTATTACAAATAGTAAAGTCTAAATGAATAAAATTGAACGTTTCGAACTGAACAGTTCATCTTCAGCAAAGAAAAGAATTCTGCGACAAATCAAAACGAAAATGAGTAAATTAAAACTACATTATGCAAAAGATTACTACAACATATACTTAAAAATAGTCGTAGATCTAAAACTAAGATATAAAACAAAACAAAAATTAAAAAACCTAAACTAATGATCATGTATTTGCAACGAGAAGAGGAAAAGCACTTTGAGTATCATTTAGAGGGGGTCTGAGCTTAAAAATGAATAGCGACTCGAAGATGCGTAAATCAGTCATATGAGGGGCACCTTCAAGGATTTTAAAATGATTTACGGAAACAGGGACGTTACAGTTTTCCGCATGGGATCGAACAGAGGACAGTGGAGGAGAACCAAGTGGACGACCGGTTCTACAGCTGCGCCCAGCGTGCTCGGCTACTCTGGACATAAGAGTACGACAGGTGGAACCTATGTACTGTGATTCACATTGTGAACAACTAAACTGGTAAACTACAGAGAAGCACATAGCAGTGGGCAGCTTATCCTTAAAGCGGAAAAGGGAACCGATTGTGAAATTGTTGAATAGAATAGAATGAATTTTAAGTTGTGGAAAAAACTTGCTGATTAGGAGTTGAACCTCCTGATTTAACTTAATAGATTGATGGCCAAAGAAGGGAAGCTTTAAGAAAAATTTCTGTTGATCACATGATTGGAGTGCCGGCGTTTGATCATAGATTTTAGACAAATTTTACCAAAGTGTTTATCGATAGTAATCAAAGGAAAACCATTTCTAAGAAAAAATTGTCGTAAAAGGTCAAATTCTTGATGTAAAATTCGGAAGTTAGAACAAACTTTAAACGCTCCATGGATGAGAGTTCGAATGCCGCAGAGTTTAAAACGGGTCGCACACAGAAGCTAAAATAACTAGTAACTAAACCCGAGAAAGTGCCTTTCCTATAAACAGAACATTGGAAAGTATTATCAATTCTGCTACCATTGACATCCAGAAACGGTAAACGGTTATTCGTTTCATCTTCCCTGGTAAAATTAATATTCTTATGACGAGAATTCAAATAGTTGAGAAAAAGGTCCGCGTGAGATCTCCCTTTGAATAGAACAAATGTATCGTCTACATACCTTTTGTAAAAAACCGGTTTAGAAAGATTAGGACAGTCATTTAACCAGCTTTCCTCATGTTGGCACATAAAAATATTGGCGAAAGTTGGACCGAGAGGTAAGCCCATGCCCAATCCGTCTACCTGCTGGTAATATTTGTTGTTGAAGATGAAAAAGCAATTGCAAATAGCCAGTTCTAACAGTTTCTGCATAATCTTACGGGAAAACCCCATGAATACCGAACAATTTGAGAATAATTTGGCTAAACAGATTTCAATGGTTTCAATAATCGGAACATTTGTAAACAAATTATCTACGTCAAACGAAGTCATGAACAGGTCATCAGTGTTATCAAAGTCTGATAAGCTTTCTACGAAAGATCTTGAGTTCTCAACGGTATAAGAATTCGTAGTAAAGGGGTTTTAAGATTGGAACAAAAAATCTAGCTGGGTTAAAACTCGGGGTGTTAAACGCTGCAAAAATTGGCCTAAACTGAAATTTAGTGGAGAAATGTGGTTTATCACATTGAATCACAGAAATCACATCAATGAAACATAAATGTAGCATATTCGAAATTGAGACCCCAAGTATAATTGCACCATGTATTCAATTTTCAAATTAGACTGATGAAACGAGCGTCAAATTAATAAAAGTTGTTTTACTGTCCTGATCTGTGTTATTTTCTTTGCAGATTGTCCAGGCACGTGCTGGTGTTGTGCATTCCACACTGAGTCGACGCCAAATCGCCACGATGAGTAAGCTGAAGTTTTACCTTCTCTGCTTCGTGGTGAGTTGTGCACTCAAAACAGAGGCTGTGACTGAATAAGCAAAATTCCATCGAATACCGACTGAGAATTTGTTTCAAATAATTCATTTCAAAGTCATTTTTGCTCCTCAGCGCATTGAGTATTCGGAGGACTTTTTACCAAACAGACCTTTTACTTTTGTTACATTAATTGAGTTCTCACTCGCACCTTAGCTGCAGTGGAATTTTTCTAATCATTGTTTTAATAGGAACACAGCTAAAATTGGGCCACAGAGACCTCTACCACAATCCTGTCGCACGCGGACTGAAGGAGCATTTTGATTACTCCGAAACTCAGTGGGTACGTCTTCATGATTACTCTGAACGCACAGCTAGATGGCGGTGACGTTAAGTACTTAGATGCACATCAGTAATGTAGAGTAATCAGATGCACTATTGTAACGCTCAGTACTCATATGTACTGGTGTAACTTCGAGTTCTCAGATGCCCGCTCGTTGCGTGAAATACTAAGGAGATTTCGATTGCGTATAGAATTCAATACTATGCTTTGCTTTGAGATTTCGCTTTGCTTTGAGATTTTGAATTCATTCTTATCCCAACTGCGTTTGTAAGTGGACAAATTTCGCTTGCTTAAAGATTAGGGGAAGCTACAACACAAAAATCACCTAATTTACTAAATTTTTAAAATTTTTAGGTTCTCGTTTCTATTGCACCTACTGAAACAAAAATGCATACAGGTATGTAAAATGAATTCTAAACACATTAGCTTTCATGAAAGTTTTTGATTTTCGCAATAGAAAAAAGTTATTGTACAAAAAATACATGCATAAATATACCAGGCTTCTCCTCCCTATGGGAGGGTAGCAGACAGCAGGCCACAATCATCACTCTTAGTCACTAGGAGGCGAGAGAGGCAGCACTGGCCGTACCAGAGCTGCCAGGATCAGCAGCAGCCCAGAAAAACCACCTTCCACAGTCAGGCCCGACAGCCATAGCTGGTTTACCCCGACCGCTTCATAGAGTGCAGCCCCTCCCCCGCACAGGACAGGTCAACTCCATCAGACGCAGGCAGGCTTCCAGTACCGCGTCAAAAATAAAATTTCCTTATTATGCACTGCCCCCATACACTTCTAATCCCAGTCACCCTTTTCGCCATGTCCGCAGTCAGACCCCTCTCATACAAAGGCCGTTTCACCCTATCCATCTAACTCATCCGTGGTCTGCCTCGCGCTCTAATACCACTCACTTCCGACATATAAATCTTTTTCACCAGCCGCTCAACATTCATTCTTGCAACATGCCCAAACCCTCCAAGCACTCTTTCATCCACTCGCCTGCTCAACTTTTTGCTAACACCCGTCTGCCCCTTAACCCACTCATTCCTGATACTATCTCTTCTTGTTACTCCAAACATGCTCCTCAAACAACTCATCTCAAACACATCCAACTTCCTCCTCTCAGCTGCTCTCAAACCCCAGGACTCTGCTCCAAACAGCAAAACAGGCACGATCAAGCTTTCATACAGTCCGCTCTCAGCATTCATACTCAAACTCCTGCATTCAAAAACTTTCCTCATTGCACCCAATGTCTTGCGGCCTTCACTCACTCGATGCCTCACTTCTACGTCCATACTATCCTTAACAGCCACATCCGACCCGAGGTACCTAAAATGCTATGGTACCTCCGAGGTGCACAGAATAATGGAAGACTGAAGAAAAGTCAAGGGCTCTAAGGAAAGTTTTATTTCAAACTAGAGACCACTCCCGACTCCTCCCTCCAGGCATCTCCCATCCAGCGCACACTTTTATGCCTATAAATGAAAATTCTTAGTTAATTACAATTACCATTACCGTTACAGTGGGGGCAATAGTGGTTGAACGTTTGAAATTTAAATATTAATAGCTACATGTTGATCTATACAATACACGGCATTAAAGTGAAAAATTTATCAGGTTCTTGTTCAGAGGACCAGAACGTTATAGTTCACAATTGATACGCCGTAAGTGTTCCTGGCACACTCCACGGTTACCCAGTCTGGGCCATCAACGCGACGGTCCGAGAAGCTCCCACACGTCCATGGGTCCCTCAGGACAGGCAGCCTACAGAGGCGGTGACGAGGTTCAAGCGCGCAAACAGTACAACAATACAGAAGTACAGCACGCGAACATGGGCTGAAGTGTAACCGTAAACGTTACGTTGCCTGAATGCATTACACGGCACTGAAGATTAGATGAAGTGAACAGAGACGGGTTGCTGAGGAATCTGACGCTCAAACTTGTTGCGTTCTGAGGTCAGCTGCGGTCACGTCTTGAATGAAGTTCCGAACAAAATGTGCTAGCGCGTATCAGCCGCAGGTATCTAAATTTTACATTTTGAATCTAAATTTACATCGACATGTAGAATTTTGTATACGAGGTACCTCCTCTAACCCTTCACCATTCATCCTCACATCCAAAGTTCCAAACACTCCACCTCATGAACATCTCATCACCTTACTTGTGTTCACATCTACCCTCAATTTACGCCTTTCACACACTCTACCACACTTTGCAACCAGTATTTTCAGTTTTTCCTCTGAATCAGCCACAAGCGCATGTATCTTCCACAAACAACAGCTGACACACTTCCTAATACATACCATTTTGTCCCACCAACTGCGCACCTTTTCCCAACACTCTGGCATTCACTTCTCTCACCACAACATCCATAAACAAATTATTATTAAACAACCACGGCGACATCACACATCCCTGTCTCGCACCTGTCACAACTGGGAACCACTCACTCACCTCATTCCCTACTCTCACTCATGCCCTGCTTGCAATGTAGAAACTCTTGATCGCATTCAACAGTCTCCCACCCACTCCATAAAAGCTTACAACTTGCCATAGAGCTTCACTGTCCACTCTGTCATACGCCTTCTCTAGATCCATAAATGCCCAATATACATCTTTTCCTATTACTAAGTATTTCTCATTTACCTGCCGCACATCAAACATTTGACCCACACAACCTCTACCACTTCTAAAACCGCATTGTCCTTCAGCAAGCACACGATCCGTCATCACTCTCCCTTTTCCAATTAGAACTCTTTCATACAGCTTCCCAGCGACACTCAGTAGACTTATACCTCTAGAATTACTGCACTCATGCCTGTCACCTTTCCCCTTGTAGAACGGAACTACAAACGCGCTACACCAATCTACTGGCACATTCCTAGCCTCAAAAAACACATTAAATAAACGTGCCAACCATTCTACAACCACATTTCCTCCTTTCTTTAGACATTCAACCGTGCAGCTATCCATACCTGGAGCTTTCCCATTTTTCATCACATCCAACGCACCTTTCACTTCTACACTTCTTATTCGACTTCTATTCACTTCACCAAACACAGGCATTCTGACATCACTTCCAACAGCTATCACTCTCGCAACCCTATCATTTTTCACGTTAGGCAGTTTCTCAAAATACTCCGCCCATCTCTTTCTCACATCACAACCCTCCCCTAGCAGCCTACCATTTGCATCCTTCACTCATGCCTAACTCTCCCCCAGTCCTTCCCTAATAAGACCTGAGCAGCCAAGTTTATCGCAACAAGTCACGGCTGGTCGTGCAGCGTCTTGAATGACGGCTTGGGCTGCGGCATCTTGAATAATTGCTGGGGCTGCGGCATCTTGAATAATGGCTGGGGCTGTGGCATCTTGAATAATGGCTGGGGCTGTGGCATCTTGAATAATGGCTGGGGCTGCAGCATCTTGAAAAACGGCTGGGGCTGCGGCATCTTGAATAACGGCTGGGGCTGTGGCATCTTGAATAATGGCTGGGGCTGCGGCATGTTGAATAACGGCTGGGGCTGCGGCATCTTGAATAACGGCTTGGGCTGCAGCATCTGGAATAATGGCTGGGTCTGCGGGATCTTGAATAATGGCTGGAGCTGTGGCATCTTGAATAACGGCTGGGGCAGCGGCATCTTGAATAACGGATGGGGCTGCAGCATCTGGAATAATGGCTGGGTCTGCGGCATCTTGAATAATGGCTGGGCTGCGGCATCTTGAATAACGGCTGGGGCTGCGGCATTTTGTATAATGGCTGGGGCTGCGGCATTTTGAATAATGGCTGAAGTTGCGGCATCTTGAACAATGGCTGGAGCTGCGGCATCTTGAATAACGGCTGGGGCTGCGGTATCTTGAATAATGGCTGGGGCTGCGGCATCTTGAATAACGGATTGGGCTGCGGCATCTTGAAAACGGCTGGGGCTGCAGCATCTTGAATAATGCCTGGGGCGGCGGTTCTTGAATAATGGCTGGGGCTGCGGCATCTTGAAGAACGGCTGGGGCTGCGGTATCTTGAATAACGGCTGAGTCTGCGTCATCTTGAATAATGGCTGGGGCTGTGGCATCTTAAATAATGGTTTACGCTGCGGCATCCTGAATAATGGCTGGGGCAGCGGCATCTTGAATAACGGCTGGGGCTGCAGCATCTTGAATAATGGCTTGGGCTGCGGCATCTTGAATAACGGCTGGGGCTGCAGCATCTTGAATAATGGCTGGGGCTTCGGCATCTTGGATAATGGCTATGGCTGCGGTCTCTTGAATAACGGCTGGGGCTGCGGCATCTTGAATAATGACTGGTGCTGCGGCATCTTGAATGATGGCTGGAGCTTCGGCATCTTGAATAATGGCTGGGGCTGTGGCATCTTGAATAATGGCTGGGGCTGCGGCATCTTGAATAATGGCTTGGGCTGCGGTATCTTGAATAACGGCTGGGGCTGCAATATCTTGAATAACGGCTGAGGCTGCGGCATCTTGTATAATGGCTGGGGCTGCGACATCTTGAATAATGACTGGAGTTGCAGCATCTTGAATAATGGCTGGGGCTTCGGTATCTTGAATAACGGCTGAGGTTGCGGCATCTTGAATTATGACTGGGGCTGCGCCTTCTTGATTAATGGCTGGGGCTGCGGAATCTTGAATAACGGTTATGGCTACGGCATGTTAAATAACGGCTGGGGCTGCAGCATCTTGATTAATGGCTGGGGCTGCGGCTTCTTGAATAATGGCTGGGGGTGCGGCATCTTGAATAACGGCTATGGCTGTGGTCTCTTGAATAACGGCTGAGCCTGCGGAATCTTGAATAATGGCTGGGGCTGCGGCACCTTGAATAATGGCTGGAGCTGCGGCATCATGAATAATGGCTGGTGCTGCGGCATCTTGAATAATGGCTGGGGCTGCGGCATCTTTAATAACGGCCGGGGCTGCGGCATCTTGAATAATGACTGGGGCTGCGGCATCTTGAATAACGGCTGGGGCTGCGGCATCATGAATAACCGCTGGGGCTGCGGCATCTTGAATAATGGCTGGGGCTGCGGCATCTTGAATAATGGCTGGTGCTGCGGTATCTTGAATAATGGCTGGGGCTGCGGCATCTTAAATAACGGCCGGCGCTGCGGCATCTTGAATAATGGCTGGGGCTGTGGCATCTTGAATAATGGCTGGGGCTGCGGCATCTTTAATAATGGCTGGGGCTGCGGCATCTTGAATAATGGCTAGGGCTGCGGCTTCTTGAGTAATGGCTGGGGCTGCGGGATCTTGAATAACGGCTGGGGCTGCGGCATCTTGAATAATTGCTGGGGCTGCGGCATCTTGAATAACTCCTGAGGCTGCGGTATCTTGAATAACGGCTGAGGCTGCGGCGTCTTGAATTATGACTGGGGCTGCGGCATTTTGAATAATGGCTGGGGCTGAGGCATCTTGAATAACGGTTGTGGCTACGGCATGTTGAATAACGGCTGGGGCTGCAGCATCTTGAGTAATGGCTAGGGCTGCGGCTTCTTGAATAATGGCTGGGGGTGCGGCATCTTGAATAACGGCTTTGGCTGCGGTCTCTTGAATAACGGCTGAGGCTGCGGCATCTTGAATAATGGCTGGGGCTGCGGCATCTTGAATAATGACTTGAGCTGTGGCATCATGAATAATGGCAGGTGCTGCGGCTTCTTGAATAATGGCTGGGGCTGCGGCATCTTAAATAACGGCCGGGGCTGCGGCATCTTGAATAATGGCTGGGGCTGCGCCATCTTGAATAACGGCTGGGGCTGCGGCATCTTGAATAATGGCTGGGGCTGTGGTATCTTGAATAACGGCTGCGGCATCTTGAATAATGGCTGGGGCTGCGGCATCTTGAATAATGGCTGGTGCTGCGGCATCTTGAATAATGGCTGCGGCTGCGGCATCTTAAATAACGGCTGGCGCTGCGGCATCTTGAATAATGGCTGGGGCTGTGGCATCTTGAATAATGGCAGGGGCTGCGGCATCGTGAATAATTGCTGGGGCTGCGGCATTTTGAATAATGGCTGGGGCTGCGGCATCTTGAATAATTGCTGGGGCTGCGGCATCTTGAATAACGGCTGGGGCTGCAGCATCTTGAATAATGGCTGGGGCTTCGGCATCTCGGATAATGGCTATGGCTGCGGTCTCTTGAATAACGGCTGGGGCTGCGGCATCTTGAATAATGACTGGTGCTGCGGCATCTTGAATGATGGCTGGAGCTTCGGCATCTTGAATAATGGCTGGGGCTGTGGCATCTTGAATAATGGCTGGGGCTGCGGCATCTTGAATAATGGCTTGGGCTGCGGTATCTTGAATAACGGCTGGGGCTGCAATATCTTGAATAACGGCTGAGGCTGCGGCATCTTGTATAATGGCTGGGGCTGCGACATCTTGAATAATGACTGGAGTTGCAGCATCTTGAATAATGGCTGGGGCTTCGGTATCTTGAATAACGGCTGAGGTTGCGGCATCTTGAATTATGACTGGGGCTGCGGCATCTTGATTAATGGCTGGGGCTGCGGCATCTTGAATAACGGTTATGGCTACGGCATGTTAAATAACGGCTGGGGCTGCAGCATCTTGATTAATGGCTGGGGCTGCGGCTTCTTGAATAATGGCTGGGGGTGCGGCATCTTGAATAACGGCTATGGCTGTGGTCTCTTGAATAACGGCTGAGCCTGCGGAATCTTGAATAATGGCTGGGGCTGCGGCACCTTGAATAATGGCTGGAGCTGCGGCATCATGAATAATGGCTGGTGCTGCGGCATCTTGAATAATGGCTGGGGCTGCGGCATCTTAAATAACGGCCGGGGCTGCGGCATCTTGAATAATGACTGGGGCTGCGGCATCTTGAATAACGGCTGGGGCTGCGGCATCATGAATAACCGCTGGGGCTGCGGCATCTTGAATAATGGCTGGGGCTGCGGCATCTTGAATAATGGCTGGTGCTGCGGTATCTTGAATAATGGCTGGGGCTGCGGCATCTTAAATAACGGCCGGCGCTGCGGCATCTTGAATAATGGCTGGGGCTGTGGCATCTTGAATAATGGCTGGGGCTGGGGCATCTTTAATAATGGCTGGGGCTGCGGCATCTGGAATAATGGCTGGGGTTGCGGCTTCTTGAGTAATGGCTGGGGCTGCGGGATCTTGAATAACGGCTGGGGCTGCGGCATCTTGAATAATTGCTGGGGCTGCGGCATCTTGAATAACTCCTGAGGCTGCGGTATCTTGAATAACGGCTGAGGCTGCGGCATCTTGAATTATGACTGGGGCTGCGGCATTTTGAATAATGGCTGGGGCTGCGGCATCTTGAATAACGGTTGTGGCTACGGCATGTTGAATAACGGCTGGGGCTGCAGCATCTTGAGTAATGGCTGGGGCTGCGGCTTCTTGAATAATGGCTGGGGGTGCGGCATCTTGAATAACGGCTATGGCTGCGGTCTCTTGAATAACGGCTGAGGCTGCGGCATCTTGAATAATGGCTGGGGCTGCGGCATCTTGAATAATGACTTGAGCTGTGGCATCATGAATAATGGCAGGTGCTGCGGCTTCTTGAATAATGGCTGGGGCTGCGGCATCTTAAATAACGGCCGGGGCTGCGGCATCTTGAATAATGGCTGGGGCTGCGCCATCTTGAATAACGGCTGGGGCTGCGGCATCTTGAATAATGGCTGGGGCTGCGGTATCTTGAATAACGGCTGCGGCATCTTGAATAATGGCTGGGGCTGCGGCATCTTGAATAATGGCTGGTGCTGCGGCATCTTGAATAATGGCTGGGGCTGCGGCATCTTAAATAACGGCTGGCGCTGCGGCATCTTGAATAATGGCTGGGGCTGTGGCATCTTGAATAATGGCAGGGGCTGCGGCATCTTGAATAATTGCTGGGGCTGCGGCATTTTGAATAATGGCTGGGGCTGCGGCATCTTGAATAATTGCTGGGGCTGCGGCATCTTGAATAACGGCTGGGGCTGCGGAATCATGAATAACGGCTGGGGCTGCGGTATCTTGAATAACGGCTGAGGCTGTCGCATTTTGAAGGGCTGGGGCTGCGGCATCTTGAATAATGGCTTGAGCTGCGGCATCTTAAATAACGGCCGGCGCTGCGGCATCTTGAATAATGGCTGGGGCTGCGGCATCTTGAATAATGGCTGGGGCTGCGGCATCTTGAATAATGGCTGGTGCTGCGGTATCTTGAATAATGGCTGGGTCTGCGGCATCTTAAATAACGGCCGGCGCTGCGGCATCGTGAATAATGGCTGGGGCTGTGGCATCTTGAATAATGGCTGGGGCTGTGGCATCTTTAATAATGGCTGGGGCTGCGGCATCTTGAATAATGGCTTGGGCTGCGGCATCTTGAATAATGGCTTGGGCTGCGGGATCTTGAATATCGGCTGGGGCTGCGGCATCTTGAATAATTGCTGGGGCTGCGGCATCTTGAATAACTCCTGGGGCTGCGCTATCTTGAATAACGGCTGAGGCTGCGGCATCTTGAATTATGACTGGGGCTGCGGCATCTTGAATAATGGCTGGGGCTGCGGCATCTCGAAAAACGGTTATGGCTACGGCATGTTGAATAACGGCTGGGGCTGCAGCATCTTGAGTAATGGCTGGGGCTGCGGCTTCTTGAATAATGGCTGGGGGTGCGGCATCTTGAATAACGGCTATGGCTGCGGTTTCTTGAATAACGGCTGAGGCTGCGGCATCTTGAATAATGGCTGGGGCTGCGGCATCTTAAATAACGGCCGGCGCTGCGGCATCTTGAATAATGACTGGGGCTGTGGCATCTTGAATAATGGCTGGGGCTGCGGCATCTTGAATAATGGCTGGGGCTGCGGCATCTTGAATAATGGCTGGGGCTGCGGGATCTTGAATAACGGCTGGGGCTGCGGCATCTTGAATAATGGCTGGGGCTGCGGCATCTGGAATAATGGTTGGGGCTGCGGCATCTTGAATAATGGCTGGGGCTGCGGCATCTTGAATAATGGGTGGGGCTGCGGGATCTTGAATAACGGCTGGAGCTGCGGCATTTTGAATAATGGCTGGGGCTGCGGCATCTTGAATAACGGCTGGGGCTGCGGCATCTTGAATAATGGCTGGGGCTGCGGCATCTTGAATAATGGCTGGGGCTGCGGCATCTTGAATAATGGCTGGGGCTGCGGCATCTTGAATAATTGCTGGGGCTGCGGCATCTTGAATAACGGCTGGGGCTGCGGCATCATGAATAACGGCTGGGGCTGCGGTATCTTGAATAACGGCTGAGGCTGTGGCATTTTGAATGACTGGGGCTGCGGCATCTTGAATTATGGCTTGAGCTGCGGCATCTTGAATAATGGCTGGGGCTGCGGCATCTTGAATAATGGCTGGAGCTGCGGCATCTTAAATTACGTCTGGTGCTGCTGCATCTCGAATAATGGCTGGGGCTGCGGCATCTTGAATAACGGCTGGGGCTGCGGCATCTTGAATGACGGCTGGGGCTGCGGCATCTTGAATAATGGCTGAGGCGGTGGAATTTTGAATAACGGCTGGGGCTGCTGCATTTTGAATAATGGCTGGGGCTGCGGCATCTTGACAAACGGCTGGGGCTGCGCTATCTTGAATGAAAGTTGAAGCAGCAATGGGGCTGCGCAAAACGGCACCGTTTCAGGCAGGATATTCGAGCGGAACGCAACTATGGCGTTCAAGGGGACGTTTTGCTCAGCAGATGAACAACGTCAGCAGCAATCAAGGCAGCAATGTTTTACACGATGATCATACCTACGGGAAAAGTTATCTCAAAAAATTTTCATCTGAAATACAAATTTTGATAATAGTACCAGTTTTTTCAGGCGCTCAAGCCGTCTACTATCATTCTAGGCATTACTCTGCGTACACACTCAAATTCCCACTGTGGGAAGAAAATGAACTAGAACTACAAGTGGGAAGGAAATGAACTTTATTACTTCCGAAAAGATTTTTTAACAGACGGAAGCCCCAACGACAGTAAGTACAGGCAAAAAGTACGAGTGAGGCTCGTAATGGGTTTTCCTAATTATCAACACAAACCAGAGGGACAAAATGTCGTTAGCCATTTACATGTTCACCTTGAGAGTAGCCAAGAGAAATTTCCCGGAAAAAATCGGAACCCCGAGGACCCAGGATGGAAACATCTTCGCATTCATCCCTGGACAACCGGACTCGAGACGTCAGATTAACACGCCAGAAGAGCTCGACCAATACCTGATGCGGCAACTGGATAAATCATCGAATCAGGTCTTGGGTGTTCACCTCAATTAGGTATCAAAACATGTAACTGTGTCAAATTATATACTCGTATGCCAATAACGCCTTGAATTCTATAACTTCAAACTAGATCTTCAAACTGCATAACTTCATGTCATGAATCAGTTCCAACCTCTAAAGATATATACGGCAGTTTTACCTCAATTTTGACAATCTTATGACAGATGTATATGAACATTTATGACAACTGTATTGGAAATTGCAACAACACCATCAGCAATTTGTACCTACCAATGCTATGATGGAATATTGATAGCCACATTGTTCGCCTTTCCTCCTAAATTGTATGTAATTTTTAACCAACAAATTATTATTATGTGTAAAACATATTAGCTGATTAGATTATCATCGTCGCTAAATTTTTTCTATTTATTTGTATTTTTTTTTAAACTTATTACCTGTTGTATGTGAACTTTGCAACAACGCCTTCAGCAATTTGTACGCATCAATTTTGTATATTGAACTCCAATATTAATCGCTCTTGGCTGAGTATTGAGTGTACTCATGAAATCACGCTAGATTTCTTACTCTTTTCTATACTTTCTAAGCTAGTTTTTAGATAGAAATATCCTTTTAATCTTGACTCTGTATTTCGTTTTAAGTTATACAATAGTACTTACTGCCTACTGTTTACTAATTTTGAATGACTGATCACGCTGATATATTAGATGAAATCGACCCGGATCTCAATCATTTGAACAGAATATTTCCAAACCTAAACGACTCTGAAAACTGCAGATATACTAATATATCAAAATTCAACGAATCTATACGAATAACCCGGCAGGATTTTTCGCTACTGTGTTGGAACTGTAGGTCACTCTATCCAAAATTGGAAGAGATACAATGCACTATTACTGAACTTAAGTATACCTTAGATGTGATTAGCTTCACCGAAAGCTGGCTAGATGACTCGACCAAAGACATGATTAAATTTGAAAATTATCATAGTTACCATTCGCTACGAAAAAACAAGCGAGGCGGGGGCATCAGTACATACATTTCTAAGCACATGGATTCGAGAATCATAGCAAGTGCAACACTGAATCAGGATCATATAGAATCATTATTTGTAGAACTGTCTAGAGAGGGCAAACGAATTGTGCTTGGAACGGTATATACGCCGCCTACAGCCTGTCCTATATCCTTCCTTAATGAGCTTAATCGAATTTTTTCTCAGTTCAACAGGTCCTTCTACAATGACATAATAATATGCGGTGACTTCAACTATGATTTGCTGAAACATGAAAGCTATGAACTAAACTCTAATTTCTTAAATGCATTTCATTCTAAATCTTTCCTTCCGATCATCACAAAGCCAACACGAATAACCTCAGAATGTGCTACGCTGCTTGACAATATCTTTATGACAGATCCAAGTGATTTTCTTGCTTGAATAATTACTTCTGACTTATCAGATCATTTTCCAGTTTTTCTTATTAAGAAAAATGTCTATCTTGCGTGCACCAAAGCACTGGCTGAAACTTACTCATATCGTAAAATAAACGAATCAAATTTAGAAGAAATGCGCACCGTTCTAGAAGATGTAATGCCAACATTGCACATCACCCAACAAAACAATAATGCAAGGAGCATTGATGAATCAGTAGTAAAGTTGACTGAAACTATAATGAACGCATACAATCAGTGTTGCCCAATTGTAACTCGTACAGTTACCCCGAAAAATAAACAAAAGCCCTGGATTACTAGAGACATCGTGATAAATATAAAGAAACGCCAAGCGTACCTAGCCCTCCTTTGCGAAGGGCGAATATCTAGAGAAACATATAACCGATTCAGAAACTATGTGACAAACCAGATAAGAACATCAAAAAAGAGCTACTTTACCCTCAAGTTTACTCAATTCAAAGCTGACGTTAAAAAGACTTGGCGCCTCCTTAACTCTTGTTATAAACCGAATAACGCCGATAAAAAGAAAATTGGATATATCACTCAAGATAATGTAAAATACCATGAGAAGAATGAAATTGCTAATCTCTTCAACAACTTCTTTGTAAACGTAGGGAAAACTATAGCCAATGGTATTCCAAGTGAACCTACTGATCACCTGGAATTTATGGATCATATTCGAGAACACAACTCCTTTTTCTTTACGCCTACAAACTCCTCCGATGTAATTGCGTGCATAAACAACATGAAAAATAAATCGAGTGGGTTACAAACGTTTCCAACTAAAATACTTAAAATAATTGCTGATATTGTGGCCCCGCTGATATCCAATATTATTAACCAGTCTCTCTTACTAGGCACTTTCCCGAACTCCCTCAAAGTTGCTAGAGTAACCCCTATCTTCAAAAATGGTGAAAAAACCTGTGTAAACAATTATCGACCCATCTCCATGTTACCAATTATTAGCAAGGTATTCGAGAAAATTGTGTATAAAAAAGTGTACTCTTATTTTGAACAAAAATTATTTCTCTATGATAAACAATACGGCTTTCGCTGTAAAAAATCAACAACACAGGCAATAATAAATCATTTACAATTCCTTTATTCTAATATAGATAACGGAAAGACTGTCTTCTCTGTATTTCTTGACTTTCGAAAAGCATTCGATTGTGTGGACCATAACATATTACTCTCGAAACTTCATTGTTATGGCATTCGTGGGGTTGCCCATGATTGGTTCAGATCATACCTAACAAATCGGAAGCAATACGTTGTCATTGACGACGCAAAATCGGACCCACAGAAAATTAGCCATGGAGTTCCACAAGGATCTGTTCTTGGGCCTCTCCTTTTTCTGATTTTTATCAACGATATTATTAAATCTACATCATTTTTTAAATTCATACTTTTTGCCGATGACAGTACGCTTTCTGCGGTCCTTCCGAACGAAAATCCCACTACGATTGCGGAGGGTATAAATAATGAACTCCATAAGGTTTCACTGTGGCTTAAAGCTAATAAAATAAGCCTTAATATCGATAAAACAAATTATATTACGTTCTCATACAAGAAAAATATATCTCTACCATCCATTAAAATTGGCGAAGGTGAAATCAAAGAAACCAACTCATGTAAATTTCTGGGCATCATAATAGATAAACATCTGACCTTCGAAGAGCACATCACTCATATTAGTTCTAAATTATCAAAATCCATCGGAATCCTGAATAAAGTTAAAAATTTCCTGCCTGAAACAGCCTTACTAATGCTTTATCGAACGCTCATTTCACCATACCTGCAATACGGAATAGAAGCATGGCATGGAACTGATAAAAATAAAACCAATATAATTTTTACTCTGCAAAAAAGAGCCATCAGAGCGGTAAAGAACCTAGAATATAATGCTCACACAAATGATTCATTCAAAAATTTACACATACTTAAACTCTCGGATCTCTACAAAATCTCCATCTGCAATTTCATCTACAAAACATTAGCTAATGATGGCGACAATAGCCTACAACAGTTATTAACTGCGCAAACTGGTCATCACGACCATTTAACACGAAATAAAAGTAAATTCATGCTTCCTTATTATTCAAAGGCCCGCTCGCAACATAGTATACTATTCGTTGGAACTAAAACCTGGAACTCAATACCTGCGGAGATCCGTGAAAGTAATTCTTACAAGGTATTTAAAAGAAATCTTGAGTCTCACTTCTTATCAGAATACTAGTCGTGTAAGATCACCAAGTCAAATCCTGCCTCCTACATGTCTGGTCCTAATAATGCAATTTGCCATGAGTAATATCGCCGATTTTCAGTCTGCTCCTAAATCGTTATCGAATATACTGTTAAATATTGTCCATATGACCTATATTGTAAAATTAAACATCAATATCGAGTTCATTATCCGGTTGATCAGTCTAATGCGAAACTAGGCTAAGTGAATTAGGTTAAACATTAGTGTACGCCCTAGAATAATGTAATGGTAGGATGCCCTAGAAGTCGCTGAACTTATTCGGGCCCACAGGTAGCTATACTCAACTCTGACCATTGTATTAGACTTAAGAAACATTCTACCTCTGTATCTCCTGTGGTAAATAAATTGTTTAAATTGTTTATATTGTTTAAATATTAAATTGTTTAAAGAATTGCACTCACTTTGGTTTCAGAGTTCTAATTTTTTCATTCCACAAATGTACAGTATTCCTGGAGTACCTAATTTTTCATATCATAAATGTTCATTGAATGAATGATGGCACCGGGACCTCTAGTTTAAGAGCGCTCTCTTCTCAAGTGAAGGGTCTTCGGTTTGATTTTCTTCAGTGCCAGCTTGGCATTTCTCTCGGTTGGAAAAGGGACGAACCTAGTTACAATTTAACACTCAACCCAGTTTTATCTCTAGGAGTACCCTTCGTGACCGTCATATCTTCCGGCCTAAGTCATAACGTATTTCAAAACCACTGATTGAAATCTTTTGTATTAACTTGAGTGGAAGAAACAATATCTTTAAACGTACTCGCACTTGGAGACGCAAAAAACGAATAGACATAATATTTTCTTTGTCTCACATGAAATAGGAAAAATATACTACCGCCATAAATGTTCAATGAATTCTTTTTTCTAATAGACGACATTCTAAATTTAGATTTTTATCATCGAAGTTGCATGATCATTTGTTAAATTTTTTAGCGGTTTTCACAGAGATTAAAATCGAACATTTCAGATGCGACGACGTTGAACTTAGAAGACTACCAGGGTGACGATGCAGGTGGCGTCGTGCGTCACTTCAGGATTGACTCTCCGACGATCCTCGAATTTGGAGTTCTCCGTCAAAAAAGTATTTTTATTCAGTAACCTCTTACAATTAATGTACTGAACACTAACCTCTTTAAGTAAATATACTATACAGTAACCGTTTCCAGTATATATACTCTACAGTAACCTCTTCAAGTAAATATACTTTTTACAGTAACCTCTTCAAATGGATATACTGTAGAGTAACCTCTGCAAGAACTGTAAGACGTAGTTCATGACTGAAGGCGTCTAAACAATGACTCATGGTTAACTTGAGAGAGAATTTAAACTACAATGGAAAATTCTTTCAGTATTCACTCTATATTTCATTGATGCAATCCTGCCTCTTGTCCTCAGAGGCATTGACTTGTTTCGTCAATGTTTCAAGGGAATTGGAAACCAACACTTTGTGCAAACATAAAATATCAATTTATGAAGTAAATTCTGTTTTCGTTCATATGAAGGAGTTGAAAATTGATTTAATTATAGTACTCAAATTTCATAACAAAATTGTATTTATTAATAACTAAAAAGTGATTTTTGTGTGAAATAAATCCCAGCAAACAGTCAGAAATATTAGAGAGTAATAATATGCTAAGATTTCCACCATTAAATCTCAAATGAAACACTTTAAATTCACCGATTAGCTAGATATGGTTTACAAAATGAATGCCACTTTTAGATATTTAATTCTGGTTTGTAGATTAAAATGACAGAATTAAAAGTCATGTCATGAATGAATAGGATACGTTGTGTAACGAAACGGGCTATATTGTTTCACATTTATGGACCTCGAATAAACACATTCCGAATTACACATCTTGAGATGATATCCGATTTTACCTCTTTGTCTAAAGACTCATTTTTTTAGTTTTGCATTGAAATATTGTATTCGATCAAGCAGTCTGCCTCCGTACTTAAATTTCGTTTGTACTCAGTCATCTCATGAGCAGGGGAAAATATAAATTTTTGCGAAGTTCTTGATTTGCGAACAAAAACAACATTGCCCTGTGATAAGATGAAATTGCTTTCCCATGGTTCCGTAACATGAAAGAATGTTTATACCGTTTTAAAATGGGCAAGCAGAAATTAGTTGACTTGAAAAACTAGGGACAAAAATTTGGATAAAATTCTGGCTTATTTTTGTTTCCTGATTTTTTATCTTTCATTTCGGGAAACCAGAATTGTACAGATTTCCTTTTATCAAACTGCTTTGGCTATTCGGATTGTGAGCGAATAGCGCTCGTGAAAGTTGATGAGTCTTAAAAAGAAAACTGACAGGTTCACTGTTAAGTTCATACACTTGAGGTACTTTTCAGGTGTGCCTCGGAGTCAAAAGTTCAATACTTCTCGGTCATCCTTAGAAACTTCCAACTCGCGTATTCTGACCGTCCCATTCTGGCGGACACCAGCTGCTACACTACCAGCTCGTGTGGTAACATATTCCTGACAACCGCACCAGAGATTCCAGCAAGCGAACTTCTTATACTCCGTGAGTGGGATGAATGAGAGGAAAATGTCGTGTGAAGCGTACAATATACCCAAGAGGGGGAGTTTAAATGATTTGGTCCGCGGCCACTTTGGTCGTGTCCATCGTTTTGAGTCAAATTAGAACGTACTCATATGTCACCGAATAAAAATAATTTATGTTGCATTCTGAAGTACATTGGTAAGAGGATCGTTCTAGCTGACTACAAATTCCTGTGACATGATGTCTGAAAATATTGGTCCACATGTGTTGACGGATTATGAGACGGTCAGAAGTTATGCAGTTTACCATCTATGTGGTGAGCCATGTGCCCAATGTGAATATATTTAAACGCGAGGCTCCGTGCACGAGCTATGTTCATATCCATATTATTCCCCCTGTACATTTATCCGAAACCTTCACTAACTTCTGCCCCGGTTTTACCAGATGACATCTGCGGTCAAAGGTATTCCACGAAAACTTGCACATGATGAAAAAATTAAGTAAGCAATAATATTTGGTTTGGACATTTGAATCCTCATTCGAACAAACAATTTTCAAAATACTCATTACACCCCCAATTGGGTCCTAAAATTAAACAGACGCGCAAGTAGTGATGATGGCACTATGATTTAAAGTCAGTCGAAGTGAAGAAGTCTGTCCCTAATTTCCTCTTCAATTTACAGAAATTGACGTCCGCCAGCAAGAAGGCCAGGATTGAATTTCGTAAGAGTGGAAGTTCCAAGAAGATGTATAGGTTCAACATCCAGATCACTGCAGCTTGAAGCCTTTTTTTCATCTGATCGCTTACAGAGAGCAGTGTTGAGCCTTGTAACCACTTCACTTCTCGGTATTCACTTTAGTTTTGATGATTTCTAAGTCATGATTATAAATCATTTGACACTCTTGAAATACGTTGAAAATAACACCGACCTCAAGAAAAATTTTTCCAGTAAAAATTTTTCGAATTGTTATTTTGTGAAAAGTTTTCGGGTTTCAAAAACGAGAGGAATTCATCTTTAAATAAGAAGCATGTGTTTCAAAACTGGTTGATCTGATACGATGAAGTATTTTTTTTTAAATATCACCCTTTAAAAGATGAATCTTTTTTCCAAGCATGCCAGAAATCATTTTTGCTCTAATTATTCTGCATGATTTCTCACGAAATCGATGCTGTGAACGAGTGCGAAATTTGCCTATTACGTAACTGTTGTTCCTCACTTCCGAACCTCTTTAAAAATTATCCAGAGAATCAGCAACTGTGAGGCTGCGTTGATAAAACACTCGCTTTGTTTTAGGCTAACACGAATAAATTAAAATTCAGCTAAGGTTCAAATCTTGCATCAATTAGTTTTGTGTGCTTCTTGCTCAAGCGCCAATTGCAAAGACAAGTCGGAAGTCTTGCTTCTCAACTACGAATAGGAGACTTTCGATGTTTCAGATATATACCACACACCACAGTATGAACACATTATAGGTATCAACAGTGTTATTTATCTTAACATTATAGGACGTAATAAAATATCTTTTTATACATCACAAAAATTATTAATTAGCGAAACTTTATGCGAAAGTACTGTCAGATTTCTGGTACATAGAATATCGTTTTCAGTATGATGTTTTGAGCGGTACTGAAGACGGTAAGAAGGAGTCCTGACGTTCTATTTCTGAGGGAGTTCTCTGTGAACACTATCGCGTGTGTTTGTGTGTCTGAACGGCCAATTTTTGCTGTATGGTTCGTCAGAGCACTTCTCTGAGGCATGATCAGAGTGTAGATCTGGTACCAGACGTCGCCTCGGTATTGACATATTTGCATATCGTTTTCAATAGCTTTTTAATTTTTATTTTTCCCCCATTTGCAATTGATAACACTAGGAAAAATAGGTATTAATTCTCAGGTTACATAGTGTGAATTTTACTAAATCATCAATGTTATTTCTGAACCTGTAGTTAGAATTTTTCTGTCACGTTTGGTTCCTGAGTTACAAGCCAAATCTTTAGTTACGCGTGCGTGCAGTGTTACCTTGGCTTCCTCAGTAAAGGGATGTCTTGTGTGCTTTTGGTTCGTTTGTTATCGTTGTCAGATTAAACCAACATTGTACTAGTGTTGTGGTTATTGTGTGGTAACTGTAATGCACACAGTGACTGTTTGTTTTTCTTATTTATTTCTCAATTAATTGGTTACCAAAAAAATTTAACAGGATATATGCAAACTAAATAAAAAACGTGAATCGGCTACAATGTTTGGATAGCCCAGACAATATTTGTTGTATCTGAGAACGGTGCGCTCCTAGAAAAAGAACTGTACTGGAACTGAACTGAACTGGAGAGAACTGTGCGCTGTATAAAAATTTAACAAAATTAGTGAGAATTGCGGACAACTTTTATTTTAGGTATAAAGTTGGTAACCAAGATAAGCCCCGAGCACCTCACAAGTTTGGTACTATGTTTCATACAGGGCTCTCACCGTGGTTAGATAGTAGAGCAAAAAGTGTGTCTTTTGCAGTGCCAATGTTGTGGCATGAGCAAACAAATTGTGTATCTGATAGCTAGTTTTTATGACGAATATTAAGGGATTTTCGAATAAGAACAAGTTGTATAATGTTTATCCAAATCGCAAATCGGCCGTAAAAGCATTCCCCCGTAATTAATGAGGAAATGTGAATCCCAGTTTCTCCATCAGTTATTGAAATTACAGAAAAACTGCAAAGAATCGCGCACAAATTAAAAAAGAAACACAAATGATCTCGTTTACTAGATTATCGGAGGCTGCAGAGAACACAGACCAACAACATACTGCCTCAGGTTGATGCATATGTTATGTTATGCAGCATTATGTTGATGCTCCAGTATAGAATATTTGGGTAAAGAGTCAGTTTCACACAAGTGTACTGCGAGAGTATATCTCACCACACGGTTAGGCGACGATTTACCCTAATTTTTGACATGGCCTCTGCGAAGACGGAGCCGAGAAAACTCTTTGCAAAACGAGACAAATGTATCATAAAGCACTCCCGTGTATGTTTAAAAGCTGGTCAGGTGAGCTTTTTAAAAGTTCAGGCGAGGCTTAACGTAACAACCCATCATCGTGGAGCACCATGGTAACTGTTTGATGTAACAAATATAACATTAACTGTACAGGAAATGTTTTACGAATTTTTCATGTGTACATTTTTCAGAGCTCCTGTAAGGAGATCCTCCTTGTCAAATCTCTACGGTTAGTTTTTCTTTATCATTTATTATGCATTCATTATCATTTTTAAGCATTTATTATGCTGGGATATTTATTACTTGTTCAGAGAAGCTTTGGAATATTTGATACATTGAGTATCAAATATTAGAAAATGTCGTGGGAACAGAATGATTGAATCCCCCAACTCACTTCGAGTGAGCCATTTTTTTAAGCATTCGTCTGATCAATTGAGAATTACTTCTTATTCAGTTTTTAAAAAGCAACTTAAATCCTGGTTTAAACTCCGTATAGTTCTGGAAATTTCATTTGTTTGTTCAGTTTTGTAATTTTTTTACATTGCGTATCAGCCCTGCCTGTGCATCGGCAGGATGATCAGCCGTTGTATTACGTACATAATGGAATGTCATTGAACGTTTTTTGATCGACTTAGAACGCAGTACGTGAGATAATTTAGGACACATGCAACAGGGGAAAGGAGTGCGAGTTGCAACACACACACAGTGGCTTCCAACATGAAATGAAAAAAAAACTTGAATATTTCATATTTCAACTTGAATATGATGAAAGACAGCCATATTTAGACGTGTCAGGTAATTTTAACTCTTGTAAAGCAGTAAGTAATTAGATAACTTGTGGTCGTTAGTTCCATGTGACCTTTTTGTCTGTATTTTTCTCTTCTTCCTACCTTTTTAAGATTAGTTTTTTCGATTCTTATCATTTACATCTACTTGTGTTTTTCGATAGGTTCAAAATCTGACATTCTTTGACGAATATGCATTTTTCTCAGAAGTAATTTGGCATTTCTCTATTAGCAATTATGCCTCCTCTCAATGAAGTATTATCCCCAAGATGCTCGTGAAGTGTTGAGCGGAAGTCAGGAATGGTGATTATTTAGTTTTTTTGCTTATGTTACTGCTGACCGGTTTATATTGATAGACGTATTCGCTTATTGAAGAATGACAGTTTAACTGCGGTTGGCCGTACGGGCAGAGACCAGTCGTTCTTGAGATTTGGCGAATTTCATCCCCACTCTAATGCAGGATTATACTGGAGTACCAGTATCAGGAGTACCAGGATCATACTGGTACTGGAGTATCAGGAGTACCAGGATCATACTGGAGTTTCTAGTGTTCGTAGCGCCATAAAATTTTAGGACTGATTAGTCCACCACCTAAGGGTCCTTTTTCAACAAAAACATATAAAAAGCTCAACGGATCGACAAATGTCTGAAGTTCCCTCCTTAATGATGAATGAGTAAAAACAGCCAATATGAAACAGTGTTTCTATGTCGGGCTGGTACACTCGCCGACAGTTACGTCAATAGCATGGTTTTCTCAAGAAATAAAGAAGAAAATTCATTGGCAAATGACACTACATTAACATATCAAATTCAATGCTTAGTGATAAATGCGGAGACCAAAAGAGTCTTCTAGATCTTACAGAGTCTTCGAGTTCTACCAATGATATTCGAATGTTCGATACGAGTTGTAAACCTAATTATGAATCTTAAATAAGACATCACATCTGTTTGAATGCCTGTGCTTGGTGTGCTTGGTGTTTGAACTCAGAAGCGTTAAAAGGCAGCACTCATGCGCTCGTAGACAAATGGAATACGTCGCAACAAATCTCATTTTCCTGGCTGTTTAGTGAATAATTGCACTGTAGTTTTCTGAGACATTTTGGGCAACATCTCATCCTCCCGGTCTCGAGTAGCGCTTTCACTCTGCGATGAGTGGACGCAATTCCTGAGATCCAGTCTTAATTTAAGGGGACGGATCGGGGTAAAAAAAGTATGAAAGTTCTGGGTGGATTTTTCTGAGAAATCTACCGTAGGTGTAAATTGTTAGGAATTTTTTTTTATTTGTGTGTTATTTTCGTAACCATTCATGCATATGATTATTTTCGAAAAAACATGAAAAAAACATGTGTTGCGGAAAATCTTTCTTCTATAATTTTGAACTCACGGAACTGGAAAAATATTTTCTAGATAGCTAATTGTCTTGTTGAGAGATCCGGTGCAAAAGTTTTTCACTCATTTGATATTTCAATTTTGAGAACTTTTTTCCCAAAAGCCGACCACATTTTTCACTTTTTCAAATTATTTTGCTCTCAATTTTCAACATGAATTGAAATTAAAAAAAACTTTTACACCGGATCTATAGATCTTTTCAATCGCTATTGATTGATAGAAACTTTTTCAAAGGTCAAAAAGGTGAGTTTTCATGAGAGCCATTTTTTAAAAATTGTTTTTTCTATCTTTCCTAATTTTTGAACTGAGTCTTATCAGCAATTCTGTACCTTCAAAACAGCGGGGAAGGATGCATATCAAAAGTCAATAAACACAAGTTTCGGAACAAGGTTGTTTTTAGAACAAATTTTTCTTAAATACTGAAAAATGTTTTTTAATCCCCTCTATGGCTTTGTAGCTCTTTTTGAGCCCTTTCGATTGATATGTTTGCCATTCCTGTAGCGTCAAATTCCGGGAGGCGATTATGTTTACACAGCAAGCTAATTAGCTAATGACTCATCAGCCGGACTCAAAACAAACACCTAATTACACAATCATAATTTATCCCTGAGTAATAGAATGTTTCGTTTGAGTACAAAAGCATTTAGAGGAATATTGAAAACTGACACGTAATAAAGGGGGAGAGGGAGGTCACCCACTCACCCATCCATTGGCACATCCCAACGCTAGTGCGCGTCTTTTACCCCGTCTAGGAGACGAACCAATTGACGTACCTGAAAGCCAATTATATCGTTGGATGCGCAAGAAAACTCTCTATAAGATAAGTTTATAAACCAAAAACCTACCATTATCCGGTAGGCGACCCGAACCCTGCCCTTAAAGAAAAGATGCTTCTAACACAGCCAGTAGTTAGAACGCCAATCTGAAATACTCACTCGGGAATGATTGAAATAACTGGAAATCTTTCAGACCATATTTTCATAGCACCTTTCGTGAATTTCTTCTCTCTTAAACAATTCCCAGATGATATTCCATACTATCTATAACAACCAGATTTGCAGTTAGTTGTTTGAGCAAGAATATTTCTAGAAGAAGCACTAATTTGGGTTATGAAAGGAAAGTACTTTGAGTCGTGGCATATTAGCGTCGGAAGCATTAAAATTACCGATGATAAAAAACACAGTAATTCATATGTGTGCCACTTTACCAGATTTCAAATTTTATAATGCAGTGGGCTTGTTAAACTAATGTAAGATGTTAACCTTACATACTGAACGGTACAAAAATAATAAGATTAAATGAAATCAATCTTCATCATGCATGTTTCTATCAGCATCTGGAATATTCATTTACGTTTTCTGCTTGCGCTGGGATTTCTATTTTTTCCTTCTTTCGGCTCTTCTCCTCCGCGTCTGAGGCTGTCAGGTTAATTGTGGTGGTGTATATTCTTCCTGCGTTTGGACTTTTGCTCTCTCATACAATACGGAACTGACTTTAATCTCGCATTGTTTGTGCGCAAATTTTACCTAAGAATTTCTCATTATGTCAGTCCCACAGAAGTGAAAGGCGTCATTTAGAGCAGTACCGCTGCATTTGACTTAATGAACAAGCTACCCGTGCATCTCAGTTATATATCTGGGATTTAGAAACAGATATTCACCCACACATGTCTTGAATGTTAAATCAGAGAAATACCTAACCATTTGTTACATACATCAGTCATGTTTTACTCGTGTTTATCGATTGTGAATATATTGTTATAGTTTTATTTATCGTGAAAGTTCTTGCCTTTGACATGGAAGTCGTATAATGGTAGAAACAAATTTTTTAATCATCAAAAAATTGAAAAACTACGGTTTGAAAAACTACACTTCGTAACGCTTCGGTCAACACCTGAATATAGAAGGGTGTGGCGAGAACGGTAGAATCTTTACAGCAGAAGTTCCCCAACTCTGGTGTCGCGTAGCCATACATCCCTGACCTCGGAGCGCAGGGTCACGCCATGCTACCTCTGTTTATTTTCTATGCAGCATGCAGACAAAAAATTCTAGCAACATTTACTTAAAACGTGACTTGAGCAAAAAATGGGATAGCAAATGTTTCAGAGAAAATGTTGAAACTATTACTACGGTTGAATTGAGGTTGTGATGAATCATACTCAGAATGGTATAATGAATTAGGTGTTCCTCGGTGTGAAATATTTCAGTTTCATGCGCTATAAAAACTATGATAACAACGCAGTAGCCGATTGTTACCAGTTATTGATGTATAAATTCAACTTCAGCTTATGTTAGAGGTATTGCATCATTCTTCTACAACTACCGTCTTAAGAGGAACGTCTACTCAGAACTCAGAAAATTCATGCTTTTTATTGCTTTATTCGCTAGAGATATGCTTAATTCACAAGCTGTCAAATTTGAAGAACTATCTGAGCATCGTAAATGGGAAAATAGGGGTTGGGAAGAGGGGAATAGGTCCAATCAGCAGCAAGCGCCGACCAGCGAGTGCCTGTGCCACTTCCCTGAAAATTATTTTTTGTGGTTTTCATTGCTCCATTCAATACAGAAGTCCTTAGTTTACAATATAGCAAAGCTCCACAACATTCATTGCTCCGCGAGAGGGGGAACGGAAGGGGGAAGGGGAGGAGCGCGTCGAGGAAGACGCCGCAGTGTGCGCTCTTGGAGCGGTGATCTGTATTTCTGATACCCCTTGTGGTGCCAGATCCTTCAAAGAACCACAAACAACTTACAAGAAAAGATATTCATATGCTTAGATAGCTTTCAGAACGGTAGTGTCTACTTGCATAAATGTAAGTTGTAGCTGCTTGTAGTTGTGTTGGAAGTACCAAACTCCAGCAATTTATTCGTCACAGCCAACACTGGTATCTCCCTTAGAACGGCCGTCCATACTCGTATCCCTCCCAGTCAGCTATCTGAGATCATTGCCATAGTTCAAACCACCCTTTAAAAGTTCCAATTTCTCCACGCTTTGTAAAACTACTGAGGAATTTTACCTTATAATTTTAGAGTCCTTGCTCAATTTTACCCATAGGCCTCAGTTAAATCATGATCAAAGCGTGATGAAATTAAATATTGCCCAGCTGTATAAATAAGAGTGTGTTCGAATGTTGATGTGTGTATGTGTTTGAGTAGTTCTGTTACTTTGCGTAGGTGTTTTTGTGGGTTGGTTTGATTGCTGGAAATTAGGTGCATGTGTTTGCATGGCTTCGAACGTCCAAACTATAATTTTTTTATTTTTTAATGGTTAGGCATAGCAATTTCTTGATGTTGGTATAGTGATATTTGTTTCTTGTAGTTTTCCGCAATTTGTTCATTATCGTTTTTTGTTCTTTGTTTTCCAGCACTGATAATGGAATCAGAAATTCAGAAGTATTTGCAATTAAAAGAATGTTCCCTTTTATATTGGTTCTTCTTTTTGTTCTTTGTATTAGACTCCCAAAAAATCCCACTTTTAATTCTATTCTACTACACAAAGTTCAAAATCTATCTCCTTCGACAGTTATTATCGTTAAGCAATGATTGCGGTCTCATTGCATGAGCAAAGAGTGGATGCACTGCTGGACGGAGAATCAATTTGAAATTCATAGCACTTTTCACTTACATTGAAAATTCTACAAAAAAACATGACTTTTCGAAAAAAAGTGATAGTTTTATTAAAACTAAACCATTACGAATTTTAAATCCATCCTCCATCCTGCCATGCAGCAACCCTTTGCGCATTTGGTGAGACCTAAATCATTGCTCTACAATAATGAATTTTGGAGAAGATAACGTTGAAAATACCTTATTTAACCTCCCATTTTCCCCTATTATCTCTGTTATTATTTCGAAAACATGAAAAAGTCTGGAATACGACTCCTACGTATTATCGAAAATACATACGTATGCCAAACTTAATAGATCACGATCCCATACAACAAACGTGACAGCCATTTCCTTGATTCTGGGTGAACGTCCTTTTTGAACAGGTGCGTGCTTAAGCCACGTCATGTTGTTCCTAACTCTAAATAGTACAACTTGTGATTTATCCAAACATTCTCAAAAGTAGCAAAATCCACTTCCCGCAGCACTCACGTTCGTCCAGCATATTTGGTGAAGAGACCAGGTCACATTTGGGCGTTCGTCAATACTGCCCAATTGAGAATCAAGGACGTGTCGCCGATGAATTAAGGACGAGACAGTCGATCAAGTATGAATTAAAGGCGAGTCGGCCGGCTAGGCCTGGTAACTGTCTCTCCGCGCTCTTTAACTACGCACGGTCGAGCGCGGATGTAATATTCTAAGCCGGCAAGGTATGATTTGAGGGCGCAAAATCTCAATCGGTTAATGGCCGTAATATTGGAGAAAGGCCATCCGTTGTTTACAGCCATACAAATATCATTGAATTATCGCCAGGCATGCAACATGTCTTGATATTGTTGCGTACAATGGATCAAGCATGAAACTATTTTTCGCTTATTTTTCAATTTTCATACTTTTTAAAAAATATTCACGATATTGAAACTGGAGACTGCACTGTATTGTACAATAAAGAAATTTTTGGGTTTGTGTTCATTGACTTATTTTCACCATACCTTTGTTATGGGTATGTTTTTATTTCATTTTTCAATCCCAGACAAGTCAAACATGTTACTGCAGTCCCAGCAGTCTATCTCTCTCAAAAGAGAAGTGCTACTTACTGAGAGGACAACTCAAGATTTTAACCGAGATATGATATTCAAGAGTGAAATCAGTCTAATCAGATTTTAGTTCTAAATACATTAAAATGAATTTAATTATCATATAGAAATTTATAAAATGAGAAGTAACATAAAATAAAATGGATCAATTGCGAATCATAGAGATTCGAATTATACCCATGATTAATCATATCCCTAAATCTTATTCCACACCGTTCTATTTTTTTATGACGAAGGTATCGTGATGTTGAGAATGGTAATTATTTCATGAACATAGATTCCAAAGAGTGCTAAGCAGGAACATATTTTACTATGGTAGTTTCTAATGGCAATTTTCTTGACAAATGTGAAGGAAACGAAATATCCCATCGAAATATCGCATAAGATTGTAAAAACTTTGCTAATTACGTTGCAAAGAATAACATATGGTTATAAGGAAATGTTACATTTTAATGAGTAATCAAATTAATTCTCGTTTGTAAAATTGAAGCAATACAAGTCTAAATTTTCATAGTTTGCGATTCATGTAACATTTCTTTTTAGTTTCTATTGGATTTTTTTCCGAGTCAGTCGTGCGTAGCTGAAGTTTGCTCACAAGATATACGACTGTTTGAAACGTGGAAGGAATACATAAAACATTAATGTAACACTAAATATTACGTTCTGATGACATCGCACAAATGAATATTCGTTAGGGTGTCTGCACAGCAAAAGACTGAAAGCGAGAGAGCTTGCGAGAGTGAAATATGTCAGGCGAGAACTACAGCGTACAAAAAGATGGCAATTCGAGCCTGACTGTCAAGGAGAGTGGACTGTAACATAGATCAGCGGTAAAAGCATGAGTTCGTAATGTTGATTTTTATTCCTATTTCATCCCATTGCTTTGAAACATGTAATCTGTCACTGTGCTTTCATAAACTTCGGATATAAAAAGCAAGGCGAAAATCGCTACACGTAAAGTCATTTTTATTATAAATGATCAAATAAAACTGAACGTTTTGGACTAACTGTCCATCTTCAGCAAGAAAAATTTCTGTGAAACGAAACCAAACAAGAGAAATTAAAGTACTAAATTAGTATATATATACAAAATTTAAACTTTGAAAAAACATAAACGGTAAAAAAAATATGTAAAAGATAAAGGAAAAACTGAATTACGTATTGGCAACATGAAGCGGGAAAGCAGTTTGGGTGTCATTGAGAGCAGGTTTCGTTTTGTAAACATACAAAGATTCGAGAAGAAGCAGATCTGTTCTGTAAGAGGTACCGGCCAAGATTTTAAAATCATTTACGGAGACCGGAACATTGCACTCTTCCGCATGAGATCTAACAGAGGACAGTGGGGGGGACCCAAGAGGAAGACCAGTTCTGCAACTACGCCCAGCATGCTCGAAAACTTTAGTCTTCAGGATACGGCAGGTAGAACCAACGTACCGCGATTCACAACGTGAACAACTGTAAACTAACAACTATTCAAACTAGCTACTTATGCTTTAGAGTAGACTCTAAAGCATTAGACTCTAAAGCATTTGTAGCTAGTTTGAGTAGTTTTAATAATACTGATAGGCTATTCATGGCGTCCTTTGATGTGGAAAATTTGTTTACCAATGTACCTTTACCGGAAACTATAGAAATTCGCTTATCTAAATTATTCGCAAATTGTAAAACTTTCATGGGGCTCTCTCACAGTATTGTTGAAAAGTTATTAAAATTGGCAGTGTGTAAGTCGTTTTTCGTTTTCAATGGTAAATATTATAGTCAAGTTCATGAGTTGGGCATTGGTTTACCTTTAGGCCCAACGTTTGCTAATATATTTCTGTGCCACCATGAACAAAACTGGTTAAAAGAATGTCCTCCTGTTTTTAGGCCGGTATTTTACAAGCGGTATGTTGATGACACCTTTGTTTTGTTCAGAGATAAGGCTCATGCTGACCTCTTCCTCCAATATTTAAATTCTCGTCATAGCAATATTAGATTTACTAGGGAAGACGAAGAAAATGATAGGTTGTCGTTTCTTGATGCGTGTGTAGAGAGAGAGTTGGCAATACTTTTCAGTGCTCTGTTTTTCCGAAAAAAAGTTTTTATGGGCTCGGGACCAGCTTTTGTGTCCATCTTCAACGAGAACTTCACAGCAGCTCTCGACGAATAAACGAATGGTTTGTATACCAAAAAAACCAAGCCAAAACGGACTGTCTGGATTACTGACGAAATTAAAGAGATGAGCAGAATAAAGAAAGCTAACTTGCGAGAGAACAAAAACAATAGATCAAACAGTACCTTATACAAGAAATATAAAAACATGAAAAAATTCTTCGAAAGAAAATCACTGAAGCAAAACAAACTCACTTCCACCAGAAACTGATAACGGCTAAAAATAACCCGAAACGAACTTGGGAAATCATTAGTGAGGTAGCCTCATATAAAAATTTAGATCGTATTAGTAATTTTGAAAATCCCTTGGCAACAGCCACGGATTTTAACACATTCTTTTCAAAAGTAGGGGCTCAAGTTTTCAGTGATGTGTGTACCAATCCAGATGAAACGACAATTGAAAATTCATGCCCCACTGCACCCTCGAGGACTGATGTCAAGTGGAGACCACGCCCTGTCGATTTACCGGAGTTACGAAATATCTTATATCCACTAAAAAACACAAACGCAGTTGGACATGATGGTATCAGTCTTCAATATAACAAATACAGTTTCCCTGTTACCGCACCATGGATTCGTCTGATAATTAATACATCAATAGTAACCAACAAGTTTCCAAACCAATGGAAGCACTCCATTATTAGACCGTTGCATATAAGTGGTGACCTAAATAAGCATCAAACTACAGGCCCATCAGTCTTTTGCCTGTCATGTCCAAACTATCGAAGAAAGTGGTGACAAATCAACTCTCATTTCACCTGAACGAGTCAAATCTACTCAACCAAAATCAATACGCCTATAGAAAAAATACTAGCACTCAAGACGCTCTGCTCAATATCTCTGAAAAGATATACAGTGACATCGATCAAAAGAATGTAACACTCTTGCTGCTACTCGATCTCTCTAAGGCGTTCTATAGCGTCGAATATAATAGACTTCTACGTAAAATACCGAACTTGGAAATAGACACGCAATGGTTTGAAAGTTACTTGATAAATCGATCTCATGCAGTCCGCATAGAAAACAAATTGTCCCCATTCATTCAAAACAATTTCGGCGTTCCCCTAGGATCCATTCATGGTCCGCTACTGTTTTCTATTTTCATTAATGATTTCCCTCCAATGCCTTCTAACACACGGATCTAAATGTATGCAGATGATGTTCAAATTGCAATAACAAGTTCTGTATCGGAAATACGACAGACGAAAATTAAAGCCGAAGCTTTACTGACTGGCCTGAAATCATGGTACGACCGAAATGGTCTCAAATTAAATGCTAATAAAACACAATGCATTATTTTTGGATCCAAAGATGCAATTAAAAAAATCTTCAGATCTTACTCTTGCAGTTGGAAATGATAAAATTAATGCATCAGAAAAAGTTAAGAATCTAGGTATCTGGTTCGATAAAAACATGTCCTTCAAATCTTATGTTGAGAATATTTGCAACAAAATTTATGGAACTTTGATGTTTTTTCATCGCATAATGAGTATGCTAGACGAAAAGTCCAGATTATTAGCCATTCAATCGCTGGTGTTATCGCGCATTGACTACTGCAACCTAGTATGGGGAGACTTACCTCAATACCTACAAAGGGACTTACAAAAGTGCATGAAATTTGCGGCTAAGGTGGTATGCAACGGTAATTTCAAAAGAAGTGATCACGTAGCCCCTCTCCTCAATAAACTCGGCTGGATTAGTATCCAAGAAAGGCTCCTCATGCAGAAGGCCCAATACGTATTCTCCTCGTTATATCTTCCTCAGTACAATGCTGAGATAGTGCGTTTCCATCCACCCCACTGTAACCAATCAAAAACCGAACAGAAACAATAATGTCTTAGTCAACTAACGTTCATCTCACTTAGGGCAGAAAGCTCTGTCCATATCAGGCGCCTTACTGTGGAACACACTTCCACTGAGTATTAAAATCCCTCAAAGACCGAGAGAATTTAAAGCCAAAATAACTTGTCATCTTGTGTCTCAAAAATAATTCTTAGTTACAGAACATACTGAATTAGTATTGATGAATCTCATTTGCCTGGTATCTCCGTTGCTGAACAATCTCCCCCGATCATTGTCTTGAAATTCAAGACATCACACAACAGTTTTGAAGTATGCGTAGGTATTATGATTTGATTGCCTATACGCTGCCATTTGCAAACATGCTTACTTGTATATGTGTGTATGTACACCTGTGTGCACTAGAGTAGATAAACCAGTCGAAGGTTGCATTTTATGTCATCCCTCTCCGTTCTGTGCAAGCATTAAACTAAACCGTCATGGTACCTATATGTGTGTGTGTCTATCAATTGCAGACATTCAGCACCATATTACAAAGATGATGTGATTTTTTTCTAATATGAAATTGTAAAGCATCCATGTAAAAATAAAACAAATTCGTTGTGTGATCATCCATTTATACTGCAGTAATATGCTTATAATGCTTATAGTTATATGCTTATAAAAATGTAATACCCATGTACATCTGTAAGTTTATCAATTGCCGACAATTTGCGCCATATTTCAAAGCTAATGTGATTTTTTTCTAATATGAAACCCTTAAAGGACATTAATGTTTTCTTTCTTATTCACGTCCCACAATCGTTTTCATGTTTCTGACTTAGGTAGACTGTTTTGTGCTACTAATTTCAGTACGGAAATTTAATAAAATTCATGCCATAATAAAAGATATTTTTTCCGTTTCCCCCGATTGGAATGCTGGTTTATACTGATTAAATTACGCTGATATTTGCGCACATGCTTACTTGTGTATATGTGTACGGTGTATATGTGTACGTGTGCACGCTATGCGTATGACACTTTATAGAATGCGTATGTATTGTAATTGCCTCGATGCATAGAAACGCATTTGTGTATGCTTACGTGTTTGGTGTAAGTATGTGCGTGGGTATGTGTGTGCATGTGTATGTGTATATATTTACATGTATATGTACACATGTGTGTGTACTAGACTGACAACTAGCATTTTACTAGAGATAATGGTCATTTTCTGTTCGCTCTCAACTTGTAACATTACCTAACTCGTCATCTCTTTATTATTGTAAAGCATTCATGTACAAACTATACATTTGTTGTGCGATCATTCATTTATATTTAAACAAAATGCTTATTAACTAACGACCGTTATGTTAAAATTGTTGAATTGGAAATACAAAACTATAATGTTCTTGGTTCTCATGTTTATGTGTACATATACATACATATCTTTATGTTTGTGTGTGTGTATAATATATATATATATATGTATGTGTACGTATATATATATATATGTATATGGATATGTATTTATATATTTTTTTCATGCTTCCATAAAATAACACTTTCGAACATTGGCCGAAACAAGCGATTCATATATTATTTCCTGGCCTCAATAATTGCGAAGTATTATGTCATGTACATGTAAACTGTCGAAAATTTTTTCACCGCACAATGAAAATGCATCGTCCATGAAATTGTGTTATCTCTTATAATTATCATTACATGTATTATCAAATGTAGATTAAGCAAGATTATGAGTACATTGCCCTCAATCATTTCTTTTCGACTGGTGACATGGGTATTACAAGACTCATGTGTGTGTATCATCTAAGTGTATTATATTTAAAAGCCAAAGATTGTAATATTTTACAATCTCTATTGGAAATAAATTTTTCTTCTTTCTTTCTTTTTTAGCTTTTGTTCATACAATTTTAAGGTTTGCCTCATTCGTACTCTCGTCCATAGAGCGTTTAATGTGTGTTCTAACTTTCAATTCTTACACAAAGAGTTTGAGTTTCTGCGACGATATTTTGCCAAAAACGGCTTTCCTTCTTCTGTTGTTGACCGGCATATCAATAGTTTTCTGTCAAAAATTTACGATAACTCTCAATCTGTTCAATCTTGTACACAACAAGCTTTCTATGTTAAGTTGCCGAATTTTGGAGATCAGTCATTGAAACTAAGCGAGGATGTTAAATCCCTTATTAACAAGTTTTTCCCGCAACTCAAAGTTCAAATGAACCCCGTGAATAATTTTACAATTGGTTCTCTTTTTCGTTTCAGAGACAAACTGCCACCCTCACTGTGCTCGTCTTTGGTGTACCAATACAGTTGTTCACGTTGTGAATCGCGGTACGTTGATTCTACCTGACATACCCTGAAGACTAGAGTTTTCGAGCATGCTGGGCGTAGTTGCAGAACTGGTCTTCCTCTTTGGCCCCCCCCCCCACTGTCCTCTGTTAGATCTAATGCGGAAGAGTGCAATGTTCCGGTCTCCGTAAATGATTTTAAAATCTTGGCCGGTACCTAAAGACCTGATTCAGATTCAAAACTATTATAGCCATCATTCACTCCGTAGTAACAAACGTGGTGGTGGCATCAGTACGTACATATCTAAACATATATCTTCGAAAGTCATTTTAAGTGCAACTATGAATCGTGAACATATTGAGACTTTATTTATAGAACTAACGAAAAATGATAAACGGATTATGCTTGGGACAGTATATAGGCCCCCAACAGCTTGTAACGTCTCTTTCCTGAACGAGCTTCAAAGCATAATATCTCAGTTCAACAAGTCTCTATATAATAACATAATTACGATCAATTACGATCTTCTACAATATGATAGCTGTGAGCAAATCTCAAACTTCATAAATGTTTTTCAGTGTAGCTCCTTCCTTCCAACCATCACGAAACCTACACGTGTTGCTTCTGAATCGGCTACGTTACTCGATATTTTTATGTTAGATCCGATTGATTTTCTTGCCGGAATAATAATTTCTTACTTATCTGACCATTTCCCGGTATTTCTCATCAAGAAAAATGTCTATAGTCCTTGTACCAGCCCACAGGCTGATACTTATTCATTTCGTTGTGCAAACGAATACAACTTGGGAACAATGCGAACTGTTCTAGAAGAATTAATGCCATCATTAGACATCTATGAACGGGACAATAATGCGATTAACATTGATGAAGCAATACTAAATTTAACTGAAATTATCACGACCGCATATAACCAGTGTTGTCCAATAATCACCCGCACAATTACGCCGAAAAATAGACAAAAGCCCTGGATTACTGAAGATATCGTGATCAATATAAAGAAACGTCAAGCGTACCTAGCCTTACTATACGAAGGGCGAATATCTAAAGTAACGTATAACAGATTCAGGAATCATGTGACAAATCAAAAACGAACCTCAAAACGAGACAACTTCACGCGCAAATTTACTGAATACAAAACTGATATTAAAAAAACTTGGCGCTTGCTTAATTCATGCTATAAACCGAATAATAATACTACGAAAACAATTGAGTCCGTCGTTCACGAAAATGTAAAATACCACGAGAAAAAAGATATTGCAACTGTGTTTAACAACTTTTTTGTAAACATAGGAAAAATATAGCCGATAGTGTCTTCAGTGAACCCACAGACCACTTGCAATACATGGACCATGTGAACCTAACTCTTTCTTTTTCACGCCAACTAATCCCTCCGATGTAATTACGTGCATAAACAACTTGAAAAATAAATCAAGTGGATTGACAATTTTTTCGGCTAAAGTTCTTAAGGCTATAGCTGATATAATAGCACCGTGCATATCTTATATTATCAACCAATCCCTTTCTCAAGGTATCTTCCCCAACTCTTTCAAAATTGCGAGAGTGACCCCTATTTTTAAAAATGGTGATAAAAACTGCATTAACATGTATAGACCTATCTCTGTACTACCAATTATTAGCAAAATATTCGAGAAAATTGTGTATAAAAAAGTGTATTCGTATTTTGAACAAAAATCTTTCCTCTACGACAAACAATACGGTTTTCGTTCTAAGAAATCTACGACACAAGCTGTATTAAATCATTTGCAATAACTTTATTCTAATATAGATGAAGGAAAGCTTGTTTTCTCCGTATTTCTTGACTTTCGAAAAGCATTCGATTGTGTGGACCATAACGTATTACTCTCGAAACTACATTGTTATGGCATTCGAGGGGCTGCCCATGATTGGTTCAGATCATACTTAGCAAATCGGAAACAATTCGTTGTCATTGACGACGCAGAATCAGACCCACAGACAATTAGCCATGGAGTTCCACAAGGATCTGTCCTTGGGCCTCTCCTATTTCTAATTTTTATCAATGGTATCATTAAATCTACATCATTCTTCAAATTCATACTTTTTGCCGATAACAGTACCCTTTCTGTGGTCCTTCCAAACCAAAATCCCGCTAGGATGGCGGAGCGTATAAATAATGAACTTCATAAGGTTTCATTGTGGCTTAAAGCTAATAAAATAAGCCTTAATATCGATAAAACAAAATATATTACATTCTCATACAAGAAAAATATATCTCTCCCACGCATTCAAATTGGCGAAGGTGAAATCGAAGAAACCAACTCAAGTTAATTCCTGGGCATCATAATAGACAAACATTCTAACCTTTAAAGAGCACATCGCTCATATTAGTTCTAAATTATCAAAATCTATCGGAATCCTAAATAAAGTTAAAAATTTCCTGCCTGAAACAGCCTTACAAATGCTCCACCGAACGCTCATTTAACCATACTTGCAATACGGAATAGAAGCATGGCACGGAACTGATAAAAATAAAACTAACAAAATTTTTACCCTGCAAAAAAGAGCCATGAGAGCGGTAAAGAATCTAGAATATAATGCTCACACAAATGACTCATTCAAAAATTTACGAATACTTAAGCTCTCGGATCTCTACAAAATCTCCATTTGCAATTTCATTTACAAAACATTAACAAATGATGGCAACAATAGCCTAAAACAATTATTAACTGCGCAAACTGGTCATCACGACCATTTAACCCGAAATAGAAGTAAATTCATGCTTCCTTATTACTCAAAGGCTCGGTCACAACACAGTATCCTCTTCGTTGGAACTAAAACTTGGAACTCAATACCTGCGGAGATCCGTGAAAGTAATTCTTATAAAGTATTAAAAAAAATCTTGAGTCTCACTTCCTATCAGATTACTAGTCGTGTAAGATCACAGAGTCAAACCTTGTCCCCTACATAACTGGTCCTAATACTGTAATTTGCCTTGGTTAATTTCGCCGATCTTCAGTCTGTTCTTGAATCGTTTGTCGAATATACTGTTAAATCTAGTCCATATGAACTATATTGTGAAATGAAGTATCTAATTTCGAGTTAATTATCTCATTGATCAGTCTAATGCGTCTCTAGTTTAAGTGAATTAGGTTAAACATTATTGTACTTCTTAGACTAACCTTGATGGTAGGATGCCCTAGAAGTCACTGAACTTACGAGGCCTGTCGAAAAAGTATCCGACCTTTGGCCAGAAAAAATACTTCAACAACCTGACGGGGTTGGGACCCTAATCCCCTTCAAAGTAGGCTCCTTGTGCTTCCACACACTTAGCCCACCGATCCTTCCACTGCCGGAAACACCTCTGGAAGTCTTCTTTTGGAATGGTGTTCAGCTCTGTCGTCGCGTTCCGCATTATCTCTTCTCTACTCTCAAAACGGGATCCTTTCAGTGGTGTCTTCAATTTTGGAAACAACCAGAAGTCGCAAGGAGCCAGGTCTGGAGAGTAGGGAGGTTGGCGAACGGTCGTAATTCCATGTTTGGCCAAGAAATTGCGGATCAAATGGGATGAATGTGCGGGCGCGTTGTCGTGATGCAAGTGCCAGTTGTTCGCAGTCCACATGTCTGGTCAAAATGGCATGTGCAGAATCTTTACTCACTCCAACCTCTTGGGCAATCTCCCGCACGGTCAAACGACGATCTGCCATCACCAAATTTCGCACCCTCTCAACAACAGCTGCACTCCGAGAAGTTTTGGGCCTGCCACAACGCTGCTCACTCTCCGCTGATGTGCGGCCATCTTTGAATCGGTTGAACCACTCCTTAATTTGTGTTACACCCATAGCATCTTCCCCAAACACCTGCTGAATCTTACGAATTGTTTCAATTTGAGAATCACCAAGCTTTTGACAAAATTTGATGCAGTGTCTTTGCTCAATTCGTTCACTCATCTTGCAAGAAAACTAAATCCGACAAACACTTAGAACAGCACCTTACTTGGCGACCCCCAGCTAGTGAGTGGCCCAAGTGAATGCGGTAAAAAAAGTCAAGCATGCGCATTAAGATTCCTCCTTCCACCGTGCACAGTGGCGCCGCCTTAGAATCACTACTTTGCGCGGGAAAAATTAAGGTCGGATACTTTTTCGACAGGCCTCGTATTCGGGCCCACAGGTAGCTATACTCAAATTTGATCATTGTACTAGACTTAAGAAACATTCTATCTCTGTATCACCTGTGGTAAATAAATTGTTTAAATTGTTTAAATTGTTTACCTCTTACAGAACAGATCTGCGCCTTCTCGAATCTTTGTATGTTTACAAAATGAAACCTGCTCTCAATGACACCCAAAGTGCTTTCCCGTTTCATGTTGCCAATACGTAATTCAGTTTTTCCTTTATCTTTTACATATATTTTTACCGTTTGTGTTTTTTCAAAGTTTGATTTTGTATATATACTACTTTAGTGTTTTAATTTCTCTTATTTGGTTTCGTTTTACAGAAATTTTTCTTGCTGAAGATGGACAGTTAGTCCGAAACGTTCAGTTTTATTTGATCATTTTTAATAAAAATGACTTTGCGTGTAGCGATTTTTGCCTTGCTTTTTATTCTCAAGCTGAGAAGCATCAATGATGGAGTTATTTTAGGTTATATCGGAAAACTTCGGATATAAAGAGTTCAGTTTATGCTGGAGGAATTGAGCAGCGCACCTCCCTCGCCGACATCTCACCGCGCAATGCCAGACTGCAGCCAGAGGCTTCCCGTTGCAGATCTCAAGCGTGGAACCATCTTTGAGTCGCTTTCTCGCTTCAGCCAATCTTGCGAGAGTCAATCTTTGAGGCTTGCCCGTTTGCTCGCTTTCTGTGTGTGCACTCCCATATGAATCCATGTTAATTAATTCAAGCTCGCTTGCTTTCTCGCTTTAAGTCTTTTAGTGTCGGAGTGCTCTTAAGGCCTGTTTACACGATCATTGAGTGCGCGCACGAACAGTGAAGAGAGGCGTAAGCCCCGCCCACTTGCTCTTGCTTCAGGTGCCTTTACTGCTCAATGACAATGCGAACTATGCTTGTTTTCTTGGCGCTGACCAGAGCATGTCAGTATCATTACAGCCTAGATTTATCGTGATTTACTTGCCTATTTGAGCAAGTAAATCAGCCCTAATCGAAAGCAAGTGAGAGGAGCTTGCGTCTCTCTTCACTGCTCACGCGCACACTCAATGATCGTGTAAACAGGCGTTTAGTAAGAGAGAGAGAGAGAGAGAGAGAGAGAGAGAGGATATGAGAAAATTAGACACTATTGCACTCTTCCCTTGTAAATATTATACATGCGTTTTAAACACATGTCACATATCACAGCACTTAGACCGAAAACTGAAGCTTGGTTATTATTTTCAATCAATTTAAAACAAAGATTTGATCATGAACGATATATATTGAAAAGCATATAATAAAAAACATATGTCTAGAAAAGGAGTTTGCAAGGGATTGGTCAAGAGTTCGGTAAACATGAGGTCGATGAATTATAGAACATCGTTTGTCATCGAAAGCCAGTCGACAACCAATCTACAAATAACCCTAGCCTTGCCAGTTTGAATTAAAATTGAATAACAAAAAGTGTAATGTATTGCACACTTACAGCCTTACACGAACACGTGAAATATTTTGCGATAAGTTTTAGTGTAGTACAATGTACTCTTCCAAAAATTTGTTTCGAACATACAAACGTTACTGTCTGTAAGTAAATTTACCCTAAAAATTTGCTCTATCAGCTGGTGCCAAGCACTTGAAGTTTCAAACTGACAGTCTTGGACACCACGCCGGCGGCGCTGCAATGGCAATTGGTTTGTTTGTAATGTCGCCAAAGGTGATGTGACCGGGTGATTCGCAATTATTGCATAAAAACTAAAAATATAAATTTTATTTATTGTAGAGCGTATGTTTGAACGTTATATGTATTGGCAAATTTAAAATTCGTACTGACTAAATGTTCTACAACGGCTTGTGTCGATCGACTGTTACTCATATCCGTAGAACTTTCTCATTGGGAGGAGAGTTCAAGCTCAGCTTAAGTTTTTAAATTCAGTTATGCCAAGGGAGTTTCCTAGTGGTATTCATATCAAATTACTCAGGATAGATTACTCTTTCGTTACACTGCATGGTTTCCTTGATATTCAAGAAATTGATTTACTATGAAGTAATTTTTTGAGGAAAAATTGGATAACGACTATAATCAAGTTATTTTATCGAATTAGGTGTCAACTTAGAGCCGCAAAAAAGATGCCCCATTGAAGAAAATGTTACAGAACTTGCTCGTTGCCTGAGAGAAAACTGCTGCAGGGGCGAGTTGGCGTTCTTACACCTTTGAACATAGCTGTCATATCTAGTAATTTTTTTTTTGCGTGTGTGAATAGTTGTTTTGAGTATTAATCTATTTTGTAAAATACATATATCGAATATTTCATTGTTTTCTATTATTTGAATTCAAACTCTTTTAGGCACTGACTGAGCAAAGATTTTGTTGGGGTAGTTGAGAAATGTTTGAGTAGACGTATAAGGCTACTAAAAAATCGAGGCTTGTGAACAGACAATGCAAAGGACTGCACTACAAAGTTCAAAAAGCATATTGTTAATTAGAGTTTCAAAGTCGAAGATAGGGACTGTAATAGTGTGCAGACGAGGTAGAAGATTTTGTTGAGAGGTGGCCAACTTGTCGGTCACCACCTCTCGTAATTGGGGGAATGCTCGTCATATAAGTTGCCCTCCATCAATTGCATTAATACACTTGATTTATACTTCATAAGAATAGTTTATTTTATTTTATAATGTTTTGGACTTGCCCCTTCTTGGTACACATTAGAGGAGGATCTTTCACTTCAATAGCTTTTTTCCTCAACACATCTCCATAGGAATTTGGTGGAGAAGTTTCTTTTTGAAAGTGTGATTTTATAATTATAGCAGTGAAATTATAATTTTACATGTGCTTATATTATAAATGTGGGTATACGATTATAATTGTAATATAGTATAAAATAATTACATTCGAAAAGGAAATCATAACGATTTCCAGTTCAATTTCAACTAGAAAACTCCCATTCATTTGCTTGCAATCGATATTGTAGAATTAAATCTCTAACCTCAAATTGACCGTTAATATTAGAGAGTTTCCTTCATTCAATTGAATATAACATGAATTGTCATAACTCACCCTAACTAAGCTCAACTTAACCATGCTCTTCATGTACCCTGCTTTTAAACATAAAAAGACATGAAAATATCCGTCAGGAAACCTAAATATTATCCAAAATTATAATTTAGATGTTACGTTCTAATCAGTCATCCACACTTTCGCCTGTAGCGGCGGAATTGTTAATCTTCTCCGGAAATTTTGGTAAAACTATTAATGTAAAGATACTAAGGAGGGATGAAGAAGTTTAGCTATCAGGAAAAATTTGCTACACGTCCTTACCTTGACTTACCTGAAATATCTCATACACGCGTTTTTACTTTCAGAAGAATCGAATTCATCGAAGGACCCTGAGTAAGGTGCTAAACCTGTCTCAATTATGGTAACTGATGAATTCGTTCCCGACCTGAGCCGGTGAGAATTAGGTTCAGAGAACGTTGTTTCGTTTACATTGATGTGTGAACTTCGTTTTATTTTAGTTTATTTGAGTCCTTGCACCAAGAAGAAAGCTATTACAGTGCACCTTGAGTGCTAATATATTTTTATGTATTTCTAATTTTATTCCTGACACTTTAGGTGCGTATAGTTTTGGGAGAATCTTCTATTGCTATGGACTTTTTCTTCGATATGCTTCGATATCAATTTAGTGGCATAGTTTCTTTTCGAGACATGCGACGAAACTATAAAAAATAAAAGTAATAAATCACTACTTGCGCATTTTTGTCAGTTGTAAAAGCTGTGTGTGTAAGTTCATACCTATACCATCGCTAGTGTTTATTTTACCATTGACTAAATCAGTTGAAGGGCTCTGCCAAGGAATGTGATTCAGTTTTTACTCTTTTACTCTTTTACTCCTACTCTTTTAAACCAAACAAAATATTTTCAAGTACCTTCTGCTAATTGACATAAAGTTTTAAGTCAAAATGGATTTCCTTCAGGACTGGTTATTTCATGTGTCAAGAAATTTTGGAATCATCAATTTTATTCCCGCATATCATTACCTACTGTTCGTAAGAAAAAATTTTATTTTTCATTTCCTTTCTTTGGCCAGCAGTCTGAGAAGCTCGAAAAGGATCTTTACTTACTGGTGTCTAAGTACTTTTTACATGTGGACTCAAAAAGAGTATTGGTTAATGTGTATAGAACAAGATCCCATATTAATTAAAAGGACTAACTACCTATACGTATGCTCTCCTCAGTCATTTATAAACATTGTTGAGCACGGTGTGGGTCAGAAACGTGGGTTCGACTATTCCAGCTTTGTATATTCATGTGGCTGAGGATGCCGGTAGGAGTTTTAGAACCAGACAATTACTCTGTTCCCCTTCCTAATCTACTGTTCGCTCTCATGCACAGAGTTGTGACTTCCCAGTTCAATTAAATGATTTTCAAGTGATTTCTTCTTCATCCGGGGCAATAAACCTTAGTAATCTAGTTCTTTTCAAAGATAACCTATCTTAAGAATGACACAATTAACCTTCCCTCTACAATTAGTGTAGTCTCTCTCTGTCTTTCTTAATTTAAAAGTTCCACAGATGAATTTATTTCGAATACGTTATAACCCATTATTTTTGTATTTTTTAGAAAGTTGAGAATGACCAACGAATTGATTGAAACGTTCCTTTTTTGTTATTGAAATGTTTTAAAGAAATATTCCCATCAAAGCGATTTATTTGCTCATTTATTCATCGTTTCTCTTTTTGGTGTTAATATGCTCCGCCAAATTTTAAAAATCTGACTTGCGATTGTAGACCACGGAAAACCTTTTAATATGTTCAAGTTCAGCTCGCATTTTGTCCTAATTTATTCATTTGAACTTGTGTCTGAATATCGTGTTCGAGACGGTTATTTGCTAATTACTCGTCAGTACATCGTAATTTTCATAATTTATTTCAAAAGTGTAACAGAGTACTTGCTCGCTTTACAAATTAAGAACAAAAAGCTAGTATATAGGGAAATATTCGCCAATAATTATAAAACAAAGATAGCTTCTCCACTACAAATGGGTCTGAGTCTGCCAAAAGTTTCCATATTCGTGTCTTTCATAGTAGAAAATTTAATTGGCTAACAATTTCCCAACAACCTCAACTTGTGCGCGTGCATTACACAAAACCTCAACCAAAATCCTTTTAAATAAAAAAATTGAAGAAAATGATCACTAAACTGGGAGTTCAGTCCGCTACAGCTGGTGAGGTGATCTTTGATACCTTGTATGTTGTTGAGAACCAATAACGAAACTGAGCAAAAGTTCCGCACATCAAAGATTCAGCATGGGAGTCCGCCGATGTCTGGTACCTGAGATGTTGAAAAAAATTCCAAGCAAACTTGCTCAGAGTTTTTATTGCAATGTTTTATTTATTGCCTTAGTGGGGTAGAGTTTTAAAATACTTTACGTTGCCGTAGCGGAGCAACGACGAGAAGGAAGTCCCAACCGAGTTGAAAGTGCTATAAGTTTTGCTGGCCTAAAACCACAGTTAGGATTTTTTCAAGTGAAATTAAAACTCTAAGCGCTTCACTACACCACAAAAGTTGCTCAAAGCCTAAATTTCTAATAAATGATAAAATTTTATTATTTTGAGGGAGAAATACGTTATCTTGCTGAATTTAGAGAAGCACTTTCGTTGTAGAGGTGCGGCCCACGAAGCTGCGACTCTCCCATGTGCGATGTAGCGGCGATGAGGTCGCACGAAAAGGACGATACGGATCAAATGATAAAATTTATTCATCGTATAAACGTTATATCAGAAGCTATTTACAGTTCATCATGGTCTTCTGAATCAATCATAATGCATGCACTAATTCAACTCTGCGTATAGGAACGTATAGTGCTAAAATGAAAAGTAAGGCGAAAATCGCTGTACGAATTGCCATTTTATTATTACAAATAGTAAAGTCTAAATGAATAAAATTGAACGGTTTAAACTAAATAGTTCATCTTCAGCAAAAGAAAAAAGAATTCTGCGGCAAAACAAAACGAATATGAGTAAATTAAAACAACACTATGCAAAAGAATACTACAATATATACAGAAAATAGTCGTAGATCTAAAACTAAAAAATGTAACATAAAACAACTAAAAAACCTAAACTAATGATCACGTATTTGCAACGAGAAGAGGAAAAGCACTTTTAGTATCTTTTGAGTATCTGAGCTGAGAGATGTATAGTGACTCGAGGATGCGTAAATCAATCACGTGAGGGGCACCTGCAAGGATTTTAAAATGATTCACGGAAACAGGGACGTTACAGTTTTCCGCATTGGATCGAACAGAGGACAGTGGAGGAGAACCAAGTAGAAGACCGGTTCTACAGCTGCGCCCAGCGTGCTCGGCTACTCTGGACATAAGAGTACGACAGGTGGAACCTATGTACTGTGATTCACAACGTGAACAACTAAACTGGTAAACCACAGAGGAGCACATAGCAGGGGCAGCCTATCTTTAAAGCGGAAAAGCGAACCGATTGTGAAATTGTTGACAAGAATAGAATGAATTTTAAGTTGAGGAAAATATTTCCTGATTAGGTGTTAAGCCTCCTGATTTAACTTAATAGATTGATGTCCAAGGAAGGGAAGCTTTAAGAAAAACTTCTGTTGATTACATGATTGGAGTGATCATAAATTTCAGACAAAAATTTACCAACGTGTTCATCGATAGTAAACAAAGGGAAGCCATTCGTAAGAAAAATTGTCCTAAAAAGTCAAATTCTTGATGTAAAAATAGGAAGTTAGAACATTTTCATTTCAAGAATGAGACGCATCAATGCAGATTCAGTTTTAGAATACGTATAATACTACCTGAAGTTATGAACCTGTGCGATATTTACTTCCTATCTCACTGAAGCATTTTCTCGCACAAGATCGCTTTTATTGCTTCAAATTCTGCAGCATTGATATTAAGTTTTTTCTTCATCGTCGTTTTATTTACGACAGGGCAGAAATCGCATACCTACTCCAAATATGACCGAAAATCCCTCATCCTATTTGAATGTTTATTGAACAGAACCCGCAGTCCATGTTTCTCCCATTGTAGAACATTTTTTCGAAAAATTACAGCAAGTTATTGCTTGCCATATATACTATTAGGCAAACATTGTTACGACACTAAAACGTATTCAAGAAGTTGTTAAAATAATTACGAAAACCGAATATAGTCACATGACAATAGGTATTTACCAGAACTAGAATTGTATTTACTATACAGTATACACCTCTACAAATTCCTATCCGATACGCATTTCACATTTGATTACATACTATAGGTAACTCGTCCAAAAAATGTGAAGTATTTAATTAGCTTGGTAGTATGAAAACATTTTTTTAGATTACTTTGACAATTGAAAGTGTAAAATGAACTTTACTTAAACAGTAGCTTCACAGACTTTTGATTTTCCCCGGAATTTATCCTCAAGATATAGATTGCACAAAAAAATTTCAATCCTACAACGCCCGGGATTTGATGATTATACACAACCCGCGAGGAAAGAAACCTCTGATCACAGTTATGCTCACCGCGCGCTTTTAGCAATAGCATTCGAGAACTCCGATGACAACGATAAAAAAACGTATTAACTTACGACGGTTGTTATCATTTGAATTTTTAATTTTGTGACCTTTGAGGGAGAATTTGTTCACTATTAGGAATAGAAATATCTTCTTGCATATACTTCACAGATGGATCATATATAGTATCGTATTATACGCGTAATATATTAGTCTGAGAGAGAAGAGGAATGGAAGAGAGTGCGTTAGGAAAAGCGGTTCATTCAAAGATGTGTCTATCACTAAAAAGCAAATTTCTGAATTAGTGGGCGAGGAATTAAAATTTTTAACAGTGGAGCACTCCTGTTCCTTGGTTGAAGTTTTCACTCATTCTGCGTGAATTTTACAACGTTATTGCTCGATTTGAACATTTTTGAGCATATTATTTGAAAAATTGAAAACAACTCGTGCTCATAAAAAATAGTAGAATCGCACGTCATGGTCAAGAGACAAAACAGATTACAGATTATCTAGAAAATAATGTTAATGAAATAGCACTTTCTAATAATTAACTTAAACTATCATATACGCTTCAAAAGTTTTTCTTTAGAACGAAGGATGGTGCCGCAAGAAACAGGACATGTGACGACACGAGATGAAAGATACAGCAGTAGGGAACAAAAGCGTTCACTCATGAGACAAAATCCGCTACTGCAAGGATCAAAGAGCTTGTGCGCATGAGAGGAAGGATGCGGCAGCAAAATACTAAAAATGCGGCTGCAAGGGTCTCACTCGAGGAGCGCCAGCTTTTCCGGCAACTCGTCCGTGATGAGGAATTTGACGCGAGACCTGGAATTAAGAAGAAACACAGTAAGCCCTGAAAGACTTTCAGACGAAACACTGTGAATCGAGCTTATTGTAGAGACGATGTAAAATTATACGGCAAAATTCAAACGACACAATATAAGGATAGTTATTACAGCGCACTAAAAAAGTACAGAAACACAACATTAGAAAACAAAACTACACATGATCCTATCTTCAGCGTCTTAGATTGAAATTCAAACTGAAACAGAGCAACACAAATGGAGAGTATTTGGTGTGAAGTATATTGGTCAATTGTGATGAATGTCTTGTGTGATGTGATTTGAGTGATGTGTCGTGCCAGGGATGGTGAGGTAGTATCTGGGTAATGGGTCGTGCTCGGGATGGTTTGCTGTAATCTAGGTGAGGTATCGTCATCGGGATGGTGCGGCGCGCGAGAAATGATGTGCTGCTTGAGGTCGGCGAACGCATTTTTCCCATTGCTCATAATGAAGAAAAAATACTTCCAGATTGAAATAAACTTTGAGGTATTCAGAGAATGTTTGTAGCATTCGAATAGACAGGTGTAACCTGTAAAGTTTTCGGAATTAGCCTAAAATTCTCCCCCACCCCTGCTCAAAAGAAATTTGTTCAAAAGTCAATTTCTCCGCCATTAATGCCGATACAGACGAATGTTTTTATATTGTATTCACAAGAAACAGGTGTCAAATGTCGCGGATAGTTTTTCGTCCTGGCTTCAAAAAAATGTTAAAAATTTTTGACCATTTTTGAATCACATTTACGATTATTTGCACAAAAAATTCATAGAAAAATATTTAATAAAATTATCAAAAAACGTATAACAACATATTATGGTACTTACCTTGCTCTCGGTGATGCAAAAAAAAGATCTCTTCAATAGCTCATCAAAACCGTAGGAGAAATTGGCTTTCATAGTCTGTGATTCGTATTTTGAGAAATTTTCGGTCAAAATTATCGAGCACCAGAGTGCAGCGCACAAATCGTGTCTTGTACATCATTTCCTTTTTTTCATCAGAACTTACAAATAAATACATCATTCATAAGTCTAGAACAGTCCAAATGTTTTCCATTGATGTCATAACCACTAATGAGTCACGAATATTGCTTCAAATGACAGCGCTATCACCCTCAGGCAAGCATCCGCTGTCCAATTACAGTTACTTTTGTGGTTCAAATAGTACTTCAAATGTTCTTCCTCTTCAATATGAGACATACTTTATTGTCTTTTCACTTCACCTTCAACAATTTCTTTATTTTCAACACTTTCACTAGCTTTCCGCTTACGCTTAAACCGATTTTCGGCCAAGCCTACTGCTTTCTTTCAATTGCTATACATTTTACCGGACATACAAACGCATATCCACTTACTAAGAAAACCACCAGGCAACTTTACACTGTTTTAAAGCTACCCTATCATTCGCCACGAATGCCTAAAAAATAAAACAAAAAACAACCAACCACAGTTAGACACTGCAGCTGCAGTCTACGCAGCACTGCGTGGGGCTGGGTGGGGATCAATTTAAGTGAATTTGGGTGGTTAGGTTGCCAACTCCGGGTGAATGACGTTTCTACGTGTTAAAGGAGGGCTTTAAAAACATTTTCCCGCTGTAATCTCATTTCTGATATTTTAGCCCATAAAAGCGTCCGCCTCTCATAAAGCTCTGTTTACAGAACGGTTCACGTGAGAAATGTGTTTTTAGCACAAAATTTTCATGGATTCCAGAACTTCAAGTAGATAAAAACTCGCCAAACGAGCGTTTAATGGAACGATGTAAGAAATGTGGCGTCCTCCTAGGCTCAATCCTCGCCCGGCTCTTATTTTCTATTTTCATCAATGATTTTCCCAACATGCCAGAAAACATGAAAATCTCAATGTATGCTGATGATGTGCTACTCGCCATGACAGATTTGAAAGAAACACAAATCAACGCTGAAAACCTGCTAAGAAACCTGAATTTATGATATGAACAAAACGGCGATAAACTTAAACGCAAGTAAAACGTAATGCATGATTATTGGAACAACGGATGCGATCAGAAATTCACCAAATTTTAGGCTAACATTTGAAGAAGGTAAAATCGAGCCATTAGAAAAAGTGAAAAATCTCGGTGTTTGGTTTGAAAAAAATTGGACTTTCCAGCCACCTCAATATATTCTAAATGAATTATCAAAATGTATGATTTTGCAGCTAAATCAGGATGCATAGGTAATATAAAAAACGCGCTTATGCAACTCTCTTACATGAAAACTTAGAAAACTTGGTTATTGAACCAAACTATTTCTATATCTTCACAATCTTCATTTACTAGATGCAAAGATGCTGTGAAACTTACTAAATGTCGATATTTCCAGTGGGGAATAATACTCAGATGTTATACAATTAATCATGTTGGCTACCAGCATCGATATGTTCAATTTTAATACCTATATTGCGTTATTTATTAGAGGTAGCTAAGTCACTTTCTTCTGAAAAAAGTTTCATATAAGTATTGATTGTAAAGAATTTGCGCGTGTTTCTATCCGATACTTCTTAGGTTTGAACTGTAATTGGAGTATACAGCTGATTAGCGGTGATTTATTAAGGATACAATGTCAATGAACGTTTAATTTATTATCACAAATTAAGTAATTTTCCAGTATACTATTTTGCAAACCAAGCTTCGACCTCAGGGTACATTATGTTTAACGTAACGAATCCGAATTCCCGTTTAACGAATGGTTAGCAAGTACGTACTCGTAGACAGATTTTAGATTATTCACCGTCTTCTTTTAAGAAGGCATTGTCGAAAGACAATTCAAAGTTATCATGAACAAGCAGTTAAATATTCAAGGAATTAGTATTATTCGACAAATTTTTATTTTTATCTATGTCAAGATTAATATCAGCAAAGGACTTCGTTCACTGCTCAAGAAATGAGCTCACCGTGTGAGTAAAGGTTGGGCCATCTCCGGATATCGATGTCAAGTTATAACAGACCCATTAAGGAACCTAACACTCGTGATCCATTTCTTTTTGCTTTTCGGTTTAAGGAATAGTAGGACGAAGAAAGACAAATATGTTACTATCGGAAGAATTCAAACCAAGGTTAGAGTGTAACTCGGATTACTCGGGTTACGGGTTACTCGAGTTACGCAAAGCCGCTATGGAATTTTCTCTGTGAAATTTGCACTAAATAGTCTAACAGCGCACTGCACTGGCCGATTCCATGCTTAATGCTACAGTTGCCCCGAAGCCGAGACTCAGCCCACTGGTCTACTATACATATTTTAGGACGGATAAGCCATCCATTGAAGCATAGTGTGACTTAACTACTGCAGATCTTGCGCGTCCTTCTCGCAGGAGCAGCAGGGGTGGCGTTAGCAAAAACCTGCCTTACAGGTCCGTGCTTGAATCTCATTGAAGAATTATTATTCAACGGTTAATTCTTATGCTTTCCGCCTGTAACATCAACATAGTTCAAAAAGAAGTGTTGGAGTTGAGAGTAATTGTTATTATGTGTCCGCAAGAAAACACCGCGTGGGGTACGAAAACAAAACCAGAATGTTCGCTTTCCCATTGCAGGAAGGCATTAACTTTCATGATTTAAAAAGTTTTCTACTAAAAATTTCATCGTATGCCCATACCTTGTCCTTGTCTCAGCAAATTTCTTTGCAATAAGCCTCAACCTCGGCAATTACTCCGGTGGTTGTAACAACATATTATGCTTGGCGAAGCGAAGGATTTTTACGTTGGTAAACTAACTTCTGATAATTAATTGAAGTGTTCATATTACAAATAAGGGACGAACTACGCAATGAAGCCAAGAAGAAAGCCTCATGAGGCAGCAATTGCATGCCTCAACTTGGTGATTAAAAAGTTCCCTAGTATATAAGTGTATCACATCCCACACTCTTAATTTCTATTCATTAAATTGTCTCCAATAGGTGCACAGAAAAAATCTATGAAAATCATTTCTCAACGAGGTTTGGTATAACGAATATGGATCCCTTAGTAAGAAGTCAAAGGGAAATCATGCTACTTAGTTAGAATGGTTTCAAATGAAATAGTTTCAAAAGTTCTCGATGACAACGGTGTTTGACATTACTAAAAAACATAAAAAATAGAATGAAACTCGGGAAAATAATAGAGACTCGTTGACAAAAAGACAGCTAATAGGAGCAATTAGTATCAGCAAGTTTCTGAACATTATTAAATTCATAGTTGCGACTTGCAGGTAACAATGAAGGAACAGATTTCTAACTGATTTTTCATTGATACCTCCAGAATGCATTCATTCATTGATACCACCGTCCATCCTAATTAGTGTTTTGAAGGGAGCTGACTAAAAAAATTGGGCTGAAAGATGTAAACCTGATAGGATGGCTGATTGGGTGGATGGGTGAGGTCTATATCTTTCCGCCCAATTTCTTCAGTTCACATTTCTGGATGTACCAATTGATATTTAGCTATTCGCACGAAAAAAATCACTGTTTCTATAAAAACACCTAGAAATAATATTTAATAATGAAATTTTTCAACACATTTAATAAATATCAAACAGTATGAACGAAGTCAAACTTTCTCATACACTCGTCAACTCTCACCTGAAAAATTTCTTCCCGAGTGAAGCTACGAAAGTTACTTTCAGAGACAGTAGGTTATCAAGAGACAATGGAAAAAAAATGATTTAAAGGCACCTCCTACCCTGATATCACCGAGTTTTCCTTATTTTTTGAAATTTTATGGTTCACATTTCTTTTGCACATGGGAGAACGAAATTGCATACAGATATGTAAAATTGAATTCTGAACACATTTGCTTATAAAATTTTTCGATTTTCGCAATAGAAAAAGGTATTGTACAAAAATATAAAACTATATATATTAACACAAAATACCACTCCTTCCACAATTTCGGATTAAAAGCTTGATTTTGGTCTCATTCGACGTGAAAAGACTGTGGCAATTGAAAAATGATTCTTTTTTCAATTTCGAATTAGAAAAAAGTTATTGGTACATATGTGCAAAAAAAGTTTTTTTAAAAAAAGTCCAAGATTTTTCACCGTAAAATCTACTTTGGAATTCATTTGGAATTCTGCTTCGCTACGCTGTTTCCGCTGTCTTACCACATCGAATGAGACTAAAATCACGTTTCTACGTTGAAAATTGTAGACGGGGTAGTGCTTAGGGCAAATATATAAAATTTTATATATATTTGAATAATAACTATTTTCTATAACAAAAATCGTAAAATTTTATCGAAGCAAACGTGATCAGAATTCAATTTTATACATTTTATGTATTTCTGTTTACCTACTTGCAATAGAAAGGCGAAAAAACTGAAATTTGGAAAATTTCGAAGTTGAAAATTCTTTAAACAAATAAATTATAAATTTTTTCTAATTCGAAATTAAAAAACAGGTTTCATTGTCCAGTTTCCACTGTCTTTCCGTGTCGAATGAAACAAAAATCAAGATTCTATGTCTAAAATTGTAGGAGTAATGTTTTGCGCTGATATAAATACATTTTTCCATATGTTCGGGCAGTAATTTTCTATTGCGAAAATCGAAAATTTTCATGGACACAAATGTGTTTGAAATTCAATTTTACATATAAGAATGCATTTTTATTCTCCTAGATGCAATATAATTGCGAAAAGGGAAACTTGAGAAGTAGGTAAATTTTAGGGTAGGAGGTCTCCTTTAATACTATTCAGAGCTTGAACAATTTATTAATGTGATGCGTTTTTTTCATTCGATGCTACATTCAATGTTCTAAAAACCTATGAACTTAGCATTTTGGATTACGATTATGTTTTTGAGTTGCCTAACTTAATTTCGATAATATATTTTTTTTTAAAAATCGTAACGTAATTCAAAAACAAAGGCAAAATTCAAAATTCTAACACGTTTTTAGAGATGTTCGCACGAGGTTCGAACGAGCGAACGTACGAATCTCATTTTTCCACAGGATTTACCTGACATCTTACAATTCCTATAGCAGATATTATGGAACAAAGTATTGGAAAATTTGATGCAAATCAAAAAATTTTCCAGTATTTCGTTCGATAATAGCTGCTATAGGAACTGTAAGATGTCAGTAAATCCTGTGGAAAAATGAGGTTCGTTCGTTCGCTCGTTCGCCCGCTACAAGGGTTTCAAGCAGGGGATCACCATTTCAACAGAACACCCCACAACAGGGTGATATGTCACGGCGCAACGTTCCCATGTAGGCTCCTTTGTCTCTTTGTTACTGTATAATGATTGCAAGCGTCCTAGATGACACCTAAATAATAATAAAAAATGAGAATTTGCATTTCCCTATATTTTATCTTCTTAGAGAAATTCGGATTTTGAAATTTCAAAATGTGAATCTTCTTCGTCAGTTTTTAAGCTACAGTGATGATATGGGTATCATTGGACGCGGAAAGACTCAGGCAATACAATAACTTATATTGCAATACAAACATCGTTTTCGATTGAAAGTTGTGACGTCACATGTTTGATTTTTTTGAAAAATTGTGAATATTTTAGATTTTTTTAAATTTCAAAGTAAGAATTTTTGATTTGCAAAATAGGTTATAGTATTGCCTGAGTTTTTCCACATCCAATGACGACCTTATCATCACTGTCCTCAAAAACTGACGTAGAAGATGCACTTTGAAACACTTCTTCCCTGAATTCCATTTTCAGTACGTATCTCGTTTTCTATGAAAAAATTGAACTTTTCACACGACACGGAAAAGATTTCGTAATGCGTTTTCTATATGTATAACAAGTTTCTTCATTCTCGATTGCATAACAAAAACTCGTTGGATATGGGGTACGATTACCCTATACAAAAAGCGCATCACTCGGTTTCAAAATTGTGTGAGAAGATGTAAAAAGAAGTGTTTTTTTGACGTGCGCCGGCAATGCATTTTTTGACAGGCGGGCCAAGGCGGTGCAGGTGCGCACCACAACATCTTAACATCCCCCTCTCAAGACGGTCATGTAACAAATCAAGACATTGTCTTGCAGGCCCTAGCTTTCTGGTGTACAAAAGCCTGAGATTGGATTGCAGGCTCGAGTTGTCCCTCTCCCTTCAAGGCGATGGGAGGAGGATTTCCTGAGGTTTTACACTTCTTTCGAGGTAACCAATTATGCTGACATGTTTCTCAATACTGTAGTGAAATAAAACGAACTTTGGAAATTGTCATGATTATCGATAGTACGGTAACCATTCGGTAAAATCAGACAATGGTGACCTTGACAGCGCAGTAAATTGGGGGATCGCCAAAGCCAATCCACGGAGGTATTCGGCAGTCAGTGCATATGGGCTCGGCAGAGCTGTTAATGGGATGCTCAAAACAGAAAGTTAAAGATTGTTCGACTGATTCACTGGAATGAGAGCTCTGAATGGCCAGAATAACAAAATAAACATGAAATAAACTCACACATTTAAGTAACCAGCAAATAAGGGAATAGTAGAAGAAACAACGCATTTCAATAAGAGAGGTTGAGGTAATTCAAAGATGTTGTGCTACAATATTTCACGCCGTCTCAGTTTTATTGGGTCAATTACCTCTGAGGTCAAGTTTGGAGCGCGTAAGTAGTATTTTGATAAAATTAAAGTCCTCTATAAAAAATAACAAAAATTGCATTACTATCTTTGCTCTCGATCAGTTTTATACAACCAACACAGTTCAAATCTATGATGTACTAGATAAAGGAATATGAAAATTCTGAGCAGAATTTAGTAAGTGCTACCCAATACTGTTTGGTGAAGCGTCGGTTATATTTGAAGTCTTCTTTTTAGTTAGACAATAGCATCTTGTCATTAAAGATGATATGAGTCCTGTTTAATTTCTGCCTTGTACAGCAGGGGCACTATAATTTTTCGTCCATAAATTTTATGATGGGATTTCACCATTTTCTTCAAAAAAACATAGCTTATTGTTTTGACCGATGAAAAGAGTTTTTTCTTCTAGTCATAATTTATTGGGTTTGACGTAAGAGGTCTGCAGTAGCATAATCGAAATATTTGTCGCAAGTAAATCTACTTATGGGCATAGGAAGGTTGCCGCTGTTTTAGTCAACAAACTAAGTGTACGCACTTTCGTTTGCTAGACCTTCAGTTTCAATTACGGCTTTAAAAAAGCGAATTCCATTTTAAAATTGGCTGTGTGTTGCTGGTGTACTGTTGCACAAAGGAGGCTGTGTACATCAACTTACGTGGGAAGCGGTTCGATTTTCAAGGATTGTTATTATTCACTTTTTTTCCTAACTAGCACTCAAATAAGGCATAAGGTTTGAAACATTTTCCATTAGAGTTTGATCATTATTAAGAATTATATGAAATTTGAGTATTCCTATATCTGGTGAGGGATCAAAATAGAAATGAGGCATGCTTCTGTCATTCGATTTTCTTTCCGATCATTACACATGTATTATCAAAAAAGTTTCAGGAGGTTCTTAATGATTTCAATTGAAACATTGAGTTGTGTTAACCAGGATCTCTCACGGACTATTAAAATAACCTATGTGCAAATTTAATTTAGAAAGTTATTCTTCTATGAGGCTAAAAGAACAATTTGGGTTAAAATCTGAAATTTTAACGATTCTCCGTTTTTGAACTCTATTATGGATAATTTTTTTGCAACTCTAACGATAAAATTCTATTCTTTATAAGTGCGTTCGTTCGTCTGCTACAGATTACGAAAGGCCAGCCAGTTGAGGGGACTATCCCAAAATCCAGGAACAACATATTTTTTTCAGCTAATGCTTTAGAAAAAAATTCTGAATCCAACATTGCACTTCACTGTTCTGTAAATGTGTGCGTTCGTCTACTACAACTTGAGAAACGCCAGTCACGTCACAACCCAGCCAGCTGACGAGTTTGTCAGGCTTTTCTGAAAAGTAGAACTAGATGTTTAAAATGCTTCTGCTCTAACAGTTTTTATATCAATCGATAGGGCATTAAAAAAGGTTACGGAAAATTTGAGAGCCCATTTTTAAATTTGATTAGACTAAAAATTAAACCAATTATAAAAGGGAAGAAAGTCATAATTTTTGAGGAAAAGTTCTAAAATTCAACAAATCAAGTGTCGAAAATCTATTGCAGAGTTTCTCTAGATAATAAATTTAGCTATCCAGAAAACATTGCCAAATCTGTACCTTTGAATTTTAGGAGATGTATTTTCCGTAATACCAATTTCCAACAGTTTTTACATGAATAATCAATTTTTCAATAAAATAACGAATAACACGCAAGTCTTGAAGTATTCCTGCATCTTTTTAAATAAATGGTGAAAATTTTCGAACAATACGTCAAAAAATGACGGACTTATATTTTTACCCGAACGGTCCTAAAATGGTTTGTAGGTACCGTGGGTTTTGATATTCCAATGAAGAAGATCTTAGTTCTTTAAATTTTTGCAATCGATTCTCTGTGGATTTTCATCGTGCTCGGATGACTTTGATTTTGCGGTCGACACTGGTAATACAGTAGTGGTTGTGACGCTCATGTTGATATTAAAATTCTTGACCGTGTGCCGTGCCACTACAATTTCGAGCTTATGAGGTCTTTGAATTAATAATTTTACTTATGAGGCTTTTGATCGTCACGTTTCCGCTGTGTGATTGGTACCGTTGTATTGCGATTTTTTACCAATGTATCATTATAAAGAACGTTTGCTAATAAGTTATTAATATCACTTTAGTATCTATTATATTGACTGCGCATTAAGTGCACGAAATCGCTTATAAATTGACTAAACAATGACACCCGCCATAACGGAGTGTTTCTGTAGTCAAATATTAAAGATTGTTAAAATCGACGACAACAGAAGCGAAACAAGTCACTGCGCACAACACAGACCACACGGACAGAATTGTGGCTGCCTTGCAAAATACTGAGGCTGCCTCCACTCACCATCCTGAGGACAAGACTTTCTCCACCCAGCGCGTTGGGCCAGCGCCCTGCGTCCTGACGCCCCGCTGCTGCAGGGATGCTGCCGTCATGTCGAACTCTCGAGGGCTCCTGTAGCGTGTAGTGATCCACAACGTCTCATATCTGTGTGAGGGGCGTAGGAGTCAGATCAACCTTACGCCACTCAGCCTCATACCACCACCCAACCTCTCACCACCACTCATAACACCCAATTTCAGATTATAATTCACACAACTCATCCTCATCCAACCACTCGCGCCCCTCAGTCTCTCACAACCGCTCCGATCATAGCACCTCATACCACTACTTAACCTCACACCACCACTGGAACCACTGAACCTACACTATCACTCACACCACACAGCACAACACCATTACGCCTACAGCTCAATCTCACACGATCTCATTTGTACACCATCATTCAAACTCTCACCACCAGTACCACCCTTCAACCTCACATCATCACTACTCACACAACTCTATCTTAACCTCATACCACCATTCACGCCACTCAACTTCACACGACCCATGTTTACCCATATATCCCCACTCAATATAAAACCACCACCTATGCAACTCAACCTCACATCACGGTTCGTTAACCAACTTAGCTCCAACACTCACACCCCTCAACCTCTCTCGACCACCCAAACCACGCTATCTTTCACCGCAACTCCTATCGTATTAATCACCACTACATGTTTGATAGATCTAAAATTTGTATATGAATGTCTGTATAGATATTGTATATGTAACCATCTAACCTGATATTACCCGTAGTTTCCATTTTTTTCAAAATTTTGAGATCAGCAAAGACAAATTCAATTTTTTGACCCAAACTTTCGGCTAGATTAGCTCTAGCCGTTATCAGGGGAACGATGTATTTTTAAACAAAACCTCTTATGGTATCCGCGTGTATCTAGTATACAAAACATTTTATTAAATTTTTAGATGTAAGCCGAAAATCATTGATCAAGGGCGACTGATGAGCAAAGGAAGAAACTGCGGGGGGACTAACCTCGTAGTGTATTTATTAGTAATTACCCGTAGTGTAATTACCCGTAGTGAATTTATTTACATATTTTCTTCGGTATCCACTTCTCATCAAACGAAGGATATATGTTTATATTTTTGGAATAATGAATTCTGATTACATTCAAATATCAAACGTTTTTCGGTTAGACACATTCAAAAATATAACTTTTACATATTTAACTAAAGTTTATATATGTATTAGAATGTGTGCAAATTTTCAAGCTAAATAAAATGAAAACGCTTAAGGAAAGAAGAAGAAGAAGACTTGACCGAGAACGCAAAAGAAGAGCTTTTCCTTGCCCACTTCTGCTGTTTCTCTGATGGTTATAGGAATGCTTAATGACCGTATCACTGACACTGATTCGAGTTTCTCTAGTGCGCAAGTACAAGTATATTTCAATCACGGTTACTATTAGGGTGGATATATTTGTTTGATATCCACGCCTGGAAAATTTATTGAAAATATTGAATCCCGTCATTTTCGACATGCTGTGTACACTAGTTGATAAATAATTTTAAATTAATGTAGACACCTTTTACCTTGAAGAATAAACATTAACGAAACCGCACGCCTGTTGAAATTTTTTTAACTTCGATTTAAAATGTAGTTTGTGATTCTAATTCATTAGCATGGGAATATTATCATACAATAAACCCATAGTCCAAAGTACTTGTCCTTAAATCGTACGTTGAGTATATTACAAGTATGGATTTGCAACTCGGCACCATATGGAACTTGTGTCGCGTTGAACAATGAATATGGTATGTAACAATTTTCAACTCGCAGATTCCAACGTATTTCTAAATCTCGTCATAATAATATTGAGACTTATTCATGCTTTTCGCTGGCCATCAAGGTTAGGGTTGGGATGAGTGCGGGTGAAATTCGACTTGGAAATGATGAAAATAAAACAACGGTTTTGTATGGTAATTTATATAAATTATAAGCTGTATGCTGTGCAGCTGTTATACTCAGCGATTTAGCCTCGCACAGTTTTTTAGTCGCGAAAACTTGCTGTGACGTCCGCTATACGCAATTTCAAACGTTTGAAAACCACAGTACGGGCCCGGCTTAACCTCTGTGAATAGCTGCATTGTGTGAACTCGGAGGTGGTGACTGCTTCAACTACGCTGATGATTCAGATTTTCAAAGGAGCCTGTTGGCTTTAATGTAAGGTATTGATAATGTGCTGCTTTCCGAATTAGAGTGCAAAAAGGCTGAACCTAAAGACGTAGTAAGGAAGAGAAGTGCGAAGAGCGTACGTGAGAGCTATCAGCTCAGGCGTACGAGATTAGGCGAAAAAGCGCTGAGCGAGGAAGAGCTGACGGAAGAGCGCTTGGTTGCCGTGGTGTTAGTTTAGAAGAGGTTGTCTATCTAGCTCTAGCTAGAAGGTGACCATATAATATGAACGCGAGCCAATATAGTGTCAGTCTAGCAGGTTGGGAAACACGCTGTTGGCTGGTTGGGTGAACTCACTATGGAGTGTGTTATTTGGGCAAGTTACATCGCACTCAAGTCGTAGTGCAGGCTGCACGAAGAGCTGTCGGGTTCAGTCAAGTCGTCAGACAACTGGTCCGTTCACTGCAGGAACTAGACATGTGTGACATGGACAGTGACCGAGTTACTAACCCATATAAAACACTATATTTTGTATCAAGTACTGCATTTTGAAACCTTGAACTCCCCAGTCCGATAGCGGACCTGCAGAACCAGCACTGTGAGTACAGAATCAACCCCACGTTCCCACAAAACAACTCACACTGTGTGCGTGGAATCGTGAGTACATAACCAGCAAAGGTAAAAGCAGCCCCATGTTCACCAACATGCCAACATGCTGTGAACCAGTGGCATATCAACATTCCTGCATGCTGTACATTAAAATACTGTTTATTACCATTAACAACATGCTGAGGATTGGCATACTATGTGCATTGCCTAGTTGAAAAGTTACTGTATTGATAAGATATGATTTAATATTTCATTATTGACGCACAACCGCTTACAATTTGCCGTCTGGAGCGAGACTGAGCATTGTGTGGACAACATCTCTCCAAGCCCCGAGCGGAACGTCCGTCACCCACAGCTCTGGGCGAGGCTGGCCAGGTAAGGGCCACGGACCACCTTCATCAGCGTCAAGGGGCCTCACCAACACCACTAAATAAATGACCATAACGATAACCAAGATTACAGTGAGTGAAAGGTACTTGTCCCTACAATTCGATGGTGGCACCTAAGATGGATCGCCGTAGTCAGTGCAAATTGCTTGCATATTATTCTGCGTAACGGGTTGCGATATATGTGCATTTATGCGAACTGAACAATATTCCTTTAACAACACTTCTTTGACAGGCTTTTATGATATTTTGAAAGCAAAGAGGACTCGTTTTTTGCATTTTACTCTATAGTTTTTTTGGCATTTTATACATAATTCTGCAGCTCACTTCACTGCATTTTATGTGCCACTTCGCAATATTCTGTTCACTAGGCCACTGCCATTGTCCTCTACGTTGTCACTATTCAAGGCGTTAGCCACTCAACCAGCTGTTGCCACTCATCAACCGGTTCCGATATAGAAGACACTTTCTCATTGAGAATTGGCTGCCCATTAATGTGTTTCTGCTTATCAAACATCTCACACTTATCTAGTCTCTGCCACTCCCCAAACCGCTGCCCTTAACAAACTCCCTTTCCAAAGCAGTTAACATTCATCAAATCGTTCCCATGCCCTGAAATTTTACCTCGCACGTAAATTTCAAATCTCACCTTGAATAAAAAAATTAAAAAAAACTATGGCCATCAATTAAAAATTAGCCTCTTACCATGCCGTTGTCAGTCATCGAAAATATCACTCACCAGAGTTGTCGCTCATTGAGCGTTTGTCACTCCCTAAACCATTACTCATCAAGCTGTTGATACTCACCTTGAACTTGCCATGAATCAAGTTGCTCATCGAGTAGTTTTTACTCATGTTGAATTTAAAACTCAATAAAACCACCTTTCTAACCCTAATTTTCACACTAATCGAGCCCTAGCACTAACCAAGATACCCGTAACGTCCCTGAAGGGCGTTGAGCGACAAGGGCGTCAGCAAACGCACGTTAAGGTAAAATCCAGGCTCGGCGGCGGCACTCAACGTCGCTACGCTGTCAGCTTTGGTAATGCCGCCTCTGAACCACACTAACTGAGCACTGCAGAGGAAGAGAGATTTAGTTTTTAAAACTGTGCCATTTTAAAAAAAAAATCGATGAAGATCAAACTGTGGTGGGTGCTAAACCACTAACAGTTACTTAATGTCGAACTTCATTGGGGCTTTTGATGAGCCAATGTGGCACAATTATTGTTTGAGCACTGCGCAGTCTGTATGACTGTGTTAAGGGGACCGTTTACCCAAAATAAAGTCTGTAATTTACGGATGGATTTCTCTGAAATTTTCACAGTGGGTGTGAAATGCTGCAAAGATCATTTTATTATTGAAGTGTTTTTTTGTATCTGCACCTATTTTCTTTTCTATCGAAAAATATGAATAATAGGGATTTTTTCTTATTCAATCTTCTTCTACAATTTTGAAGTTACAGAACCGAAAATTCATTTTTATGAAGCTTATATACCCATACATCCATAAGCAACGTGGAATTTCGATAAATTTATTTTTGGACTTTTCGATATTTTTTTATTTGACTTTTTTCTTCTTCTTTCATGTCGTGTTATTTTCAAAATAATGAATGTTTAGAAATTTGTTATTGTTTATGGAAATAGCTCGTTAAGTGCTATCGAAAGGTATATATCCCATTCATGCAACCCTACAATTGTGGAAGAAGATAGATTTGAAAAAGCCAGTTAACAAGTTTTTAGGAAACGTGTTTTTCTAAAAAAAATAGTTTATCTTCTCTATCTTTTGAACTAGGTTTTCTACAATGAACCCTTAAGCTTTTGTAGTGCTTTTTAAGCACTTTCGATTTATATGTTTGACATTGATGTAGCGTTTGAACTCTGAAATAAAATCTACATCAAAAGCCAATAAGTGTAGATGTTCATAACCCCTATTCCCCCCCCCAATTTTTTTTTACCAAAATACGTATTTTTTTCGAGTGATCTCCTCTGCTTTGTAGCTCTTGTCAAGCCCTTTTAATTGGTGCGCTCGCCATAGCCGTAGCTATGATACTGCGGCTGTCATCTTGCTATGAATGAAAGCGTGTGTAAACAAAACAGCCTGAATCTTAAAATTGTCAAAAATTATTAGTCAGCGTTAGAATGTTTTGTTTGAATATGAAAGCACTTTGAGTAGCCCATGAACGAACTCTATTGCCATTGCCGAAAAGAAACACGCCCAATTGACCCCCAATATGAGGGGTGGGAGGGGTCACACTGCGTCAAGGTCACGCCATCCCCATCGTTTTCCCCCCTCTGGGGGGTGGGGGGCGTACCAATCTGAGTAGACGCGAGCGAGTAGTACCAATGGAAGCACAATAAAATCCTCTATAAGATGTATAAAAAAAAAATATCAGCCACATTTCCGATTTCCATGTAGACCGTCTCCTTAAAATCGTTGAGACATACATGAAACGTAGGCGTCAAGGCTACTGCATCGACTCCATGATTACTCATTTGTATCAAGATTGCTAAAATAATTGTATAATTACCAGATCTTAATGAAAATTAACCAATCAGCACGATGATTTCAACACCAGTCCTATAAATGACAAGAAGATCACAATGTTTTAGCATCATTACCATTACTACTTTCTGCACTTTGATTATCAAGCCGCCGTAATAAATACCCCGTTAACACCACTGTTCTTACACATGCACGCCACGTGCATAAACGTAATTCTATAGTTAATTAGCAAATACCATACCTACTGTTTCCTCATAATAACTACAAAGAAGTTACTATATCATCATAATAACTATTCAACGCCACGATTACATCTTCAGTGTCGTCTTCGCTACCCTAACTATATATTATAATACAAATATAGTAATAACTAACAACTTCGAATGCAGTAAGTATTCTGTCGTGTTGAGCGAACTGCGATTTTGGTGACAAATCAAATTTAGTTAAAATTGTAATTATTCTACGAATTCCTTGTCCTCTATGTACTATAATATGTGAGCCCCATAGCTACTACTCCGATTTCATAACTACTGTGTTAGCACCCTATATGAGTCCACTTTATTATTATGCTCTTGTAATTATAACAACATTAAAACAAAATCAACTTTCGTAAAAACTCAGCCAACATCTGGACAACCTTTACTTTATTATAAATAAATCATGAAAATAATAAGAACATTAAACCATTAGTAACGTAACGGCATCATTATTGCTCTAAAATTATCTCAATCACATAAAAAATATCTTAATATCCGCATTGTATCGAATACTTTACATTTGAGACACAATCAAAGTATCAATATTATTACAAAAACTTAATTGGGGTGACCTTCTGATTTTAGAACGAATTTTTTTCATATGAGAATGTTCAGTATGAAATTCAGTATTCAAATGTTGTTTTACATTGCGCATCTCAATTAATTCAATTGATCTCTAATTTTTGCTATAAAAATTAAGATATTCATTTAAAGGAGTTTTCACAGATGTGTGCAAAATTGTACACCCATTTGAAAATCTTATTAGAAACGCGATTTTAGTCTCATTCGCCGCAGAACCTGTGTTTAAGGGGATCAACTCATCGGTTACAAGTTTTGATCCGATTGGTCGGATATTTTGCCATTGTGTGTTTATGTTGAAAAAATATATATTTCACTCGTAACTTTTTCCGGTTTAGGCCTTAGTTTTTGAAAAAATTGAAAATATCATTTTTTTTCAAAAGAATAGGAGTCTGTGGGTTTTCATGCTAGGAAAAAACAGAAACAGTTTTGATATCCTTGTCACATTTCAAATAAACTAAAGCTCTCGAATTTTCAATTTTTGTGATCGTTCATTTTGTGTATGCCATATTGGACCACTAACTAGATAAAAGAAAATTTTGGCTGTGAAGTGTGATAAAAAAATAAATGTACAATTTGGGATATCGAGAAGCTTTAGTTTGTTAGAAATGTTCCATGGATTCCAAAAGTGTTTTCTTTTTTTCTGAATATAAAAACTGACTGACTTCTATTTTTTCGAATGTTTAAAATGAGTTGTTTTCAGGATAACCCATTAACAAAATGTGTTGTTGAAGTGTAATATAATAGAGAATAATTGTAATTGAATGAAGTTAAGATGTTTTTTCGATTATGTTCATGCATAATTTCCTTTTTTCACATTGAATAGTAAATTACAAAAAATAAATTCATGTATTGAAGAATTTTGAATTTGTTATTCGTTGTATGATTCTTTTGAAATTTGAACATTATATGTAATTTTCAAAAAGAAACACATTTTGTTTCATTCATTTTTTCGATTTAGAACTTAGTTTTTAGGAAAAATTGAAAATATTAATTTTTCAGTTCATTTGTGGGGGTATTTGAAATGAAAAGAAATTAATGAGTTTTTATGTTAGAATAAAACCAAAGACAATTTTGGAATTCTTGAAACACTGCTAGCCAACTAAAAACGTCAGATTGTTCATTTTCCTTTTTGTTTTCTTGCTATATGGGGTTAAAAAGTCATGATTTTTGATCCCCTTACACCCCCCTGGATCCCCTTACACCCATAAAATTTTATTAGGGCGCAATAATCCATCACCTGAGGATTGTTTTTCAACAAAAGAGACCTGGCTCATCGGGCCGACAGGGTCCTCGGATGACCTCCATAAGGACACGGTTCGGGTCCGCTTCCGGATAATGGTAGGTCTTCGGTTAATAGACTCATCTTTTAAAGAGTTTTCTTGCGCATCCAACGATATAATTGGCTCTCAAGTGCGTCCATTGGTTCGTCTCCTAGACGGGGAGAAGACGCACACTAGCGTGACCTTGGGATGCGCCAATGGATGACCTCCCCTTCCCTTTTATCACGAGTCAGTTTTGAGTTTTCCTCTACGGGAATAGAGAGTTCATTCATGACGTTGCTTAAAATACTTTCGTACTCAAACGAAACATTTTATTACTCAGTGATAAATTATGATGGTGTAACTGAGTGTTTGTTTTGAGTCCGGCTGCTGAGTCATCAGCTAATTAGCTTACTGTGTAAACATTTAATCGCCTTTCGGAGTTTGAAGCCACAGGAATGGCAAATATATTTATCGAAACGGCTCAAAAAGAGCTTCAAAGCAATAGAAATGATTTACAAAAGGTTAGTCTGTAATGAAGAAAATTTTTTTCTAAAAAACGCTCTGTTTTGGAACTGGCATTTATTGACATTTAATATAGATCCTTCCCAATAATTTTTTGAGGTACAGGAATTGCTGATATATCAATCGATAGAACTCAAATAGAGCTATAAAATCATTGAAATTTATTTTACAAGAAGAATCAGTTTAAAAATTAGGAAAGACAGAAAAATCAAATTTCAGAAAAATGGCTCTCGTGAAAACCAACCTTTTTGACCTTTGAAATGATTCTTCTCCCACAGTTTTAAAGGTACAGGCATGGCAAACATATCAATCAATAGCGATTAAAGAGACAAAGAGATCCGGTACAAAAGTTGTTCTAATTCCAGTTCATGTTGAAAATTATAAGCAAAATAATTCGAAGGAGCGAAAAAAGTGGTCGGTTTTTGGGAAAAAATTCAATAAATTCAGAAAATCATATTATCGAAAAACTTTTGCACCGGATCTATAGACAAGACAATAACTATATAGAAAACATTTTTCCAGTTCTGTGAGTTCAAAATTGTAGGAAAAGAATCGTTTACCGCAACACCTATTTATTCATGTTTTTTTAAATATCAAACTTTTGTATATTTACGAAAACACACAAATAAAAAAGATAGTCCTAACATATTACACCTATGGTAAATATCTCAGAAAAATCCATCAATAACATACAGACTTTTTTACTCCGAACCGTTCCCTCAACCGGGTCATAGGACTTTTAACCACTTGAAAAATAAAGTTGGTATGAATTTGAAAAAATTGGTTGCAAAGTTTTTCGGTTGAATTTCTTTCAATGTAAAATACACCGATATAATTCGATCCCCAGTTTCATAAAATGTTTTTTTTATTTAATAAGCTTAAAAAATTTCTGTAGCTGAAATATTCTAGACGGATCATATTTTTATGGAAGTAAACCCGACTGAAAACTAGCAATCATTGAAGGGCCATGTTGAACATCAGCTGCACCCTTTCTTTCTTACCACAAATCAAGAGCTGATAGCCGCAAATCTGCCATTCTTCTGACTGTTTTAAAGACTACCAAGAAGAGGATCATGCAACGCTGAAACGCTATCAAGAACTGAAAAGAAATGAATGTTTGCCCGCCAAATGGAGGTAAAATCTTTTATGGAAATTTGCTTCTCATCACTTGTTCCTCATAGCTCTCGAATTCGGGAAATCACAAACTTTTACCAGTATGTCCGTCCTATTTTAAAACCCGGAAAAAATCAATAATAAACTAATGGAAATCCCAATCATAACAGTTATATTTCGTTATCAATTTGATATCATCATTGTTGATACGCCAACACAATGAAGTACCATAACAACACCAAAATTAAACAGGGACAAAATCACTTGCACCTGGTACCTTGTCTCACGCAGTGGGGTGAGCAGGTCATCACAAGGACTATCTGTGTGGATTGTCAGCTTAAGTTCCCCCTTCATGAGTCGAGCCACCTCCTCCCAAGGATGAGACGTCTCCTTCCTGATTCGAAACTCTCCTCTCTCACACTGAAAGTCAGTGGGCTGGGGCCTATCTTCTCTGGGTTGTGATCTATCGTCCCTTGGGAGATACACCTCTCTCGACAGAGCTGCTTTTTTTGAGACATAGGGTATCTCCCTCCAGGTCCGTAGCACCTCCCAGGACGACCCTCTCAGCTCGTTAGGCCTGATATCCACCTCCAGTAGGCGAGGCTGTGCATGCGGCAGCATTCGGGCGACGGCCGTGACATCTTGACCTGCACAGCAGTTCGATGCAAATGTCAACGGTAACATGAAAGAATAAAAGTCAAATAAACTTGTTCAGAAAACACAGAGGACAAATTTGAAGGAATAAGGAGATGGCCGCACCTCTTAATTATCCTTAATCAACATCTTTGCAGATTACCTCATTTTTCCCCAATTTTACTCTTGGACTCTTGCTGATGCATCATGTCTTCCACTGTCAAGTCTCATTTCTTTTTGGCAATTGGTGCTGCTTATTTTGCAGAGCAAAATATGTTTTTCGAGAGACAAAAGTGGTTCCGAATTGAGATCTTGTGAGAATAGGCTAGTTGTTTGATATCTGTTTATGATATCGTTCGCAGGATATCGTTCGCAGGAACTTCAAAAGATGCTCGAGATTGTAGACGAATTGCGAAGATTTTAGCTTGAAATACGGCAGAAATAAGAATAAAGTTTTGATTACAAATGCTGATGGATCAGATAGAGGTAAACCAATAAATATTGGGGATATGAAATGAGCAGTATTAAGGATTATAAATGATCATGGTGTGTTTATTTGAGAAGATAGATGCACAATTATAAAAATGAAAAAGGCCAAAAGCCCTGAGGTGAGGGGCTAAGTGTAGAGCTAAGATGTGTGAATGTGTAAAAGAAATGTAGAAATTTGGTGCAATGTTCAGTTGTACTCGTGTGGTATGAACGCCACGGTCTGGACTGGAAAAGACTTTGAAAACTCGAAAGTCTAGTTTCATATAATGGGATGAGTTGCTTATAGGGTCTCAAAATGGACACCTGTTAATGCTATATGAGGAAAACAGGAGAATTTTCTGAGCAAATGATGAAGTGAGTCATAATGTCTATCATGTCGATTGAGTCGGTGTTGAAAATCTTCGAGGCAGACCCAAAAACGAGGCTGGTGAATTTTAACTTTTTATCTCATGCGTGGAGGTGGCTTTGCAATCTTAGTCAGATTCATCAAAATGCCCACAAACTTTTTAATTCACTTCAGTGTGGCCAACTTTTTGAGGGATTAGAATCACTAACATTCATACATAGCTTTGGATTTAATTGAAATATTTAATTTTCTTTTTCGGATGAGTCATCTCGCCTGGACTTGCAATCGCTTTTGCGCTATGAATTTTTGAAGGTTCGGCTCTGGGCAGACATTAAAATCCAAGTTATTTTTTGATAGATGAGTTCACTCAAACTTTTCATGTGAATGTCTTCACTTTAACGTATTCACTAATTTTTTGTTCAAGCGGCAGCTGTAAAACTTGCCAGGAGTGAATCACTCGTTAAAAAAATTATTACCAGAGTGATCCCTTGACTCCTCGTTAGAAAAATTTCCCTATGCCATTCCAATCGAATGTAATAGGAATTCGAAACTTATTTCCTTGAATTGGTTTTGAGATGACAAATGTACGACTCGAGATCTTCAGGAATCAATGCAGAGTGTCTATTGTGTATTAATTCTTTTTTCTCTAGAAGTTTAAATTCAAACTATCGCAGAAGGAGTTTTCTATTCTATTTTATTTATTAATTCAATTCATTTCTCACATCATTTACGGGAATCATTTTAGGAAATATTTAAATAGAACTTATTATCTTGTAATTTAAAATTATTTATTCGAGTAAACTTCGATTATTTAATGTACGTTTTCCTGTTCATTTATGATCCATGCATGTCTGAAAATTTGAGATTGATTTGACAGAAACCGTTAATAATTGACAATGAATTTCCTATTCGAAACGATCAGTATACAATTGAGGCCTTGTAATCACGAAATGAAAATTTATTTCTGAAATATTTTTATTCTAAAAGGGAAATATTATCCAATAAATATGAAAAATAAAAAATGCTCTCTATTTTGCTAAAATGATTAAATGAATAATACGAGTTCTTATGAGATTTTGGCCAAAGGCGATGCGCATCTAAAGCAGGGAGGAGAGATAATTACATATTTGTAGGAACGACTTTCCTATCAAATATTGATTAATTTACGTTTATCTGGTAGAGAGGAGTTACGATCAAAATAAAGGAATTCATGACGTAAGATTGGTAGATTTAGATCAGATCGCAGTACGACATGAATTCACTTTTAAATACCTAAATTAGATCCAATATGTTTCACCTTATCCCGTTTTGAATTTTTTGCTGCTATTGTACCGTAGATTAAATTTATAAAATGTCGGAGTAGTATCATTTCGAGATACAATACAGCTTATTTCGAAAGTAATTAATATTAGACGAACTAGAAGTGGTGATTTTGCTTCAGTGATTCAGAAGTATACTAAAATAAACACTGCTTCAATAACATCGCGTGCTATTTGTTGACCAAATAATCAGTAAGAAAATGTACTCACTATAATTTTACCGTTACTAACGCCATCTATAACACAACGGCGAAAAATTATCATCACAGACAATCCGTTAAAAATATTCTTTGATGAAAGAGTTGAAAATCTAACTTACTTTTGCTTGCTGCTCAGAGGAAGAAGAAGAAGCTCATTTCTGGTAAGATCATTTACAGTGGAGAGATGAAAATTTGAAACCGCAGAGACTAGTACTTTCTGTTCTTCTTCTGCTTTGCAGATGCAATTTTCTTTTCGTTTCAATGTGTTTAAATTTAACTTTTTAACTTTTGCTCATTTGAGTCTCTTATCAGACCTGTTTTAGCTTTCAAATTGCTTATATCAAAATTACTTGACGCATTCGCGTTTTCTTATTAAATTTGAGCTTTTTTTGTTTCGGCAATATGTAGCCTTTTAAGCGGGTGTGGTTCCTTTAAATTACAGCCTTTCCACTTCAAATTAATCCAAGTCAAGTGTCGCGAGACATGGGAGACGTCTGTGTATAGAGGGAGTTTTTTAGAAATTTGAAAACGAGGAAAATTCCACGGAACTTAATCACATTTAATTGGAAAACGTTTCGGAGTCCAGCTCCATCATCAGTTCAAAGATACAAATCATTACGTCATTAAAGAAGATATACAATTTTGTAGACAGTGATTGAAAAAGATCACTAAAAAATGTCACAAAATAAAATAGACAAAATTGCTATCGAATCACTATAAACAACGGATATGAACTTTCGGTATTGTTGAAGACTGGTTGTTGTATAAAATATGTAACGACTCTTAAATCCTAACTTCACACGAAGTTGAAGCCGAATCTAAGATTTTGAAGTCTATGGAGGATATCGGAAGGTCACTTGCATTTTTCCGCATGATTGCTTACTGCGGAATGAGAGGAGTGTGCTACTTGGTTCCCAGTGCAAAATCTTCTACCCTGATGTTCACCCATTCTGATATAGAAATTCCGAGATATCATGCCGACGTACGATCATGTGCATTGCACGCAACTGTAAGAATGAATCAGCGACGCCCGCATCTCTATCGAAAGCGTATCTTTATACCGGTAAAAAGAAGCCACCTCAGAATTATTATCTAGAGCTTCGCATAACTGAAGGCTTTGAAAGTTTTTTCACACAATAATTTTACCTCCAGTGACAATTTCTCAGAAGGCGCTCCAAAATACGGGAACAAGCAGTATAGATGATCTTTATTGTTTTATCTAATAGTTTGCGAAGCGTATTGCTTAGACAGAGATTTATTTAATTTGCGAATTGATTACACCCAAAGGAAAACCTTCAGTTGTAAAATATGTGCGCAAAAATTAAAATTCACGATGAACCCTTTAGAAGGTTGAACATATTTTGTGACCCCGATTGATTAGAGTTTAAACACAATTAATTTTGAAACTTGTTGAACATAAGCTAAAGAAATTGGAATTTAATCCTTAAATATGGTTACAATACGTGTGGTTGAATACGATTAAAATACGGGTTGTTAAATATGATATTTCATGTAGGCTTCAAGTACCTCAGCAAGGGACTTTTATAAGTATTAAGACAACCCAATTAGTATCATTAATTGGCGTCATTATCTTTCCCCAATGAATTTAATTTTCAAACAATTTAGTTAATCGACCGGACCCGGAAGGTAATGAGACGTCTGAGCCGTCTGGGCCCGGGAGCACAGACGCCAATCTCGCCAGATTTGGACGCCGCCCACCCCTCTCCCTCCATCTCCGAGTAGCTACATTAAGTTGCCATTCGTGCCAATTATTTAACTATGTAGTACTAGTGAGGTTTATTAACGTATCTGTTCGTTATACAGTTATTATTAATCACTGCAGTATAACCACTACAAGTAATTACTAAGTGGATACTACAGCGGAATATCAACGTTAACCATCACTAATGTGGAAAATTCTTCCCACATGCTTCTCGTATTGCCTTTGGAGGCAGAGCCATGCGTCGCTTTTGCGCTGTCATTTCTTGCCGCGGAGCGTGAACTGAGCAGAGGTATGGTGGGCAGATGATTTTTTAGGATCAGTAGATTCGGCATTGACACTTTTACTGGAGCAGTTGCAGTCTGAGCAGCACCTGGAAAGCACCAATTATTACCTCATACATAGCCACGAGGTAATGTATTACTTCTCTTCGCTTACTTTTCTATTTTTGTGTTTAAGTTTGCCTGCGTGTGTTGTGAATTTCGTTATTCTTATTTTTGCATTATTATCTTGGTGTTCAGGTCTATAATAATTCTAACTTAATTAAATGGCCAGAGGCCAGTAAACTATTTCAAAGGGAGATCTTAACCAAATTAAATCGCTTCTTACGAAGTTTATGAATCTTACTTGCTTACGGAGAACTCCTGAGATTTGGAGGAAACTGTAGCTGTTTCTTTCCGAGTTCTTCCGGCTTACGTTATCTTGCCTTAAGGGCTTGTTTCATCTCCCTACTATTAACTACTTACCTGATTACGTACTTTCGCCTGAACACCGTTCTACCACTATTTTCATCTTTTTTTCCTTTCCTTTAACCTCTAAAAGTGGCTTACCGACCCACCGAGTGGAAATTAACTTGGGTGAGAGCTCACTATTTGTAATTCTGAAATTAATGAAATTAGTGCTCAGAAATATTTCATCTCTACTTTGCTTTAGCGGTGACCCAAGTTAATTTGTGCTTCTTTTTTCGCTCCCAGTATCATCTGCTGCTGGTATAGTTACCGCTACGCACCCTAGGAGGCTGCTGTCAGTGATTCACCTTAACGCTGCAGCGAGGTTTTTGTCCGGACTCGTGTGGGATTCTGGGATTAGCTGCCACTACTGTGGGGTGCGTTCTAGCAGCTTTATGTCCTATATTCATATTCGTCAACGATTGAGTAACTAACTTTCTATGGTGTTTCTTCTTTTTCCTTAAATTATTTTGTTCTTCCAGGACGCTGACCGGACCGGTTATTGCTGCTCTTCTTTAAAGTCACGTCTACTACTAACCTATAACTGCGGTTGCAGCAGTTCCTGCTGCTCTTGTGTAATCTACTCTACCTACTGAGCCACAACTGCGCCTGCAGCAGTTGCAGGTTGAAAAGTGTATTTTAATCGAGCACCCGTGCCACCTATGCCATTTTTTGAGTAAATGCGAAAGCTTTTTTAAAAAGCGCTCTTTGCGCTAATCAAGAAAATAAACTAATAAAATAATGAAAAATAAAAAATAAATACTCATGTAAAATTAAATGAACTATGTTCGGCCTTTTGCGGCTCTTTGAAATTAGTCTGTATTCGGCTTTTACGGCTTTTTAAAAATCGTTCGTATTTGGCCTTTCACGGCTATTTTAAAATCGGCTAATTGAACGTGAATAAAACTTTCTATATTCGTATTTCAAATTTCCTGAAACTGTTGATATCTTACATTAAATAATTATATTAAGTTTTGACAACGACCGCTGGTGTTTGGCTATTCGACCCTCCATCTCGGCACTCAAAAACAGGGATTCTCAAACTTTTCAACTTAACCTTAAACTAACTGAACTTGGCCTAGCCTAACCCAACCCAACCTAACTTAACCTAACCTACTTAACCTAACTTAAGTTAACTTAACCTAACCTAAATTACCCTAACCTAACATTGCTGTAGCTGCTCGGAGGTGGAGGGAGAGGGGTGGGCGGCGTCCAAATCTGGCGAGATTAGCGTCTGTACGGCCCGGGAGGTAAACTAACAGAAACATTGTTACCGTGGATTACGAAGAATCCATATTGGTTGCAAGTTGACTCGATACCTGGTTGCTTAGATTCAGGTTCGTCGGCTTGAGTTACTGCCGGTTGAGGATATAATCCTCCAATCTTACCCGCTTGGACAGTAAGTTGATTTGTTTGTTTAAATGGTAGACCACCACTACCAACCCTATGATAGCGATTGTTGCGAACTAAAAGATAACGTCCGTAACGCGGTCGGGTAATAACTCCATTTGATCATAAGATTGCACCCACTCTTGGGAAAGTTTCCCCTTGGGATTTCACTATTACAGCTGTGAGCGTATTCACACTCACCGAAGACACCGTATTTCCCATCCATACAGCTCCGCAAGGAAAATACGAGACTTTAATTACGTGTCTTGGCGTGTTTTGCTGAAGTCTTGAAAACGACAGGGAGCAGCTCGTACTCGCCGATCTTTGCTCGCACACAAACGCCGACCTGAAATTGAAACGATACAGTCAGCATGGCCATCGCGCAATAAGCATGGCATGAAAGGATGCATGATACCATAATTGAAAAAAACCCATACAGTGCCAGAGATATTATCAGAAAGTGTTACCCATTTTTTTAGATAATGACGAGAAATTTTCCTTAAAATTTTACGTAAATCAAAACAATAAACAACTTTTTCAATATCACTCGAGAATTTATAGGGGAAGCAAATGCTGAGTCAATCAAGATCTAAATACATTTAATTTGATGAGAGGTCAAAATAATTTGTCTCCTCATTAAAATCTCGGAATGAGCAGCCTGATACCGCTGGAATTTTTCAAGCATTATTTAAAGTGTGAATTCAACACTTAAATTCTTAGCAAGACGAGAGCGCTCCCACTTGAAGCGTTCAGACACGATGCACGTAAAATACAACAAATATGTGCAAGATCTTCAATGCCTGCAGCGACAGATCTCATTTTTCCACTGACGGTAATCAAACTGAAATAATACATGTTGTCACAATATGGAAGCGGTTAAATTACATGGCTAATCGCGTTGCATTAAGTGGTTCAGCCCAAATTTTCAATTTTTTTCGGTCCGATTCGTTTGAAATTTGGCCAGTGTATGTACAGGGTGGACCAGAAGTAACTGACCCTTTTCATTTGCTAGCTGAGTAAATAGGATACCGAAATAAACCATAAACCATATTATTCTTTCAAATAAAGAAATAAAACAAAATTTTCCTTTTAATAGCAAATTAAAAGGGTTAGTTAATTCTGGCCCACCAAGTATTTGTTGAAAGTAAACGTTTTTTACTCCTGTACCTTTTTCGATTTATACCTTATTTTTTTAAAAATACAAAAAATTAGTTTTTTGGTACATTTTTATGGATATTTCAAACGAATAGAACTCATTGTGTTTTTATGCTAGAACAAAACCAAAATCAGTTTTTGAATCCGTGGAACATTTGTAACAAATGTATGATAGCAAATTATTCATTTGAAATTTTTCGTTTTTTTCTATGCGATATTTGATCACTAACGTATATACATAAATTTTGGGTTTTAAGCATTATCAAAATTTTTTTTTGTACAATTGGGAAGTTTTCTACCATTCTTTTGCTAGAAATGTTCCAAGGATTCCAAAACTCTCTTTGTTTTTTTCCTAGCATGAAAACTCAACGACTGCTATTCCTTTGAATTTTGGAAGTGATAGGTTTTGGGTATAATCTTGAAACAAAATTGTTTGTTGAAGTGTAATATAATGAACAGTATACATAATTGAATGCTGTTTTCATTTTTATTTCGATTATCTCCATGCATAACTTCATGTTCACACTGTGAATTGTAATTTACCGCAAAAAAACATTTCATTTGTATAAAAATTATGAACTTCTATATTTGTAGTCTGATTCATATGAAATTTGACCATTATATGTAATTTTTAAAAATAAAAACAATTTCATTCCTTCATGTTTTCGATTCAGGTCTTAGTTTTATGAAATAATTTGATATTTTGGTTTTTAGTTTATTTATATTGAAATTTCAAAATAAAAGAACTCAATGAGTTTTCATGCTAGAACAAACCAAAGACAGTTTTAGAATTCTTGAAGCATAGTTAACAAAGTTACGGTAGCAAATTTTCTATTTCCAGTTTTGTTTTCTTTTCATATGGGATTGAAAATTCAGGATTTTCGGTCCCCCTACACCCCCCTGAGGGGATCTAGTGTCCGTAGTGCTATGAAGTTCTAGGACCGAATAGTCCACCATCTAATGGTCTTTTCTCAACATAAACACAAAAAGTGCTCACCGGACCGACAGGGGCCTGGCAGGGGCCTGGGTTGACCCCCTTAAGGCTAAAGCAATAATTGTAAAAAAAGAGTTATATATAATTCAATACATATGAGTTAATACTAGTATCTCGTAATCGCAAAAATTGTTACATATCGTTACAGTCAAGTCGTCAAGGTAAGTCGTAGGCCGTAAGAGTTTTCATATCGTCTTACACGGGGGCAGTGCGGGGTTCAAATTGTTTTTGTAAATTTTCTCTCCGATTTTGATCTGATCCCAATTGTTGCTTACCTTCGTTATAATTCCTGGGCCAAACCAGGATCAAGAGAGTTCGTGTTCTTTTCGATGGCTTTTAACATTACTCGGTCACCCAAGCGAATTGTTCATCCTTTCGTCTCAGATTACGATACATATTAAGCTCTGCTGAATTGTTAGTAGTTAGAGTCTTTACATTTCTTATAATTCTGGCCTCTTCTTTGGAGCGTAATTTCACCAAGTCACTGTTTGTATCGTAATTATATGTGACCTCAAAATACTCAGCTTGAAAAAATCCTCAGCTCTTCCACAACAACATAACTAGGATTGCCTCCTATCGTTGTTTTTACAGAATTGGTAATCGCATTTTCTGCCATCTCGAAGCACTGATCCCATTCGATGCGTGCTAAGAAATTTACGTACAATTTAAGGAGGCTCATAATTTTTTTATTGTTGCGTTCGACAATAGCATTTGAATGGGGACTCTACAGTAGTACTTCTTTTCTAGCAATAGCATTAATTTTGCCAAATTGCTTTACCACTACCGATTTGAATTCGAGAGCTTGGTCGCTAACCGATTTACTCGGGAAACCAAAAGGTGCGAAGCAATTACCTAAACAGAAAATAACTGCATCGGCTCGATAGTTTAGAGTAGGATAAAATATACAATAGAGCGGCAACAAATAAATTATCACAAAAATGTATTTATTTTGGTTATCGGTTACTGCGAGTGGTCCCAAAAAATCTACTGATACTCCTTCAAAGTGCTGTTTAGCTATTGATGCTGAACGAATCTTAATTTGTACGGACGGATTAGCCTTTAATAATTTAAAGACTTCACATTTTTCAACGAATTTTCGAATTATAGCCTTTTCTAACGGGTGAAAGTATTTTAGTTTAAATTTAAAAAAATGTGCAACGCGTCATTTTAATATCTCGTATGTATTTCGAGAATCGCTTTTTCTATCAAGGAAGTCGGCATTACAGCTGTCAGAATAGTGCTAGTCCGTGAGTAAATCTGTCGTCTTTTATTCAGTACGTTATTCAAAATTAAAGAATTATTTAAATCGGAGACTGCTGAATTTCGTGTATGTGACAATGCCTCCAATATTCCGAACAGAAAGGGTCTTTTTTCTGGTATGAATTCGTCTAATGTCCACGGCACGTGTATCTCGGTCGGTATCTAGTCAATTAATTTCGATCCAGTTGATAGTGCTGACAAGGCGACGCCTCTGCAATCTCCGTCTGGAGCGCTTTCGTGGCCCTGGCTGAGGCCAGAGTTCAATGCCTTGTTTGAGGCAGCTCTGAGCCAGAAGACCGCTGTGCAGATTTCAGCTTGTGTATTCAGCTCTGCACAATCGTGCAGCGTTTTTTCAGTTAGTTGGTCTTTGTCTACATGTAACCTACTTAGGCAGTCGGGAACGACGTTATTTTTACCGGTACAATATTTGACAACTGGATCGAAGGAGAGTATGTTTATGCACCACCTATCCATGGTAGAATCGCCTGGCAACTTTTTTGTAGAAGGGGAGCTAAAGGCTTATGGTCCGTGTTCACGAAAATAGCGTACTCAAGAATTAGGTATTTGAAAGCTTTGATAGCACTAACAACGGTAAAAAATTGTGGTGTAATAACGCTTCTGGGTTTAATTTAGACTTTTGGTGTTGCAGGCAATAGGTGCCATAATTTCATTTTCGTCGTTGTCTGGTTGTATGAGTACCGCTCCAACTCCTTAGGGTGCCTGCACACCAAAAGGTTTAAGGCGAGAAAGCGAGCAAGCTTGAACCGATATACGTGTATTCCTATGGGAGTGCGTTCACCACAAGCAAGCTAGCGAGCGAGTGAGAAAGATTGAAGATTGGCTGAAGCGAGAAAGCGACTCGAAGATGGTTTCCCGCTTGAAAGCTGCAGCGGGAAACGTCCGGCAGTGCGTGGTGAGATTTCGACGAGGAAGGTGCGCTGCTTAATTCTTCCAGCATAGACTGAACTCCTTATATCCAAAGTTAATGCTGTACTGTGCCTTTGGAAGTCAAAAGGCACAGTGACAGAAGTCACAGGAAGTGTAATCTTTGTAAACATGTAATCTTTGGAAGTCACAGTGACAGATTACATGTTTCAAAGCAATGAGACGAAATAGGAATGATACTCAATGTTACAAACACATGCTTGTTTCGCTTATTTTTGTTATAGACCTCTCTCCATGACATTCAGGAGCAAACTGGCTATCTTTTGGTGTGATAGATCTCGCCTAACATCTTTCTCTCTCGCTTGCTTTGTCGCTTGCCGTCTTTTGGTGTACAGCTACCCTTAGTTTGATACGTCCGTGAAAAAATGTAACAGTTGATTAAAGTCACGGTGGTGCAAAACGGCGTCAGAAGTCAGAGAAGCTTTGACCCTTTCAAAAACTGTCTTGGGATTGAGGGGTCCAGTCAAAGTCAACATTTTTTCTTCACAATTGTTACAATGGCCTTTAAAATGATCCAAATGAAGGAAAGTGCCAGTGAAAATAGTTGGCAACTCCTAGGAATGTTTATTATGTAGCGGGTATGTAGCCTCTTTCCCGTTTTAATGTAGCGGGAAATTTGGCAACTTTTCAGATTTTTTACATCCGATTCGGTCGGTTGAAACGACGTGCCCCAGTTATTCTATCGACTTTTTAAAGCATTGGTATTTATCGAGCTTAAGAGATAAATTTCCGCAACGCAATTTAGCAAGGATATTTTTTACTTCGGTTAAATGTTGATCGTGGGATTTAGAGAAAACCAAATTATAGTCAAGGAAAACGAAACATAGTCTTCCAAGAATAGTGGAAAGAACAAAAGATATTAAACATTTGAACACGCTAGGACAAACTAAATCTAAAGGGAATGCGGCTGAACTGGAACTTATCAAGTCCTACGCAATAGGCTGATATTTTCGACTCCCTTCCTCAAGTTCTACCTGATGGAAAGCGGACCTTAAGTCTAAACTCGTAAAAATACTACTACCCCCTAGAGTAAACAGAATTTCGTCTATTCACGAAATGGGGTAGGACTCCTAAACGATAATTTTATTAAGAGCCCTGAAATCAATTATTGGCTGTATCTCGCAACATTTCTTTTTTACAACAATAACAGGGGAATTGTAATCTGACATAGAAGGTTCGATTATGTCACGTACGAGCATTTGCTTGTTAATATATCTATCGTCTCGCCGTCCAACGTGATCACATCGCGGAAATTGTTTAGCATATCGACCATCAGTGGGTTAGCGTCAACGTCGTCACACGTTACGTCATCTATCGTTAGTGGGCGCCTTTCGCTTCTTGGTTCATTGGGTACATTCTCATTTTGCGCTTAAGTTTCCTGTTCGTCCAAACGCGAAGAATAACAATCTCGACTCAACTTGCCGACCTCCATCCCCAGTCTCTCCTTGGTCATGGCATTGTGAATTCCACCACGAACTGAGCTCACGTGCGTTGAATTCTGCAGTTCATTGAGCTACACTAAATTAGCTTCCTAGCGTCATCGAGTGTAGTCAGGTAGATCTCGTTTTCTACCTCATCCTCATCTACAGCTTCTATATCAATCAACACGCTGTTATCACTCAAATAAATAACGTAATCTGTGCCGTTCAAAAATAACACGGGTACGTTTCCATTCTTGTCTGTCGCCACCAGGGATTTTGCAACATGTATTCAATTTTCCGTTAACCTTTTTCTCAATATACCTACCTGGTTTAGCTTTCCTTGCCATACCATTTATTAATTCTAACGGGTTACCAGGTATCTGTACTGCTGAGCCATGCGCTACCAGGTGTCTATCTCCAACCCTCTTTTTTTCACTCGCTTTCGAACCTCAAGGGCTTTCCCAGGGACAGCGTCTTCTTTTTAAACTCTCTTGACTTTATTATTTTTTTTTCACTCTATTATTTAAACTCTCTATTTATGCGCTCGGACTCTATTTTTTTAAGTATTGCTTCTTTCGCCAACTCTGAGCAACGACATCCGACATGACATTCACTGTTCCTGACAATTTTCATAATTACTTCCTTATTACTTAGGGGATTACCATTACCCTTTCATGGAAAGGTATCTTTACTCCTTCCAAATTGATGTAACCTTCCTAGAAGTCGATAACCGCATTACTCAATACATCTCTTAAGCCGTAATTAAGTTGACCGTCTTTAATTATCAAAACGCTGAAATTCAGCACCATTGTATTAGGTAACGTAATGGTTTGATCATCCTCTCCGGTAACGTTACTTTTAGAATTAGCATCTCTGATACTCAAATTGCTAGATTTCAATTCCTCGTTTAGGCACGTGAAACTATGAAGCATTTCTCACTGCCGCTATCGATAAGAGCACTTAAATACTGATCGTTACTTTTCAAGATGAATGTAAATTTTTAATTCCGGATTGAAACAGAACATGAACCTTCTTTCCTCAGACCCGCTAGGCGGTTCATTTACCGTACAGTTTGTCATTATTTTAGTTGCCAGATAAGCCTCAGCTGACTATTCTGGTGGTGCCCTATCGGTAAAATCGGTCAATTCATGCTTTTTCAACAAAACGAACTGGTTTTGTATTAAAACGATGGGTCTACGAACTCGGTCAACTCAGTCGAGGTATCTGGATTCGTTAATGCCAGAACGTTGGGATTTACAAGGGTGTTCGGCATACCCTTGGGCAAAATTGGCAAGCACTTCCTACCAGCACCACTCTCACAATTATCTACAGGGCTTAATGTAAAAAATCATCGTGCCCCTTCACAGGAACCTCGGCATAGTGCACCTCAGGCCGACCGCGGCTATTACCGCCTCTGTTTTTGTTGTAACTGCGCATGTAACTACGATACGCTCAGATTTCGTCTCCCGACGCTTTACAGTCACGCAAGACGTGTCCTTCCTGACCACACCCTAAGCAGGGCCTACTTGTTCGGCGGGGTTTGCAGTGATCTCGTTGCCGTAAGTTACAAGTGGTATTAACAAGTCCTGCATTATTGCACAGGCTATGGAAGGCAAGCCCTTTTGTTTTGATTCCAGAATTATTAAGGGATATTCCCGAGCTCTCCGCTCGAACTGCATCACATTCCAGGGAACCTGTCGCCCTATCGCCAATATATCCGCTGGATCTAGGAGATCTAGTGTTTCTGAACCAAGATCTAAAAGCTCTGCACCCGGGGAAACGACGGTTTCGGTATTGTGAAGCATAAAAAAACCCCTCTCTCATCAAAGGATTTCTTCATGTCATATTCTGTCACATTCTGAACATCAACGAAATAAGTTTCTCTGCCCTGGTATTGGTTCACTGCAATTATTGGTTTACTTTCCGGAAGATTACGGACTGCTGCAACTATGCGGGCCTTTAACTCTTCTGAGATACTGATAGGTCTCACGAAAAAAAATTTTCGATAAATTTTTTAAAGCAGAGGGGCTAGCACCGTTGTAGCTATACTCAAATCAATTAACCCTTTCGGTAGTGACGGCTACTCAAGTGCCAAGTTGACTAGTACTTCCAGTTTAGTGCATCTAACCTAATTTTAAAGTAATTTAACTAGTGAGGGAATATTTTGGAGTAAATAACCAAATTAGGGAAATTACAAGCATTCAGGAAACTAGTTTTTAAACATTTCCAGAACCCTGCCCGCATAAATTACCATAGTTTACCTCTAAGTTCATGCCACAGGGTCCGTGCAACACATTCAATATCCTTTCTATTTAACTTGAGCAAGTTTTTTCTGAACTTCGTTTATTTTTGATAAATTTGGGCGAAAACTTATGAATAATTTCTTCGTAAATGCAAAAATTTTTTTATCGACGTCGAAAATTTCTGTCGCCAAGCATAGAGCTTCAGAGATTCAAAAAAATTTCAAATTTAAATAAAGAAATAGGCCCTTGCTTAAGCTAAAAGCACCCACACTAGGACAATTTCACTGACTATTCAGGGTACTGACAACTTTTTCCCCTGAAAGTTTTTACCCAAACCTTTTGAATTATCATACCGAAAAAGTTAAATCACTAGCGAACCTTTATAACTCGTCTTGGTTCGCACTAGCGTTAAAAAAGGGTGCCTTTGAAATGCAATGCCCGAGCTCGTCAACAAATGGTCGGACAGTTTTCTAATTTACGCAAAAGCCGTTACTAACTGTGCTGCGAGGCTCGCGTTTCTGATGAACAGCAGTTGATTTTAATCACACGCTACGCTAGGCGTGTACCGATTTCTACTTTTTGGCGATATTAGTATCATCTAAAATCCTGACTACTTCATCAAATGAGTATTTTAAGTCATTGTTCACTAATTTAGTGACGAAAGAGCTGAAATCTCTGACCTGGTAATCAGCCGACCGCACTAGTAGTTCATTTTAGCGGCATCTGAATTCACGTCCGGTAATAGCGTCATGTACGCTTATAGATTCGAAATAGGCGTTTTAAACGATTTCCTCTTACAAAATTCAGGATCCTCCATTCGCTTGCACCTCCTAAAAAGTGGTAATTCAGAATTAGACAAAATTGTGCTTTACCTAGGGATTGCGGCCGCAATTTCGCGAGCAAGAGCGCTGCTCGCGGTAGTTGTTACACTTGGGCTACTAACTGTATCGGTTGTCATCATGGTACTCGGTTTAGCCGCTCTAGTTACAGAAGTTTCAGTCATAATAGGAGGTCTATTTACCCCGTCGCTGTTAGTTTGATATCTAGTTACCGATACTCTACCTCGGAACGTTTGTACCGAGGTCGATCTAATGAATTCGCGATCACCTGAATCAGTATCCGTCATGAAGAAATAGTCATAACTCTAAAACAACATTTTAACCGAATCTAACTGCGCAAATTCATACAATAGTGACTAAAACAAATAAAAAACAACCATAAAAATACCGATGCAAAATGAAATAGCGGCACTCACTCACTTAAGGGATAGCTTACACTCGTGCACAGCGCGAATACACGCGACGGTGTACGTTCCATAGATACTGAATACACTGAACAATTCTGACTGCGGTCGTATAGCGTGGCTAATGGCCTTGGCTATGAGCACTGATTATATCAAGGGAAACAACTCCTGATACAAGTTGTATGCCTGCAATGAGTCGCGATGCAACGGTACTATAACAATAGAATGTTGATGCTTACGTAACTTGAATTTGAAGTCCTGTAGACGGCCGAAACTCGATGCCACTCCAGTGTAGTTGCTCGATGTAAGATGTAGACACAGTTGTAGACGAACTTCCTACTGGTGCTGCTCCTTTCCGTAGGCGCTTTAGTAGTTGAACGTGATAGTGATGGCCACCGTGATTTCTTCGCCCCCGTCAAATAGGGCAACGTGCGTTCTAAAAGTGGCACCCTCCAGCAGTGATAGGTGATACGAAGTAAGGTTTGCTCTGAGTACTGCGTAGGACACTCTGAGACGTTCTCTTACTGCAGTGCAGAGGTTTCGATTCCTCTCTGCCGTCATAACCCAAGCAGCAAAAATCCGGTTAATCCGTCACCCGAAATTCTACACAATCTTCTTTACTACTTCACTTCCTTACAATGTTCTACAGGTTTCGACTAACCACCACATATGCCGCCGGTGGAGTCGTCTTCGAGTTGGGGTTGGTGAGAGAGAGAAACGAAGGTCTTCGTAGATCACTTTACTGGGTAAAGGTGCGCGAAGTGGCGGAATGGTGCTGTTTACGGCAGGGGAAGCGCGGTCAAAATTGCAATCTGCACCCGCCATGGGCGCTTTTAAATACTCATCGGGGAACGGGGTAAGAGGGGCGCATACTGTGAAAGTTGGTTTGCGGTGTACATACGTCTGAAAGTGATCTCTGTCTCTCGTCACTAGACAGTCGAGAAAGGCCAGGAAGTTATCAGAGGGAGTTTAACCTCAGTTTAGTAAGAGGGGAAACGGAAAAACATAGCTGAAAGGCACAGGAGACAGAAAGAAAGAAAAGAGGAAAACAGAAACAGTGTATATTCCTCGCGCTTCTATATCAGTACACCTATAATCAACACGGGATAAGGGTAACTACAAGCAACACATATTCGTTTAAATTTTGTTAAAATTTACGAATGAACACGTGAGTTAATGGGGCAAAAGAAATCATGACGCCCATAAAATAAACCCAAAGAGTAGTGAATTAAATAGAGTACCATTAAAGGAATTTAATAATGCGTGGAACGATTATAAAAAACACGCAACAAATTGCACTACATCTAATTAGAAACTCACCACAAAAGAATTCCGAAGGAGATAGATCATCTCAAACAAAACCTGAAGTTAGCACCCGTGATTACAATTTCTCCCAAATAACCCAGCAAATGATGTCGAAACCAAGACACCATGGATGATACAATAAACCCCATGATAAGTTGCTATACTGGATAATGTTATGTCACACTTTTTAACGCACAATCATTTTAGTAACTAGCATCAACACACAATTAAACCTCCTTCCCCCAAAAAAAACGCTTTATTATTTAATTTCAAGATTTTCTCAATCATTTTAACTGCCCTATCTACTAATTGTATATGGTCACTGAACTGATGGGCCATCCAATTTCTGCTTCTTCTTGCTGTGGCGTTGTGGTGGGCCAACGCTGGGCTCTTTTTGGGCGGAGTGGTGTCGATACACGTTCGTTGCTGCTTTCATTGGCTCGTTTCCGAGCGTTTCCGGCTCTTATTTCCACGCTATAAATGCTTGTATACATGGACATTCACGCAAATCGTTCGAGCATTGTTGCAGACTTTGAGACTGCGTAATTCATATCGGCACGTTGTAGGTACCAGACCACTAAAATTCATGTAGATCCAACTTACTGTTGTACGTTAATCCGTGTTCCAAGCTGTGCTTCTCGCCGTCCCGCTTCTTACTTTTTCGCTGTTTCTGGTGTCTTGAATGCGCGATTGTAACGTCGTAACTTGTAAAAAGATGGAGACACGAAGCTCTTGAAAACGTAAATTTTTCCAGGAAAGACCTAGCAATAAGCCGGCTCGAGATGGAAAACGGTAATATTATTAGTATTTGCACCAAAGGAAAACGTAATAACTGTTTTCACGAACAAGGTTATTCGGGTACAAAAGCTCCGTGCTGGTGTGAGCAGGACAGACGACAACATATTCTGCCCGCGCTCGAGAGATGGACTGCGGATCCACTGTGGTCCGAGAGTCGGGCCGTACTCAAGCTGCCCGTCTTTTCCGTTACGGGTAGACAGGTGTGAAACAATATTCGATTATGAGTGAGAAGTAAAAATCGAGGAATACGAATCAGGTCTCAACGAAGTAAGCTACAGCACTAGCAAATATCGAATGTTTAAGCAACATTTTAAATTCTATCAGTCACGAGGAGAAATATAGTCTATCAATTAGAAGGAAAACCATGGTCTATCAATTAGGAGGAAAACCATGGTTTATCAACTATGAGGAAACAAAGGTCAATAAATCAGGAGGAAAAACACTATCTATCAATTAGGAAGAAAAATACGGTCTATCAATTGGGTGGAAAAACACGGTCCATCAATTGGGAGGAAAAATACGGTCTATCAATTAGGAGAAAAAATACAGCCTATCAATCAAGAGAAAAAATGCAGCCTACCAATAAGGAGGAAAAATACAGCCCAAAAATTTGAAGGAAAATACAGTCTAATAATTAGACTAGAGATAAGGGAATTTGAGAGTTATCGTAAGTTGCCCTTGCTTATATAAGATTACAGGCTGTGTTGCAGTGACCCAAGGCTACACGAAGCAATCACTGGCACCTAGCTCGGCCTCATTCCAAGTACCTCCGACTCACTGCTTTGATGGTAAAGCCGGTCCTGGCTATGGATGGTGCCCGTTGCAGTGCCGCAGGTCGGTGGTCCCGGGGAGAGGGCTCGGTGGGAATTAGTCCCTAATTTTTAGGTGCGGGTGTCTCAGAGAGCAAGAATCTGCTATATGCAGCCCAGCTGGCGTAGTCGAGTCTAATAAGCAGAGAAAAATTAGGCCAGCACTGAGGTCTGTCCGACCACGCTGAATTCGGGAGGGGGACCTCGTTCCTGTTTCCCACATTCCACATATTGGCTTCTTCCTCGTGGTCTGACGGAAAGAAGGCCGAAAGAAGCTTCGCAATTACTTAGTAAACACAGGGCAATGCAATAAAGATTGAGTCAAATGTAAGTGACTGTTCCTATTGCTTTGGTATTGAATTATTCTACTAACTAAAATACGGTTGGGGATTTTCTTAACACTTGTTGCATTAAATTCGTCGTTCGATACCACTCTCATTTTGACACTAGTGTTGAGCTGTTCTCGGTGTACGGCACACTGGCGGCAATGCTGGCCGGCACCCACTTCAGCCTCGTACACTTCCAAGTACATGTGTTGCTACGTCCGTGTGCGTGAAGGTGTATCATGTGCAATGGTCCAGATTTACCTCACTGCCAGAAGTCGTTGTATCGTGTAACTAGAATGAGTTACCAAACGTCGAAATGCAGTTAGTTCATGCACTTGCTTACAAAAACGTGCCAGTCGCTATTTGGAAAAGGTCATGCAGAGCGCAAGCGTATTTGCATAATGGAAAGAGTTCAATTACCTGATAGTTTTGAACTCTTATTATATATACTGATATGAGCACATAAAATTGTTCACTACAAATGCGTTAAGTAATGTAATCCAATTTATTTGATGTAAATATGCATGAAAGGCAATTTACAAAAATGCTTCAGCACTAGAATACTTTTTGAAAAGCACCTGTTCATTGCTCTAAAAAAACACAAATTTATAATGGAACCTAAAGAGATTTTCATTAAAACATTGTGGCATACGAACAATAGGATAAAATGTTTTTTCAACTTTGTTGAATTTGGTAACGTCAAAGTGCGGAAAAGTTGTGAATACCCATGAGAATAATGTGTGCAAAATATTACCCCTTCAAGTATATATCGTCACGTGCCGCCGAAGGGCAAAAATTTCTTACAGATGAAATTTTTAGAAGTTATAAATTCTTATAATTTCTGCTGCTATAGCGACAAAAGTGTGCTAAAATATGTCACCATATACGGTTTCATATTTCAGGTCGATTCGATAACATCTTCATATGTCACCAGGGTCACAAAAATGGTTAAAATATGGTAAATTTTAGTTAGAGAACCCCAATTAAGAAAAACGGGATATGAAAATCTGAGACTATAAGTTTGTTAAAAATGTTCCAAGGATTCCAAAACTGTCTTTAGTTTTGTTCTAGTACGAAAACTCAATGACTTCTATTCCTTTGATATATAAAAACAAAATGAAATAAAAATCCAATATGTCCAATTTTGTCAAAAAAAACAAGGCCTGAATCGAAAAATTGAATAGTAGAAATTGTGTTTCTTTTCAAAAGTTACATAAGATAGTCAAATTTCATAAGAATCAGACTACAAATGTAAAATTCCATAATTTTTGAAAAACAAATAATTTTTATTTTTTTTCGTTGTACATTGCAATTCACAGTGCGAATATGAAGTTATGCATGGAGATTATCGAAATAAAAATGAAAATAGCATTCAATTACATAAATTGTCCACTATATTACAGTTCAGATAAATATTTATTTAGGGCTTATTTCTAAGAAACCCCTATTTGTCAACATTCAGAAATATTGAAGTAAAAAATTTTCATGCTAGGAAGAAAACCAAGACAGTTTTAGAAACCTTGGAACATTTCTAACAAAGTGATAGTCATTGATTTCTCAATTCGTACATTTAATTTTTTTTATGCTAGTTCAAAGCCTAAAAATTCGATATATTTTAGGTATTGATCAAATATCGCGTATCTAAAAAAAATAAGTTTCAAATAGAAAATTCAGGACTATCACTTTGTTTGAAATATTACGTGGATTCCCAAACTGTCTTTGAACTTGTTCTAGCGTAAGAACTTTTTGACTTCCATCTTTTTGAAATTTGTAAAAACAATGAACAAAAAAACGAGTTTTTCCAAAAAAACGAAGGCCTAAATAGAAAATTTTTTCGCGTTAAAATATGGTTTTCTTTGAAAAATACATATACTGGTCGAATTTCAGACGAATTTGATGAAAGTTTAAAAAAACAAGAGATTTTACAGCTAAATTTAAAGTTCTGAACTGAAACATAACCAATTTGATTTAGATCAAAATTTCTTTGATTCAAGAAAATTTCATGAACCGAGAGTCAGTCATAGATAATCAAGTGAATGAAAAATAAAAACTAGAGAAACTAAAATTATTGATAAAATTGATTCAAAAACCAAATTCACAAGTAATCCACTTGAAGAAAAATAACTAAATATAATTAATGTTGTGAAAAACAAGAAATGAACTTGCAGACATCAATTGATTATAAAAAAAGATAAGGTGAAGGTGAAAAGCTACATATATCGACATCTCCATCAACAGGACAGAGATGCGGTTATAAATACAGAAGAAACAGAAAATTTGAAAAAGTTAGCACAGAAATTGGTGGATGGTAATGTTGATATTAAAACCACATTAGTAACGATCGAGAATACTTTGAGACGAGAAAACTTTGAACCATTAAACTAAAAAACATGGTTTAAAAATGAAAAATATGTCTTTCTAAAAGATGATGCAACACGCAAAATAACTTTCCAAAAGCAGAAATTGAAACGTTTGTTCAAAAAAAGTGACCCAATATTCAATCTGAAATATTTGACATACAGAAGATCATAAACTCATTAGCTCTTATGGTAATACGGTTTATTACTGAGAAATCCTTTCGTAGCGTCATATGTAAAAAAAGGTAGCAAAATGAAATGCAATTTCAAGTGTTGGAACCCAAGGTAAAACGAAGTCGATTTTACAGATATTACCCACTTAGGCAACTATTTAAAGGAGTGACCTAGAGTAAAATATGTTATATAAAACCAAAAACTGTATTACAACTGTTCAACAAGATGTTTTTCCTAACTCAGAGAATATAAAGCCGGTGCTCATTACTAGATAAAGCTAATTTTTGAACATGGAAAGGCTTTGAATACAGAAGACAAATGCAATTCAAGAATCATGTTCGAAAATGTTTGAATGAATTGATGAACTTTTTTGTTCTGACAACGCTTCTAATTTGCAGCAAAATTGCTGACATGCGACAAACATTACGACACACGTCTTTAGGAATATCGCGATATTTATTCAAATTTCAATATAATAATTTTTCTTGATTTTGTACAATAATATTTGTCATTGAGATATCCCTACAAAACGTCCATGGGAGTAAGGTCCCAGAGAAACGTGCAGGGTATTCAACGGTATCCCATCGTGTGTGTGCGCAAATATGCCCAATGCACCCCATGCGCCTCAGAGTCTATATAAGACAGCTGCCCCTCAGGCATAGCGCTTAATCGTTCGCGTCCGAACCTCTGTAAACCACACCTGTCCGTCTTTATTCTCTCCAAGTAAACGTATCCAAGAAGATCTGTGTTTCCATTCCTTCCCATGCGCCAAGTTTGGGCGTATATACGGAGGCCAGTTCGACAAACTCACGAGAAGATTCGACTCTGCAGATTTTGAAGTTTATCAAATAACGAAGAATACCAAGAAAAGTGTTTGTGAAGCCGTGTTGGGAAACAAGTGATGACAGGAAGCAATTGTGACAATAGATTGTGAAAACTGCACTCGTCTGTTCCGAAAATCAGCTTCAAGATCCCGTGTTCATCTTTACTCAAGAACTCGAGAACAGTACAGCTGTCGACGTGGGAAGAAACTTTCTACACATACCGAACAAAGGTTTTGCTGTATGACGCGGGAGCGGACCTAGAAGAAGTCCTTGAATTAACTTTCGGTGCAATAACCAACGACGAGTGATGAAATCTACAGTGACCACTTCGGCTTCATCGTACAGCTATATCGTCAACATCTACATCTACTATAACATCTACATCTGCTGTTCCAGCGTGCGTCTGCAGCGGCGAGCGTCTTCAAATACTTCAAATCTACACATACGAGTTAAGTAAAGATACGGAATAAGTGGTTTATCTTATCTTATTAGTGCAGTTGCTTGGCAGCGCGCGCAGACATTGAGTTAGTTTTTTTTGTTAGGCTAGAGGCAGATTCTTTTTTTTCATCGGCTCAAAGGCGCGAGCAGTTCTCTGTTAGAAGCATGCGTTAGGCTGTGCAGGAGCAGCAAGGGCAGTAGTAAACTGAAGCTGCGCAAGATTAGCTATAGCATTCAAAAGCGTGTGCTGTGTTTTTTTGGTGTTGAAGGTTTCTTTCATTATTTATTTAATATTTTGGGACTATTGTGTTATTTTCGGGTGTGTTAAATTTAGATATTTTTGCTGGTGTATGAATTTTTGATGTTTAGGGTTGTGTAAAATTGAATTGATAGTAATCATGTATGTCTGACTAAGCCTCGGAAGAGTTTATTAGGTCAAGAACGACCAAAACGATTAGAGGTCGTGTCTCAGTACCACGCTTCCGTGCTGGTAGTAATACGACAAGCAGTAATACGGTCCCAGCTATGACTGAACCAGCGACCAGATGAGCGGGCGGCCCAACTACCATGACTACTAGCACGACCAATAGTACACTTTTTGCAAGGGAGGTCGCCGCGGCCATGCCGAGAACGGGAACAATCCTTTCCAAAGCGAAAAACCCGCTTTTTAGAGTTCGTAGGCGTCGAGAAGATCCCGAATTTTACGAAAATAAATCGTTTAGGACGCATGTCAGCAATTTACGAGCGTATATGACATTATTACTGGATGTAAACTCTGTTATTGTCAAGATAGAGCCTCTGGTCAGGTCAGCTCATAAGCAAGTAGGAGATTTTAATTCAATAGTTACGAAGTTAGGTAACTCTGACCTGCCGTATTCATTTGAGGATGTCATAAAAATTTTGGACGACATTTACATTGCAAAAGGCGAAAAATCTGTACACGCTTTAGCATGTGACTTAAATCAGTTACGTTTCTTTAGGAATGATAGCCTTGCCGCTCAGTTAGTAGCCTTGCCACTCAGTTTGCGAAAATCAGGAAGTTGTCAGAGCATTTGTTGAATTCAGCCTCAATAGCGTGGCAGAGACGCCCTTTTTTCAGAGCTAGTGCGAACCAACCCCAATTAAAAAGATTCGTACCAGGCAGTATTGACCTCAGTCTCGCAATTACCGTGTTAGCTCCTTTTCTTGATGAAACGTTGGCGAAGAAAATATTCGACGCGTTTTTCAATACTTCGGAGGAGTTATTGGCACGAATAGTTGCTCCGGTTCGAAATCACCCTGAAAGTAAACCGATAGTAGTGACACAGAACACGATCAGAGAAACTTTTGTAGCGGATGTGTGTAACGAGTCAGAAGACAACGCTGACGTGCAAGAATCTCTTCAGGAAAGCGAAATGTTTTACGAAAATCACCGTAGCTGCCGTTTTCCGGGGCGCAAGTCGTATGCTCGATCTTGGCTGAGAAATCCTAGAGTGAGAAATAAAAACTTCAGCGGGTATGTTGGTGATAGGGTCATAGGGTTCCTTGAATGTAACACGGTGCGGGCGGAAAGTTCGAGTCAAGCCCCCATTCATTTTGCAGCTAGAGCGAGAGGGTTTCCCTCTTGTAGTTTATGCAACGTTTCAGGTCATGTCGAATCCAACTGTCGATCCTGAAGAGGTCTGAGCAAACCTGGAAGAACCGTTGATTCATGCTTTGTTTGCGGTGGGGAGCATTTCGTTCGAAACTGTAGAGCGTCAGAAGATGAAGTCAGGCATTATCGAGCTTACTAGCGTAGGTACAGCGCAAATAGAGGCGTCAATAGCCAGGGCAGGCATGAGATGCACTATGCTGAAGGAGAGCATCCCAGGCCCCTGCCAGGCCCCTGTCACTCCGATGGTCATTTTTCATGTTTTTGTTGAAAAAGGACCCTTAGGTAGTGGACTATTCAGTCCTAAAATTTTATGGCGCTACGGACAATAGATCCACCTCAGAGGGGGGTAAGGGGACCAAAATCTTTCACTTACATTGATATTTCAAGATGTATCTCCTCATTCAGTTTTGATGCTAGAACAAAAAGATAAAGACAGTTTTAGAATCCTTGGAACATTCCTAACACACTCGAATGTTTTTTTCCGTTTCCCATTTGTTCTCTTTTTATATGGGGTTGATATGGGCTCGAAAATTAAAAATTTTACTCCACATCATTTTTCAACCCCATATAAAAAAAGAACAAATGGGAAATTGAAAAAAACATTTATGTTTGTTAGGAATGTTTCAAGAATTTTAAAACTGTCTTTTTTTGTTTTAGCATCAAAACTGAATGAGGAGATACATCTTGAAATATCAATACCAGTGAAATATCAATACCTAAAAACCAATATGTCAATTTTTTCCAAAAAATACGGCCTAAATCAAAAAAGTGAATCGAATAAATTGTGTTTCTTATCAAAGGTTACATATCATAGTCAAATTTCATAAGAATCAGAGTGAAAATAAAAAAATTCATGTACGAAAAAAAATGTATTTTTTTTATTTCTTTTGGAAATCATAATTCACAGTGTGAATATGAAGTTATGTATGGAAATTATCGAAATAAATTTAAAACTGTATTCAATTACATATATTGTTCGTTATATTACACTTCAACCAAAAATTTTGTTATGGCTTATACCCATAAAAATGCCTTTCAACATTCAATATGGGACTTCTCGTTGAGTTTTAATGCTAGAACAAAACCAAAGACAGTTTTAGAATCCTTGAAACATTTATAACAAACTCAAATGGGGTTTTTTCCAAATTCGAATTCTTCGAAAAAATATATAACTCTAAACTCAATAAATTGTTGATTTTAGAAATTCTGAAAAATTTGAAAAAAATTAAAAAATTGAATTTGAAAAAAGCCCATTTGAGTTTGTTAGAAATGTTCCTAGGATTCTAAAACTGTCTTTGGTTTTGTTCTAGCATCAAAACTCGAGGATGAGTCCCATTCTAAAGTATCAATAAAAATGTACCAAAAACTCATTTATCGTAAAAAAACTAAGGCCCAAATCGAAAAAATGACACGAGTAAAAAAGGTTAACTTCCACAAAATACATATACTGGCCAATTTTCAAACAAATCGGACGAAAAAAGTTGAAAAACCGGGATGTTCCCCTGAAGATTCCTAAACAGAGAATGAGGATTTTTTAAGGAAAATGTAGAAGGTGCAGGTAGGAGCGAGTCGATTTGCCCGAGGGTCACCGCAAGGCTCTCGTTAATCTGAAAGTTGTGCCCGAGACAGATCCAGATACGACCGAGAGGAAAGAAATTTATCCTTTTTTCACTGCAAAAACAAATTCGCTACGTTGAAAGATGAAGAACTTGCTGATAGGATACCACAAAAGAAAGCAGTTGAGTCTTATTTTACAAATACGGTTGTAGCAGCAGGACGTCTTAAGAAAGAAGGCGCCGATCTTGTTACATTTAGGAAATCGAGGAAACCCACCATCATTCTCAACAATAAAGATAAGTATTTACGCGAGCCGTTTGACAGTGACAGCGAAAAATGCCTAATTAGTTACAGTAAAATCAAGAGCCTAAATGAAAAATTGAAACCGAGTTGTTTGAGCGTTAGAGGTATAAACGCTAAGAGTAAGGTTAGCAGTGAGGTTGATTTAACTATTTCGATACCTGGTACTCACAAGGTACTTTAAGACCAGCGCTTTCATTATTAAAGATGCAAAATTTAATTACGAGTTAATTTTGGGAAGAGATGTTTTGGATAATGCAGTACAGTAATACCTTCTTCATTGCGCCTTTCGTTATTGCAATATTGTGTCATCGCTTTATCGTTTTCGAGATAGCGCTTTTGTTATTTTTCAGAGAAAGGAGTTGCCAGACAGCTCCATATGACCGAGCATGCAGCACCTCTTCTGTCAACGCACTGGTTGTACTATTTTCTATCAGGTTGTGGTTTCTTGCCCTCGAAATGAAGCGAAAGAAATCAACACGAGTTCTAAAGACATACTCGGACGTTTAAATAAGAGAAAAGTGACAGGCATAGAAACAAAATCGAAAGTGTTGAAAAACATCAGGAAGGCATGAATGACATGGAATTATCTAGAGTTTGCGGATCCCTGCATAAACAGTAAGATTTATTATCAAAAATTAAACTAAAATTAAACAGAACGCAAAACATTTTCCTATCTCTGCCACTCAAACAATTCAGAGCCCATCGAAGCCGTTAAGGAGCTTGCAACAGAGGCTGGTTTTCGGAATTAACATCAGATCATATTAATGAATTCCTAAGCAGTCGCGAGCAGGAACTTTCAGTTGATGAATTAGTAGCTATACACAATGATAACAGTGAAGGCGATGTTACAAAAAGTCTTGCTGATGAATAACCTAACGAAGTAGTTGTAGCAAATGAAAGGAAGAAGGATTTAGCAGAATTTCGGAAATTGGCTGAAAAACTCGAGAGAAGTGGATGCAAAGAAACTTCCATCATTCTACCAACCAATTGACGCATTGATGAGTTACTACAAGGATGAATAAATTAGTTATTATTAAAATTTCACTGTTTACAGCAGTGATAGCATAAAAACGCTCAATATGTTAATTCATGTTAGTTTGTCATAATTTGATATAACTGCAAAATATCAAACGTGTTTTTCTCCTCCAGTATCATAACGATAGCTTCATAAGAACCAATTTAGAGACCCTAGTCCAGAACCATACGTAAATGGCTAAGTTACCCGCAAATTACCACTTTCTCGAAATGTTTTTGTTATTGTGCTGCTTCTGTCATTGCTCAAAGATTCTGGAACGCAACACAGCAATGACGGAGGTATTACTGTAGTAAATTTCAAGGACGATTCGGTAATGTGGGAAGGAATAAAGGTTCCTTTCAACGAAATAGAAAATAAGCCAACGATAAGTAGAGAATCAGTGATAATGAATATTGTAAGCAGCGAATATTTAATGTCAGAAGTAGTTGCTATGCAGAGCAAAGGCAAAGGCAACAGAGGCCGCGGCAGAGTGAGTGAGCGCGCGGAAATAACACGTGAGAGAAAAAAAGCTGTGCTCGAGCGTGTAGCTGAGAAGCCAAAGGCAGAGACAACAAAGTAAAGGCCATCAGTTGTTCATTGTGCTGCATTAGAGGTGCCTGGTAACTCAATAAAGTTAGTGAATGGTTTTGTACGCGCAAGACTATGCCAGGTGAATAAGTGGTACATAAGAGAGGGCTAGAAAATGAGTACTAATTGCAGAATCGTTAGTTACGATAAGACAAGATGGTGGTAATGTACCATTAATAAAGTTTAATCCCATAGAGGATGATATTCATTTCAGCGAAAACAGTGTGTTGTGAAACTTGGAAGCTGTAGATGAGGAAGAGGAAGAAACTGAAATCTATCTCACGAATTAGAGGAAGCGCTGAAGGAAGCAAATTGTGTAGAGATGTGCCCGGATATGTCGTCGTCGGATTCAATAATTATTAAAGTCATCTCGAGTCGTGGTAGAAATGTTAAGGCCGTGGCTAAGGAGAAACTTGAGTTGAAGGTTGACGAACGTGACCTTAATTGTCATTTTTCGTAGTAAGGAACGAGGAGTTCATGCACAAGTTGAGAGTGTGCCTAATGTACAGAAGGACGTACGTCGTCCGTTAACGACTAAGGACAAATTATGCAACGATGCTGGTGTAAAATTACTATCAATTGACTTGTTGAACAATATCCGTGACATGAACACGCAATAAAGCGAAACTATAGGTGTTACGAATGTAATGAAACACAAAATTGTGCTTAAACTTGATGCACCGGTCTTAATATACCACCCTATCGCATCCCTCATAAATATCAGGAGGAATTGGCAAAAGTAAATCGAGAAATACTCTCACAGGGCATAATCGAGAACTCCATGTCGGACTATAATTTCCCTGTTATTGTTGTAAAAAAAAGAGTGTTGAGATACGGCCAGGAATAAGTTTCAGAGCTTTAAATAAGATAGTAGTTAAGGAGTCGTATCCTATACCACGCATCGATGAAATATTGTCCACACTTGGGGGAAACAGTGTTTTCTCGACACTGGACCTTAGGTCCGTATTTCATCAAGTAGAACTAGAGCGGGAAAGCCGAAGGCTTACAGACTTTAGTATTGGCGACGAAAAATATCAGTTCCGTAGAATTCCCTTTTTCTACGCGTTATGTCCTCTGTTCTTGCACCTATTTTCGGGAGGTTGTGTTTTGTTTTCCTAGATGACATATTGGTGTACTCAAAATCTAAAGACCAACATTTGACTGACATTAAGACTGTCCTTACGAGCTTAGCACTGGAAATTCATCTATAAAAATCGAGAAATATCATTTATTTGAAAAATTTATTGAATACTTTGGACATACTATTTCGGCTGAAGGAATACGTTGTAAACATCCAGATAAATTGCAAAATTATCCGGCACCAGTAAATGTGAAGGAATTGCAGCAATTCCTGGGTGCAGCAAATTATTTTCGGAAAATCTGTTCTGCTAAGCAGTTTAATTATGAAGGTAACAGCAAAGAAGAACTTTACAATCATTTTTATGAAACGTTTCAAGCCTCAGCTCATCATCAGTCATACTCTGTAAAAACAAAAAATACACTCATTGAATAAAATACGAAAAATTACCAAAATTGTTCTCCAATAATTAAAAATTGGTGCCTAAATAAAATAATGACATGACTTGAAAAACGGATGAATCTAAATAACAGAATTTCACTATCCAGCATCGTACATACGAGTTAATACGGGGAAAAGTTTATAGGAGTACAACTAAAATGTGGAACGGTCATAAGAAAAATTTACTAGCTAAATTTACTAGCTAAAATAAACTCTTATCAAAGGGAGAGGGAATCGAATGTGAATATCGCTGCACTACTAGCTCCCCATAATTTTTTCCGTAAAATTAATTCTTCTTAGTCGGACTATCATTAAGAATTTAAAGACGAAGAATACAGCACGGATAGGTATCATATTTAATACAATTTAACAAAGCTAAATTTAAAATATGTGAATTAGTCAATTTTAAACGTTTCGGAGACCAGCTCCATCTTCAGTAAGTCTGAAAACATAAAAACCCAAATTGGTTAGTTCACGACAACAGTGAGAAAAGTGACAAAGTTGATCGGTAAGAAAAAAAAATCTATACAAAAATTTCTAAAGGATATGAACTATTAGCATTATTTAAAGGTGGCTTCTCTTTTTTTATGTGAAGGGATTCTAAAATGCGCAAATCTAACTCGTTAGGTGCAGAGCATAAGATAGAAAAATTGCCCCCGGAAATACGGCAGCTACACTGTTCGGTATGAAGGCGGATTGATGAATGAGGAGGTTGAGCTAAAGGTCTCCCGGTACGAAAGCTAACTCCTCGGTGCTGGGCGATCCTGACGTAAAAAGGCAGCGTCGTCATGCCGACGTAGCCAGACGTACACTGTGCGCAACTAAATTTATATACCAGGGATGCCCGCATCAGCTTAGGAATCCTATCCTTGTACCGAAAGAAAGAACCAACTCGCAGCAGATTCACAGTAATTACATTTAATTTTACCGCAGAAAAGTGGTGTTTGAAAAGGTTTTCAATACCCCGGGACATCTTGCTCGTAAAATCACCATAATATGGATATACACAGTAGAGCTGTTGCACCGAATCGGCAACATCGTTAATACCTGAATGTTTATTGGCTACAAATTTTTTAATATGAGCATGAATAATTGAGGAAGGGAATCCGTTTTTTAAAAAAATGAGACTAAAAAATTATATTCAGCATGCAAATCGACAAAACTAGAACAAATGTTGTAGGCACGATTCAATAAGATTTCAATCGCATTAATTTTGAATCTATATTAAAAATTGAATCGAATGTGAATATCGCTGCACTACTAGCTCACTATAATTTTTAAGTTGCAAAGACTAGCAAAAAACTAGTAAAACTAGGAGAAATTGAAATTGAGACTAGTAAAAATTGAATCGAATGTGGATGTCGCTCACTACTAGATCCCTATAATTTTTAGGTTCCATATTTTTGCAATGTGCTTACCCCTTAAAAATTAAAGGGAGCAAGTAGTGCAGCGATATTCACATTCGATTCAATTTTTATTAGTCTGAATTTTAATTTTTCCTAGTTTTGCTAGTTTTTTGCTAGTCTTTGCAACTTAAAAACTATAGTGAGATAATAGTACAGCGATATTCACATTCGATTCAATTTTTACTAGTCTCTAGAAGAAATGTATTTATTTCTTCTTCTTACCTTCTTTTCTCTGTTTCTTTGTTTTCCTCTCTTTCTTGCTCGCTCGCTCATTCCCCTCTTCCTCTCCCTTTGAAAAGATTTTACTCTAGCTAGTTAATTTTCTTATGACCATTCCAGCTTTTAGTTGTACTCCTATAAAATTTCCCCGTTTTAACTCGTGTTTACGATGTTGGATAGTGAAATTTTGTTATTTAGATTCATCCGTTTTTTACATCTTGTCATTGTTTTATTTAGGCACCAGTTTTGAATTCTTGAAGAGCAATTTTGTTAATTTTTCGTATTTTATTCAAAAAGTGTATTTTTTGTGTTTACAGAGTATGACTGCTGATGAGCTGAGGCTTGAAATGTTTCATAAAAATGGTTTTAAAGTTCTTCTTTGCTATTAACTTCAAAATAATTTTCGTAATTATATTCTTCAGTTTCCAACAATTGCAAACCCCCTGTATAGACTATTGAGGAAAAAAGTTGAGTTTGACTGGGACAAACACTTCCAAAATAGTTATGACTATATCAAATCAACTCTGAATTCTGACGCTGTTTTACAACATCCCGACTACGACAAACCGTTTAAACTCTTTACAGACGTTTCAAATTTTGGTTTAAGAGCGGTCCTGATGCTGTCCGAAGATTCCGGTGATAAATAATGCGTCCTGTGGCTTATTTTAGTAACAGTTTGAACGCTAATTAAAAACGTTATAGTACAGCCAAAAAAGATTTTTTTTGGCGATTGTAGGTGCTCCAAAAGTTTTCAAAAACCTTATCATTGGATATCCTATTCATATCTATTGTGACCACAAGCCTTTGGCTCCCCTATTAAAAAAAAATTGCCGGAAAACCCAGCGATGGCTAGATGGTGCATTAACGTGCACTCCTACGACCCTATCGTTAAGTATCTACCAGGTAGGCAAAACGTCGCAGCCGACTGTTTTAGTAGATTACCAGTAAGTAATGACAAATTCACTATTAGAGAACTAGAAAGCTGTTCACCGCTGCAGCCTGAGCTTGAGGTATGCATCGCGCTGACGAGAGGACAAAAAAAGAGGCAGGCGCCAGACGTTCCCAATGGCTCGTCGATGCCGACAGACGATTCTGACTTGGTGTTGACACGCAATGACACGACTGCACCAAAACTAATTGACTATATTCCGACAGAAAAGGAAATTTCCTGGACCCTAAACGAATTCATTTACGAGTAAAAACAAGATCCATTTTGTGCTGAAGTTAGAGAAGCGCTACTTCATGGAAGTACTTTTACGATTCCTGAATAACAGAGTTATTTAATTATTAATGACATATTGTACCGACGGCGACAAATTGACTCACGAACCAGCACTATATTAATATCTGTGATGCCAATTTCGTTGATGCAAAAAAACATACTTAGTATACACTCTACGTATCATACTGAAGCATTGCACACTCTATTTAAATTTAAGTTCAAGTATTACAATAGTTTAGAAAAGACTATCATTCGTAAGTTTGTGCACGGATGTGAAGTTTACAAGCTTCTGAAAGCTCACCTGACCGTACCTTTTACTATTTTAACCGCACCTATAGCGAAAGAACCTTTTGAAGTAGTTTCTATGGATTTTTTAGGGCCGTTGCCAGTAACCGATAATGAGAATAGGTATATACTAGTGGTGATTGATATATTTTCTCGCTACTGCGAGTTGTACGCAACTACTAACCGTCGAACAGATACGGTCATATCATGTTTATGTAATTGTTTCGCGACTTTTGGTTATCCGAAAGCATTACTCAGTGACCAAGCTCTCGAATTTAAATCAGTAGCAGGTAAACAATTTGCTAAAATTCACGCAATTGCAAAGAAAGAAGTGCTCGCTTGGAGGCCTCAGTAGAATACTATTGTTGAATGTTACAACAAAAAGATTACTAATGTACTGAAATTATACATAATTCCCTAGTTCACACGGAGTTAGGTCAGTGTTTAGACATGGTGGAGAACGCCATTAATAATTCTCTAAATTCTATCTCGGGAGATACGCTTAGTTATGTTGTCTTTGGCAGAGCTACGTGCCCCTATTTTCAGTCGGAAAGTTCAACATTTCATACAGCTACGACTTAGAAATAGATTTAGTAAATTGTTGTGCAAAAGGAGCGGTTCGAATTATCGAGAACGTTAGGAAATAATTATAAATAATTCAGCTGAACACACAATGTATCATAATTTGTGACGTAAGGATAAAAACTTCGTTATTGGTGACCGAGTAATGCTAAAAAGCATTTGAAAATGAACAAATTAGATCTTTCGTGGTTAGGACCCGGAATTATTACCAATTAAAGGACATTGGGTTGAAATTAAGATAGGAGACAAAATTCACAGAAGTAACATGAATCACGTGCTACCTCTACGTAAAACGAAATGAAACGGTTGTAAATTTACAAAATTTACGTCGCACACGTTTACGACATTGAGGGGTTACGATTTTGCTGAGAAGTATGACTGAATTACTCAATGTAATGTGTTAATTATGTATTAAGTATCTTTATTGTGTTACTTATTTTGCCTCACAATAATTTCGTGTACGGTTGTGCTTACAGCTAATTGTGCATTTATTCACTACAAGTAGATGTATTTTTTTTGTTGAGTTCCGTTTCCCTGAGATGAGCTTTAAGTTTTTTACTTTATGTTTCAAGTTTTAAAAATAGATTCAGTGCTTAACAGAAATTATCACGATCTGTGTGGCTTGCAAAGTTCTAGTTTTTTATTGGCTCAGACGACGCTTGCGTTCGCTCGAATGCTGCTGCTGAATTGACAATTAAATTGAGGAGCGAATTTTGCACTTGCGAAATGCAATCGCTGACACTGCCTTTACGTTCATGAGACGAACTGTCTCCACGCCTCAGCAAAATTAAAAATTAATTTAAATGTATCATGGGAATCTAAATTGAAAATCATTCCCATTTGAATCAGCATTAAAGATGACTGGAAATTTCCCGAACGCAACGATATAAGCAGCTATTGTGTAAAAAGCAACTCATGCTCAAAAATACTTTGGATTGAATTGTAAAGAATTTATATTTTATTGTTTAAAAATAAAATTCAGAATAGAGTTAACGTAACGAAAGCATCTTTGCTTGTGTTTTCATGAAAGCATTTGTGTCTACATTATTCTATTTTGTGGGTCATGCCAATCAAGTCGCTGTTTTCTTTCCAATTTCAGCTTCGCGTGGGTGTGCGAGTAATGACGCACGGCGAGTACGGGCGAGTCACGTATTAAAAACGTGATGTCTTCACGCACTGTACTGTGCGGTGTCCGGCCCAGACGGCCTGGCACCCGAGCGACTTTGTTGTCAACAACAAAGACGGCCTTGACGGCAGTTAACATCCGCTCGCAGTCAGTTCAAAATTATTAGGGTAAATCACCTTCGTGCAACGGAAGGAACGACGCTAAATTATTGATGCCAATGGAGTGACTTACTTTGAGTGTTAAATTTGGGTGTTTTGCTAAAAAGAGTGTTTATCTTTAACTGTGTAATGTGTTTTATAATCAACGTGGTTTACCAACCGTGGTTTAAGTGTATTTAGAACATTGAAATTTTGTCAATTATCAGTTTAGACTCGTTCTAGGATTTTAGACTTGTTCATACTGCGATTGGATTACGATTAGATTTCATTTCCTTAGAACGGAGTAGTCACACTTTCTTCGTGTTCTCTGTTGGGTGTATAACTCGGATTTTGTATAATCGCATACTCGATGTTTATTACAATAATATACTCGATATAATAATCCCAGGTTCAAGTTTTGTAATGACGAATTCTACGGTACTTCGTCATTTTCTTCGTTTCACGGTTTCTAAATTATTGATGTGATTACCTATTGTTTAAATTGTTTATTACTTTAATTATGCGAATCAAGGTTGTTCATGCTTATGGAAAATTGCTGTAATTTCGTTGGCATTTTCGTTTAATAATTGTTTTTATAATTGTTGATTAGATCTGGCATTTCATTCATGTTCCCTTCGCTATTTCTAGTTCTAGATGCGTGGTAAAATTGATAAAAAAATTATTTATGAAGTTATAATATATTGAATATTTGTAGAAACACGTAGTTTAATTTTTTAAGAGTTGACGAAAACGGCATTCTTTTGTTAACCGCTTCGCTGCCTTTTATCTTCTTGCTTTGCGTTGAGGCGTTACCATTGTTGCATTTTTATCATGCTGTTGCGTTTTATTGCTGAACTTGGGCGAACAGTGCTATTTTAGTTCTTTTTAAATTGAATTGTTTTAATATGTTCAATAAGTAATTTCGAATAACTAACAGCTTGATGTGCTGCAGCAAAGGTAATAGATTAAATTCGCTTTGACTACCAGTGTGTGGTTTTGAAATTTTAATTTTTTCCCTCGAATATTTATCTATGTTGGGGGCCTTCCTTTATTCCAGCGGTGGAGGAGGTATGTGTGTGCGCACATATGCCCCCTGCACCCCATGCGCCTCAGAGTCTATATAAGACAGCTGTCCCTCAGGCATAGCGCTTAATCGTTTGCGTCTGAACCTCTGTAAACCACACCTGTCCGTCTTCATTCTCTCCAAGTAAACGTATCCAAGAAGATCTGCGTTTCCATTCCTTCCCATGCGCCGAGTCAGGACGCATAATTGTTCAATCATTGAGTCTGGAAAAGCTGCAACGAGGTGAGATCGTACATCGCGATGGTAACTGGGAGGATCTCTATCTTGCTGAAAGTAAATCTCGTCGTCATCAAAAAGCGCATCTGAAATTTGTGGACCGACAAACTCCTGTAGCAAGTTGAGGTAACTCTCACCAGTGACCGTTCCTTTAAAAATGGTTCATAAACCCAAAGCAGAAATACTACACCACACATTACTCCTGGTAAATTCACATGTTGTTCACGTGTTACAGGAGGATTTACAGGCTCCAGTGCGGTTAATGGAGTTAGTTAAATTAAAGGATGCCTCATCGCTCCGCACAATCTTGAGTGAAAACCCTGCATATTCTGCACATTTGACCACGCACCATTAACAGACACAGAGTTGAACTCTCAGGTCAGGATCGTCTTCGTTGAGAGCTTGGATTTGTGTTGGAATGTAGCACTTCCAGTGCAAACGCTTCATGATGATAGAGACTCTATCTTTTGAGACGTGAGTTTCCCGAGCAGTTTGTCGAAGAGGTTTCTGTGGTGATCGAAGGAGTTGTTCCTGCGTTTGCTCTTCTTTTCTAGGGCTCGAGGATATCCGTGGTTTACCAAAGCGTTTCCGGTTAACGTTCTGGACGGTTTCAACTACTTCAAATTTATCTATGAGGTGAAAACGTCTGGCACGTTTGTGGTGGTTTTACGAATTTAGTTCTGGATCGTCTTTGCACTTCAATTGCGTGTTCAGTCATCCAATAATATATTAATACAAACTTGCTCTCTTCCGAGCCATGTTGATTTCCTGTCATGCTAAGATGAATTAAATACACCTGCACTTCAGAAAAAGTAGCATGTTATCGACAGTTAAAGTGTGAGTACATTTTCATGAGATACTTTGTATAATTGCCTTGGTGGCATACTTGTCCAAGTGGTAAATACGAGTGGCACATATGCCCGCTCTTTCGGAAAATATTTTCGAAGAATGCGTACTCAGATTGTTGTACGAAACTAACGGATTTTACAGAGTGTTTAACGTGATCATTCTGCATTTGGTTGTGATATATGTCAACGTCAAGCCCGTTGATGAAATCCCATTTTATAAATAATGCGCGTGGGAAGAATATTCCAGCAGCGGTAATCGAAACATTAAAATGAGTTGATAAACCAATATTTGAATTAAAATCATCTGCAACGACGGTTGGAGATTATTTTCATTCACAGAACCATTGAATTAGGTGCATCTCTCTGTTCAAAGAGTTTGTCAAGAAACTATTGAATGAAAATGATGCCATGAGTGCAACCGTGGATCCAGAAGCAACAAATATGAAGCTATTTTGAATTTTTACTGTCGTTTTTGTTATGTTAAAATGTCATAAGTCTTCTTGAAACGTTTTTTGTTTTGATATGGCGTTTTTTCATGATTGTTGTTTGAGGGACCATGTTGGTCTTTTTCACAGAAGTAATGAATGTTTACGCATGAAACGTCAGGCTATTTGTAACTGAGCAGGTTATTGTTGCCTAGTTTTGGGCATTTTTGTGACAGGGCAAATCGTTAGCTGCTCGCGATAATTACACTACTCAGAAAAATAATACAAAACATCATGTGAAGAACCGTCAGGTATGAGCCGTTAATTGCACTGGAATGAACGAGTATTGCGTTAAGGGGAAAGTCCGAACCAATGCCGGAATTTTTTTTATTGCTTTATTCGCCACAGATATGCTTAAATCACAAGCTGTCGAATTCTCAGCACGATCTGAGCGCCGTAAGTGGGGGAAATGGGGTTGGGGAGGGGGTAGGGGTCCATCAGCAGCCAGCGCCGACCAGCAAGTACAAGTGCCGCGCCCCTGAAAATTATTTTCTTGTGGCTTTTATTTCTCCATTCAACACAGAAGTCCTTATTTAACAAGCTAGCAAAGGTTCAGAACGTTCTGGGCTTCGTGAGAGAGGGAACAGAGGGAAAGGGAGGTGGATTTGAATACAGCTGCTAGTGCCGGACAGTAACTGCATTAGACACGAAGCAGAAATGTCTGGATTTTGTTTTGTTAGTCTATTCAACTCAAAACTCATTAGTTTACAATCTAGCTAATCTACACAACGTTCTTTGCTCCGTGAGAGTGGGAAACAAAGACGGGAAGGGATGTAGCGAGTTGAAGAGAAACGCAGCAGCGTGCGCTCCTGGAGCGGTGATGCGTATCAGTGATGCCAGTTCCATGCGTATCTGTGATACCTGTTGTACCAGTTCCTTCAAGAAACAACAAAAAAATTGCAAGAAAAAATATTCATATGTTCAGATAGCTTTCAGAACGTCAACCAAGTCAATTTTCCAAATAATATAGCTTACAAAGGAAAAAATAAAAAATTGTAGAAAAATGCGCCTCCTGAACAGTTGAAGGTAAAAAGTTAAAAATCTATCTCTTCCGAAAGTTATTATCGTAGAGCAATAATTTAGGTCTCATTGAATGCGCAAAATCTTGCTGCATAGCTGGACGTGGGCTCGTTTTGGAATTCACAGTATTTTTTACTAACATTGAAAAATCTACGGAAAATTGAATGACTTTTTGTTTTTTTTTAATTCAGGAAAAACAAACTTCTTCGAGTTTCATGACGAGCCTATGTCCAGCTATGCAGCAACTTCAATGAGATCTAAATCGTTGCTCTACGGTGATAACTTTCGGAGGAGATAGCTTTTGCAAATTCCTGGTTTTTACGCCTATTTTCCTCAATTATCTCCGCAATTATGGCAAAAATGGGAAAAAGTCTGGAATATGAGCCCTTCTCAAATTCTCAAATACACACGTGTGCCAAATTTCATAGATCTAGATCCCATAGAACAAACGTGAGAGCCATTTTCTCGAATGCGTACGGACGTTCCCCTCAACAGGCAATATGTTCAATAAACATACTTTAATGTTTTTCAACACCTTTTAAGATATTTTTCAAATCCACACAATGTATTTGAAGAGTTTTTTTCATTGAAAAATACTTTAAACGCCGGTGAGTGAAGAGCTATGACACATTTTCAAGTATAGTATTTGCTTAGATTTCATCAAAACCTGTTAGTGTTTTTTGAGTGAACTCATTTATCCTTTCTATTTT